>JAVYIG010000093.1:600000-956724 GCA_035222895.1 Strongylocentrotus droebachiensis
GTCATCTTGATTCTTGCTGCAGATAGTGTCAGACGAAATGGATCCTTGTTTTCAGCCTGCTTCTTCAACTTTTGATCTTTTCCACTTTGTTACCAGTTGGATCGTAATGTAAGGAAGGTTAGTCTTGACATTTTTATGAATTTGAACGAATGTTGCTGACTTGCTGCAGTAGGTTCTACAACTAAAAGTAAAACTTGGAAGTTATCATTATCATTTTTACTTCGTCTAATGACTAATGTTGCGGCTGTGCACAAACTGCTGTCGTCTGCGTATATACTTGCTATGCAAACGGCGATCCTGTGTAGGTGCGCATCGCCAGATTCGAGTTTGCAACCTCAATGAGTGATTTCAAGTATGAAGGGGTCATTTAGGGGTGACCAAAGTTCGCGGACATATTTTTAGAACATATTACAAAATGTGATATTCGATCTATGATTTCTCATATTCTACACAAATTTATTTATTTTAATTGATACCAAATGGACGGCAAAGTTTTTACTACAGATTGGTTCAACTAGAAAATATGTTGTCGAAAGGGTTTTCGGAGATATCGCGATCTAAAAATTCATTATAAAATGGCTCTAGTATTTTAAGCATCGTGATTGGTCAATACGCGTCACATGACATGTACAAATTTTTGATGCAAGCACAATTTTGCAGAAATGAGTGCAGAAAAAGCGCAAAAAAAGTTATAATACACGTGACCATGGAGATCCAGTGCGCGCGCGTACGTGTAGTACGCACTCCCTCGAAAGCATTGCAATTACTGTAGGCTACGCGTAGCTAATATTGTACGCTCCACCATGATCCCCAGCGCAACGTACGCGTAGCTTAGCTCTAGCATGGACTTACTTGACAAAAAAAGCAAATTTTTATTTTACTTTTGCCTAGGATTTAGGCCTGTTTTGACTTTTGGATTTTATAATGAAGCCAGGAATTTCAGCTGTCTGATGTATCATGTAGACTCGTCTCTAGACCCACTGTATGGATTTTATTTTTAATCAAGGCAATGAATCCCATTGACTTTTTGGGTAAGCCTGCAAGGTCTTAGTCTAGAACCAACATAACTCTAGATCTAGATCGAACTCTCGTAGACTCTAACTTAAGATCTAAAGTTTCGTTTGTTGCTATTTGTGTCGCTATTTTATAAAACAAATAACGCACTTGACCCTGTTGTGTGAAACGTAAATGCAGTGTACGCTCGGTTTCTTCAGATGGTGCGCACTGTAAACTCGCCGCAAGCGGCTCGTTCACAGAGCGGCACCAATCTAAAGAAACCTCGCATGTACTGCATTCACCGCTATTGCACTCTGGGACGTGCATTATTTGTATAATGTCCGATCATGCGTGCGCACTGCATCTAAAAAGGTCATAAAAACCATGAGACCTAACTTCACGCACAGGGGTTTACAGTTGATTTATCAAAAACTGATTTATCAAAAAATAAGATATAATTTGCAAGGCAAGATATCATACAATCAGTTGGTAGGGTAGCGCGCCCGGTATTCGGACACTTAAGGGGAAATCGCTAATATTTTGAAGTCTTACCTCTTTTATTTGGCTATCTACCCATCAAAAGAAAAGAAAATTATTCCTCTAACAGGATTTTATAGTCACTTAAAATATAGAATAATGATAAGCAAAATATTTCTGAAAGAAGGTGGAGCATTTTTCTGCCCAAAATTCAGTCGCGCCGAATAGAATTCTGTCACGCAATTTATGCGTGGTATCTCTGTTGCCAAGGAGCGAAGCGTATTTGCGCACTATTTTCACACAGTTGCGCAACAAAGCACTGAATGTCAATGCGTTGACCGAATACTGGACGAGCGCTACCGCATGGCAAGGGTTTCGTATAAATACCTCTTGCACATCGGCAAGTGCGTCATTTGCAAATTTGATGCGATGAAAACCAAAACTTTTTTTCGTTTTCTCTCACTATCACCCCTGATGGCTGCTTCTCTAGGAAAGTAGGTCTTAACCATTGACTACTGAATTCTTTTATTCCAATAAGCTTAACATACAGGGAACACCTTGTTTCCCATATGTGCTGGGTTACCTTTCTTGTTTAGAGTAGGTCTGAGCATTCTCAATAAATGAAATACCAATAAACTATTTTCACTTTTTCTCTCTCTTTATTTCTCTCTTTCTGATTTATAGGCCATCGGATTGACCATTATGTGCGCCTAATGTTGCTCTAGTCACCATGGCCGTGGTGGCTGTGGGGCTGTGAGCGACAGCCCTGAAGGTCGACTAGAGAATCAGACCAAGGCTCTTGAATCTCTTTGAACAGACTGGAGCTCAAAGACCTGGTGGCATCTGTCTGCTGTCTGTAGAAGAAATCATCCTGTAGCAGGTCAGTGTGAAGATTCATCAAGTCTGAACATCAGCATTGGTTCATCTGCTTCCAAGGAAGCATTCTTCTGAGGTGTAAGACAACCTCTTTTAGCCACATCTTAGTGGAAGGGAGAGCTAGAAGTCTACAGCAGAGTGCAGTCTGAGTAGTCAACACCTGCAACAGCTGAAGGTTTTCTTGAAAAGGTTATGGTCAAGGTCTTCATGATTACCTACCCTGCCTTCCTTTGAACAGTGTCACAAGCAAGACTGAGACAATTGCTCTTGTATTCCGGAATATACCCACCAAGGACGATGGAGCCGCTCTTGGGTTGGGAGTGCACTCCCCGCTGTCGCTCTCAGGAGCATGGCCGGGACATGGCTGCTGTCATCACCTGCGGAACCACCCATCAGATCAAGACCTACATCCTCTCCCACTGCCTCAACCCCTTCTTTGTATCGGACTTCAACGGAAGGAACCTGCTCCACGTAGCAGCCTCCTGCGGGAAGGTGGAGATCGTAGAGTGGCTGCTGGCCAAAGGAGCAGACTGTCGTGTAAGGGACAAGGAGTCGGGCTGGACACCGCTGCATAGGAGTCTCTTCTTTGGACAGATCTCATGTGCCATCAGTCTGATACGGGTGAGTGGGGTTTTTATCTAGAACTGGACAGCCACTTTTTTTTCAGTTGAAGCGTACAACTTTGAAAAAAGTATCATTTCAGCTTAGTATGTTGATTTTATCATGCTTTAAAAAAAAAATCATATCTTTGAAAGACACCATCGTCCGATAAAATAAAGCCCCACTGCACTACTTATAGCTACTTGCGCCCTCTATAACAAACAATGCCTAATCTGTCCCTGTTGGTTCCCCATGATCTTCTTTTTCTTATGTTAATTGAGAGCTGATTTGATGAGATAACCTCCTATCAGTGACCTTGCAGGGAGGTCTAATCCTCCCTGGCCAAACTAGCTTTAAGACAATTTTTAACATGACATTTATAGCACTGCAATCTCTTTTGTCTAAATAGCATGGAGCATCCTTGAAGCGATATGACAAGGATGAGCTGACTCCAATGGAGTTGCTCATGAAGGACAAGCCAGCCTATGTGACCTTTGACCCTGTGGATCCTACCCAGGCCTACTCGTGGGGAACCAACTCTAACTTTAACCTGGGACATGGCAGGCAGCGCAGCAGAGACCAGCCAGAGCTGGTCGACTCTCTAGCTGCAGGCAACCACAGTATCAAACAGGCAAGGGTTCATCTTAATTTCCTCTATTTCTCTCTTTAGTTTGATTTATTCTTTTACGTTTGAATCGTCTCGTATTTCATGATGCCCATAGTGTCATGAATTTGAATTACTTCATAATCTATTGGAGAGCACTCAGGTTCAAATTATAGAATACTTTTTTCCTTATTCTTAGACAAAATATTGATAGATACTTATGTAGTTACAGAGTCTATGGAATCAATAAACAGAATGTAAAACAGTGGAATATAGTAGTCATGATGAAGTGATGTTACCCTGTTTGTAGTGTGGTTTCATGAAAGATAACATCATAAGGAGCCCATCTAGCGGATGCCTTGTTAATGTGCGAAACAGTAATTTTTGGTGAAGAAACTTCTCAAATAGTCTACAAAAGAAGCTGTACTTGCAGTTTTTAAATTGCATCTGTTTTTGTTTTTTTGTCTTTTGTAGTTTTCTGCTTTCATCAGGCCTCATAATTACCTGATTTAAATCGGTTTCCTGATTTATTTATTTTTCCAAATTTTACTCTTATTTTCCCTTATTTTTCTTATTTTTCCCAATTTTCTTACTCAAAAGGGAAGGAATGTTGTTAGATGCTTTTTTTTTTTTTACTCAAGGGGCGGGTGTTGAGGAAAAAACATATTTTTTTTGTTAGTGCTCACTATCACCCATGTTTCATTGCCCTCTTTCTCTCTCGCTCTCTCTCTCTCTCTCTCGCTTGACTCACCAGGTTGTCATGTGCAAGTTCCACACGCTCTTCTTGACCCATCAAGGACGTGTGCTGGCCTGTGGTCATGGGCAGGGAGGTAGGCTTGGTCTTGGAGACGAGACAACCTGTCTCAGACCTCAGCTCCTCAAGTCACTCGGGGCTAGGTGTAAGATGATGGCTGGTGCTCGGGACCATTCTGTCTTCCTCATGGACAGGTAGGTTCTTCGGCTGGGAACTACAGTTCGAGGCATCAGTGACACAAAGACGTAACTTCTTTTTTTGCCATTTTGAGAAAAAGTGGTTTATGTGTCACTGAGCACTTGGGTCCACGTTTCACTAGCCATTGACTTCAATGGGGTGTTGGGTGGAGTTAAGTCTTTGTGTTTCCTGGAAAGCCCACATTTTTGTGAACATTTTGATATCAAATACTCATTTTGGCAAAATATGGAGTTACGCCTTTGAGTCACTGAAGCCTCGAGTTATTACTGATGCACAGAATGTACTGGATTGTAAAATAGCCTTTTCTATGTCAATTAGTATTTTGAATAAAATACCATGCACAAGAATCAATGTTTTGAAAGGCTAAATAGAATACCCTAAACAATTATTGGTGACAAATCATCTAGTTATTGTGATCATTGAATCTGTGCAGATGCCAAAGTCTCATGGAAAAAAAGCAAGACCAGACCCCAAGAGTTGTTGTTTACGCAATAATTATCACAGGCTACTGTACATGTTTATACATGCATGGTCATCTTAATTTTGTCCGTGTTTTTAAATTTGGGGCCCTGCAACAAAAATACAAAATTTACCCCCCCCCCCCCAAAAAAAAAAAAAAGTTTAGTGTATAGACCCACCTTTGTTTAGTTGTATCATCCGTCTACTGAAAAAAGAATTATATTGAATTTTAAAACTTATAAAAGTGAGCTTTAGTAACTGTAGCAATTGTCAATCTTACATGCCTTCTTTATCAGTGGAAACGTGATGTCTTGTGGTGAGAACGCATATCTTCAGCTTGGTCACTCAACCATTGGTCAGAAGTGTTTGTTGCCCAAGACACTGGCCAGTAAGACCCTGAAGAACAAGGAGATCAGAGGGATAGCTGCTGGTCGCTTTCATACGGTCGTCTACACTAGGGAGGCTGTGTTCACGTTAGGCTTGAATGCCGGTCAGCTAGGTATGTATGAACAGAGGTTGCCCATTGTCGGCATCCTATGTCTTTTATTTTTCAATTTAAGTTCATTTTAGTTGTAAGTTTTACAAGGGCAAAGAGACAGCAATTTTGCTTTCTTCACATTATGCCTCGTTAAAATATTCATGTTTATACATCAGTAGACTTCACCATATAACATCCCTCCCTGATTCTAACATCATGATGATCATGATGATGTTAGAATGAGGGAGGGATGTTATATGGTGAAGTCTACTAATGTATTAATATTGCACAAAGCAGACTTGCATAATCAACCACTTCATCTTAACCTGCCTATACAGGTCATACAGCGTGAGAAACACATCTGCAGCTATTACCAACTCCCCTTCCTCTCTCATCCTAACATCAGCAATATCAGGGATACATTGTTCACCTACATCACTGGGAAACTTGTAGTAATAACTAGCACACTTTACATAAAATATACATCGAGAAATCAAAAGCCATTTGTCGTGGTCGAGTGGATATGTCACCGGACTGTGGATCACAAGGTGGGCGGATCAAATCCTGCTGCGGCACTAATGTCCTTTGGCAAGACATTGATCTACATTTGCCACTCTCCACCCAGGTGTTAAATGGGTACCCGGTAGGATGCGAAAGCTAATGTGCTTAGATTAACAAGTGTGCGCTTGTAAAAATGACACCTGGCTGGAATGCTCACGAGGAGTGGAGAATGTGCATACATTGTGTGTGGGTAAGCCTGACTCTGATGACTGTGGTAATAATATATATATGTAAAGCGCTTTGAGAGGGCCTGTGGTCCTGAAAAGCACTTTATAAGAACTAGCTATTATTATTATTATTATTATTTTTATCTTTGTGTATATAGGTCACAATAAGGGTGAGAAGTGCATCGGAAGCCTTCACCAAGTAACGTCCCTCTCTCATCCTAACATCATCATCAAAGACGTGGTGACTAGCGATGCGGCTACGGTCTGCTTGACCAAAGATGGTGACATCTACGTCCTTCAAGAATATCAGTGCAGGAAGGTCGCATCAAAGTAAGATAGACCAGTTTCATTGTCTAAGATGAATAGGAGATGAATTTTATATTTGTGAATTTTTATTTCATTGACTTGATATATCTTGATTTAGCTTGATTTTAAAGACTGAGCTAGAGTTGAAATGAATTGAGGTAAATGTGAAATTGAATTCTCGCTATCGTCAATGCCCCCAATTGCTGGGATTGTGCGACTCTTGGATGTAGTTTTGAGCGATTGTGTTATTATTTTTTATTTTTTTTTATTTTATTGTTTAATATTCTAATGTATTTCCCAAAGTGTAAGAATTCCATGTTTGAATTTGGCTTATCCAAAGCAGAACTAGCAAATAATAACATCGCAGAAAAAATTGTAGAATTTATTTCAAGTATGAAATCCAAACACAAAACCTCTCTTCATCTCTGTTTTTCAGTCACTTGTCAATTAAGCAGCTGGCAGTGATCGGTGGATGTCTCAACGCGGAGTTGGCTGAAAATGTTCTTGAGAAACAAGGAGGAGAAGAACTGCACCTCCTTGCTCTTCATTCCAACGGCAAGGTAAACTATAATATTATAAATGGCTGGGTGTATAGTTGTTGGAAACCACAAGATCATTAACTCTGTGTTAAAGTATATGAGTCAATGCCCTGGTACCTCAGAAAAGACGATATATTAATGTACATGTATACAGGTATATTTTTCACCACACATAATACTACACCATTTGGTCAGATTTCCTTACATGAAAATCCTGAGATGGCCTATGAAATCCAGAGTGCACTTTGTGCCCTTATTGACAGAAATCGATATGGAGAAGAACAGACTAATGAGTTAAAGTGTATAATTAGATAGTGGCTCAAGGCAACACCCCCATTCCCCATGGTTTATTAGTTGTCATATATGACACAGCAAACATCCATTAATACAGTGGAAGAAGGCAGCTTTTTGTTTAACTCCTCAAAATAACAATTGTTTTACAGGGGGTAGGGGTTTGCTGCTACACATTTGCTTGAAAAAAATGGGTTTTGTGGCCTGACCTAAAGCTTTCTAGCTTGTCGGTGTCGCGAAGAATAGGAGGGAGGGTGTTCCAGAGACGTGGAGCAACTGAAGAGAAGGGTTAAGGTAAGGTTTGCAATTGGGTTTTAATTAGGATTAGGGTTAAGATGTAGGTAAAATATTTGATGCAGGTTGAAATGATGAACTCAAACGGTGTAGGATGTTGATCATGGAGCAATCGTCTCTAGACCATACAACAAACCTGAGACTCACTGTAATAATCCAAGCCATCGTTGGATCCATTGTTTGTCTTTAGGTTTCTAGCTGGAGTAAGAGTGATAATTCCTGGAGACGCTGCGTGTGGACCCACCGTCGTCAGCTCTCTGTGACCCAGATAGCATTCAATGAGCAGAACATGGTCTTTGTTACCTCAGAAGGGGAAGGATTTCGTGCCAAATTCATCAGTGCCAAGAAAAATGCAGGTACTAAACTTGTACTTGAAAATTTAACCAATTTCTCATTGTACTTAAATTTAATTGCTTATCTATTTTAGTAGTTTATTCAACATTATTCCAGGATTTTGATACCTTTAAATTTCATGTTTTCAATCCTGAGCTCCAAGAAAATCAAGCTTTTAATATTTCATTGTGACTTCGTTTTTATTTAAATTACTTGAATGGTATAACAGGTGAATGAATTGCAGGTGTTCATAATTGGTACTGGCCCACATTCAGCCAGCATTCTTTTATTGTGTCATAAAGGACAAAAGCTATTAAAGCCATTAGGGAATGTGTAAAATAGTCACACAGCAGTTCTGTAAGTAATGTGCTGAGAATATAAAGGAATGAGCTTTCTCAGCTGATAATGGGCCTGGGTAGGTACAAATGTTGCTAGAGGGAGGCTAGGAAATTGCTGTAAGCCATATTATCATTTGAATATGAGAGTTAGATTCCGCCTCCTTTTCTTGTAGATTAGATTTGGGTTAGTTATTCACATACTTTAGGAAAGCCAACTGGGTCATAGTGAGGGAGTACATTGTCCCCCTTTCAGGCATAGAGCATATTAAAATGATAATATAATTAATTTGTCAAACCTCTCTCTCTCATCCCCCCCCCCCAAATCTCCTTCTCCCTTTCCATCTCTCTCTCTCCTCCCCTCCCCCTTCTCTCTCTTTCCATCTCTCTCTCTCTCTCTCTCTCTCTCCCCCTCCTTCCTCTCTCTTTCCCCCTCCCTCTTTCTATCTCTCTCTCCCTCCCTCTCTCTCTCTCTCTTCCTCTCTCTCTTTCTCTCTCTCTCCCCCCCCCTCCTCCCTCTTTCCATCTCTCTCTCCCTCTCTTTCTCTCTCTCTCTCTTTCTCTCTTCTTGTTATCTTTAAAAGCTGACATACCCAGTAAGCCTGCCATAGACAAAGGATCAAAGGAAAGCAAAGATGGGAGAAGTGAACAGCTAGTCAGTGTAGAACGTCTGCCAGTCATACACAGAGCTACAGGTGTAGCCTGCGATCCTAACGGAACAAACTTTGTTGTCTTGCAGTCAGATCCAAGAACAAGGTGAGATTGATACATCAAGTCTGGAAACAAAGTAATCTAAAAACAAGAAGATTGGAAATTACATTTGATTTCACACAGTCAGATCTAAGAACCAGGGCCGGTATTCGATTCAATACTTAGCATAAGTAAGAAATTTACTAAGTAAATGGCTAAGCAAAGAAATTTACTTATCTTATATTCAAATCGCATTTTAGATTTAGACTTTTACTTACCTTAGACAAAATCTAAGTCAAATACTAACTGATAAGCATTGTGACATCACACGGTCAATCAAAAGTAATGCGCAATTAATGCATTGCAATAAATGCGCGCTGATATAATTGTGCACCGGTTATAATACTGCGTAAGAAAACCATATGCCTGCCAATCAAGGTCTCCAAATAATTGGCTGGTAGGGAGCTGCCTTAAATTTAGGGTAAAATGTTTAGCCGAAATTTTGAATTAAATACCAAAATTGGCTAAGTATTTTATCTAAGCCAAATACTAAGTAAAGAGCTTAAATTTTGTACTTAAGTATTGAATTGAATAAGGCCCCAGAGCCCTGTTTCATAAAAATAAAAAAATACTAGTAACAAGTATACAGGGATGCCAGTGTATCAATCAGATATGATATGAATGAGCCAGAAGAAAAAAAACATGAATAGACTTCGAAATGTGATTTTCAGTATATTACAGTGTAGTTTGTATATTGTATTGTACGGCAGATGATTTGTTAAAAATACTGGTGTAAGAGTCTGTAAGAAAAATATCTAAACTTTGCGGACATGCACTTTCATAATTAAGCCAACATTGATATTGCTTTTCTTTCCTGCAGTTTAACTGAGCTTCCTGAAATGAGTGTTTCTGAGATGGGGAGCCACTTCAAACAGCTGATGGTGGAGGCTGACTCCATGGACATGATCCATGATGTACTAATCAAGGTGAGTAGGCATGGTGATGGGGAGCAGCGAACTACAGGGTAGCTTCCGCATACTTGCATTCTTTTAACAGCTCTCATAGCAACTGATCACACCTGTCGATAAACAGGTTATCGATTATATTACAAATCCTGTAATTTTTCATGAATTTTATTATTTAATTTTTACTTTTTAACTCTCTTGTTTTGAAAGACAACGTGTTAAGCAATCTCCTGTGTAGAAGACCACATTTTATTTTCCTTGAATAGTTTATTCATTGAAGTAAGTATTGAAGGAACCTGTACATAATGACCACCTGCCTATCAAGTCTGCTATTCTTCTCTTCCTGGGGCCGTCTTAATATGCAGGTTTCACTGTAATTATATGTGTCTTGTACATGTATGTTTTATTATACAACTCAATCCCAGATCCTAATCAAATGATTGGTTATGCGCGGTCACGAGTTATTCATTTACTGTGCCTATTGCATATTTTCCAGTCCTATTGCACGCTCTTTTAGCGCATGTACATGATGCGCAATAGTGCGCGTAGAGGTTAGCACTTAATACTGTGTGTGCATATCGCATGGGCCTATTGTTGCGCAGGCCTATTCTTGCACAGCACTATTCTTGCACAGCACTATGCGTAAATGGGTATAGAGGTACTAAGTGCGCTTGCTATATCTATGTGTGCGCTAAATTAAGCCTTAAACTTGAGATTTAATTGTCAGCCATACTGTCACAAAACAATCGTGAATTCATTCTTTTTACCTCACATAACAACGATCTAGGAGTTTCAATGTATGAAACAAATGATGCATGTTTTAATTCGTTCATTAAAAGATCTATCCGCCCTTGTATAATAAACTCATGCGCCATGCATCATTTGTATACCCTTTAACAGATCGACAATCATCGGCTTGCAGCTCATAAGTACATCCTTGCTTACGGCAGCGAGTACTTCAGCAAGATCTTCACCGATCCTGATGAATCATCTTCATCTGAGAACAACGGAAAGATCTCCAACAAACCAGAAGTCCTCATCGACGACGAAGGAACAGCCATCGTTGACCTCACCGACATCATCGACTACGATATCTTCCACATCTTGGTGCAGTACCTGTACACCGGTACCTGTGATGCGCTCCGTCCTGACTTTGAGCTTCGCATCAACCCTCCTAAGCAGCATGGCCCTGCCGACCTGAGAAGCATAGAATGTGACCCTGCTTCAGAAGAAACATACGGCAGGGAAGAGCTGACAATCAACGAGAGAAATCGTCACCAGTCTGCCCACTCTGTGCTTAGGGAGCATAGAAAGGGTGGAGAGGGGAAGAAGAAAGGGAAGAAGGGACGTAAAAAGGGGAAGGGGGAGCCGTCGGATCACCCCAAAGCTGAGAAACGTAAACCATTGTCAGCCGTCAGACTGGTCGCAGAAGAAGCAAAGAAATTTGGAATCAAGTCTCTAGCCAAAAGGTAAATACTCAATCAAGAAAATCATTTGATTTCCTTATTGAAAAAATGCTTCCATATATGTCAAGTTTGTAAGTATACTTGTATTGGCTGGAAAGATGTAACATTAATTTCTTTGAGTGCCGAAAGATTTCCATGATAGAAGTGTCATCAATAGGTAGATGATCTTATAAAATGAATGAATAAATCCATGACTTTATGAAGTGTATAAATTCATGGCAATATATAAAGGTCAGTTTAGAAAGTGGAGGTCTCAAGGGTCAGTGAAATAAAAAAGGAATTCTGCTCAAACCTATTCAAAATGTGGTATATTTATATGGTTGTATTGAGAAAACTTAATGATTTTGGTTGCTGAATAATGGCAGTGTGCAGCTGTGCTCACTGCAGCTAACGTCCACAGATTGTAAAGTCCATGTAATAGTTGTGATCACTGAAAGAGTCTTTAAGGCTTGTTTTGATATGAAGCTTCTCATCTGAACGAACCTGTACCAGTTTCCTGTATTTGCATCAAGTGAATCATTTATGACATGTCAGATTATTATTTTAAACATTATGTAGGTATCATTATTTTAATGATTATTATTTTTCAATCATTATCATTACTAGATTGGACAATGTCAAGTTTGTTGATGGGAAACTGATTAACTTTGGTCCTGCCCTGTCTCCGCTGAGCTTCAATCCGAGCAGTCTCCAAAGTGCGCTATAGGATCATTTATGACATGTCAGGTTATTATTTTTAATATTATGTAGGTATCATTATTATTTGTATTTATTCGTTATCATTTCTAGATTGGACAACGTCAAGTTTGTTGATGGGAAACTGATGAACTTTGGTCCTGCCCTGTCTCCGCTGAGCTTCAATCCGAGCAGTCTCCGGCACCTGAGTGATGTAGTGCTGATGTCAGAGGAAGGGACTCTGTTTCCTTGTCATAAATGTGTTCTCTCTGCTCGCCTGGATTACTTCCAGAACATGCTGGGTAGCTGCTGGATGGAGGTAAGAAAAAAAAATAATTGAAGAAAAAAAGTTGTTAGAAATTGTAAAAACACAGTCTTGCCCTATTGAGGCCTGGGGGTGTTTCATAAAGCTGTGCGTAAAGTTACGAATTACTTTACAAACGATTTAAATATGAAGAGCCAAATGGGATGCCTATAGTTTTTCCTGACATTTTAACAAAGTGTGACTGTATTTCCCATAATCTCAATTAAATTGTAGCCCAAAACAGACTTTGCATTAAAATGTTTTGTTAATAATGATAAGGTTAATCTACATCTGCATATTTCAACTTTAGCTTATAAATGCGATTAAACAGATTTGAGAATCCCATTTAGCTCTTCGCATTCAAGTCATTTATAAAGCCATCGTAACTGTACGCACAGCTTTATGAAAAGCCCCCCAGCAGATACTCTATATGTGTTGACGGCTAAATTCTTAACAATGTTAAGTATGATTACACACACAGAGAAAATGAAAAGGATAGATACTATATGAAATTGAGAACGTTCAGATTCTTGTGTATGGTATACATATGTATTTATATTTATTAGAAAACTTCATTCTATGGTACATTAATATATTTGTTTTTCGATACATAGGCATAATTATTATTACAAATATGAAAATATGAAATTGTGATAACAGCCAATATTATTGCAAAAAGTCCACTGTATGTGTATGGCAACCAGTAGTAAGATAAAATACATCCATCCATATCTTTCATTCCCTGATATTTATAGCAATTACATAATTCCAATGGAGGATTGAAAGAAATGTGGTATACCTAAAGGTAATTTTCTTGTTATCCCAATATATCTTTCATTTTTAGCTCATCCGGCCCGAAGGGCCTGATGAGCTTATGCCATGGCGTGGCGTCCGTCCGTCCGTCCATCCGTCCGTCCACAGTTTTCAAAATGCTTCTTCTTCGTTATTTTTCAACCGATTTTGATTCTGATTGTTTCATATGATAGGGCTAGGAGGGGGATTTAAAACTTCTACACAGAATCGTGAAATTCATTATCTATGCTAATTTATGCAAATTTATTCGAAATCACAAAAAATGCTTTTTCTCCTTCATTTTTCGACCGATTTTGATTTGGTTTGCTTCATCTGGTAGAGCTAACTTTGGTACACTAAAATTCTACACAGAATTTTGAGATTTTGCTCCATTGATTAATTATGGTAACTTATGCAAATTATGCAAATTTATTCCAAAAATAATTTAAAAATCACAACAAATAAAATTATGTCCCTTCCAGGGCATCAATTTTTTAATTTTTGACCAGTTCAAAAGTGTACCACATAAGATTTACGATATTTCTTGTTGCGAGATGCAGATGAGCGCTACGTCATTGACGTTCTGGTTAATAATGTCTTTTGATCTTCCAGAAATTGATTTATAAACATGGATTACATACATATTAATGTCTTTGCTATTAAAACATGTTAATTTGAATCGTTCTTTACCATCCTTAACCAAGCGCTCTCTCTCTCTCTCTCTCTCTTTCTTATACAGGCTTCTACTGAAGAGCCTCTGAAAATGGCCATGCCGGCCGCGATCTTGGACCTACTGTTAGACTACCTGTACATGGACCAGGCCCCAAAGCTAGATGGGTGCCAGGACCTGGAGATATTGTGTAACACTCTCGCCATCGCAGATCAGCTCTTTGTAACCAGACTCAAGGATATTTGTGAAATCACTTTGGTTGACCTCGGTAAGATATGTTTTCCTCTCTGTTCATTTTCTTTTTTGTATTTTGTAATTTTTGTATAGGCACATAGCATGTAAAATTCCTTGTCACTGTATGTGTAAAGCAGATATTTAAAGGTATTATTTTAAGTGAACGGCATACAGTTACAGAGTTACAGAGTTATTTCAGTTCGATTGTACATGTATGTGCTAAGCTTTTCTGCTAAAAGCCAGATGCCAATTCAAAATCACAGACTCATAAATGGCGGTAATTCTCCTTTGGGGGGGGGGGGGGGGGGGCAGAAAAGTACATTCATGTATGTCAAGTTCAGTTTTTGTTCATCTTGATTATAGTGCAGTCCATAGCACCTTCATAAATGTTACGTCATAGCTACAAAAATACTTACAACTTGATTGGCAGAATTGTACATGTAGATACATTTTTCAGGACTACCACGTGTACATTTTATTCCTTCAAAGGAATAATTCGAGGGTTCAGTGACACAAGACGTGAATCCATATTTTGCCAAAATGAGTATTTGATATCAAAATGTTCAGAAAAATGTGGGCTTTCCAGGAAACACAAAGACTTAATTCCACCCAACACCCCATTGAAGTCAATGGCTAGTGAAACATAGATTTAACTAAACTACTTTTTCTCAAAATGGCCAAAATAAAGTTACGTCTTTGTGTCACTGACCCCTCAAATTATAACTAGGATTGGCAGAGTCTGAAAAGTGGATATCGCTTTCATTTTCCAGTAACCTTGAGGAATGTAGCCGAGTTGCTTCAGTTTGCGAGCGTGTACCAAGCCCTGCAGCTGAAGGCTAGCTGTCATCAGTACATCTGCCTGAACCTAGTCTGTCTGGTGGAGTCTGGTAGCCTGGAGCCTCTGGATGAGAACGTCTTGGAGGAACTCTCTGCAGCCTATAAAGAAACTGTGAGTTGATTATAATAATAATAACTGTTTCTTTTAAAGCCCCACTGTACTACTTGTAGCTACTTGCTCCCTCTATATAGAAAACAATGCATAAGGGATGTCTGTTGGTCCCCCTTGATCCTCTTTTTCTTATATTAATTGAGAGCTGAGTAAATGAGATAACCACCTGTCAGTGACCTCGCTGGGAGGTCTAATCCCTCCTGGCCTAACTAGTACAGACAGGCTTTTAGCACTTTACCAATTACAAGTGACCAAAGTGCTTACATGTACAGTATTATGATCACCCGGTCACTGGATTCCGTTGCTATTCCAAACATTAGAGTACCAAGAAATTATAGACAGAGCCTGTGCATATCTGATTTTACAAGGTATTTCTTGGTGTCTAGATGATCTACTTATGTTATTTTCAAAGACTTTCAAAAGAACTTTTTTCTCACAAACATTTGAGATTAGAATATTTCATATTTTTATAGGCATGCCCCAGCATTTTAGAAAAGAAGTGGTGCTTCTAAAAAACAGATGCTATTTTTAGTTTGATGTATTGAAATGGATGTCGGTTCTTTAAAAACACTATGAAGAACAGTATGCAGCCTTTTGACATTTCTTTGAATTAATTTACTTCTGAAATCTTACAGCTCCCATACTCCAGATTCATCAAGCCTTCAATGAATGCCCCTGACATCAGCCATATTGGCCCCTACCCTCCTGAAGAAGCTGCCTCCCAGCAGGATTCATCTAGCTCTAGTGCACAACCCAAATCCTCTAACCCTTCCATGAAAGACTTTGAGGCCCTCGCTCGCAAGGCAAAGGCCAGGCGCAAGGGACGTCGACACACCAGCAGCACCGGCAAACACACCAGTGTGTCCGTCAGCGAGAGCTGCGATGATCCTAGCGTTGTCCAAGGATCCAAGCACGATGATCCCTCCCGGTCTGATTCCTGCAGTGAGGCCCTGCAGGATGTGTTCGTCTCATCTCCTGCAAGGGTTGAGGTGATGTCTTCGAACCCAGAGGATCACATATCAATATCATCTACCTCTGAAGATCAAGCTGGTCATGAAGCAATGAACCTGACGTCTCCTGATAAAGTGATGTCCCCAGAAAGCATGGATGGGATGTATGTACTTGAAAGGAAACACAAAAGAGAAGACGGTTTGGATTATATAGATAATAGAAAGGAGAGTAAGAAAGCTGGACGTACAACTCCTCTCAAGCTTACAGTACAGACAGGTGATGAAGAACTTCAGGTGAGGATTTTGTCTAATTGTAGATTTCTATCATGATCAGAATAATCCAAGCATAAGATATGCTCGCTGACTCTTTTTTTGAAGAATAACATAGAATACAGACATCCTGAAGCTTTAGGTCTTGCACTCATTAGAGTAAGGCTCATGAATGAGCAGGAAGCTGAAATAGGAAAATATAATAGAAGCTAAATGAGCAAAGCACATGAAATTCGCTCTGATGAGGGCAGGACAAAAATGTGTAATAAATGTATGTCTGTATCCATTGCTCTTTGATTTTACCATCGATTCCTCTTTTTCTCATTTTTTTTTCTCAATAGAAGGATATTAAATTAGTTATAAAACAATAAGGCTTTGTTTTGTCTGTAACAATATTTTTGTATAACTTTGAATTTTATAGCTTTATAAAGATTTGATGAGTTGTATGTTGCTGGAGAATGTTTTAAACTTTTATGTGTCAAAATTTGATGAAGATAGTTATCAATAGACATTTTATGGATAGGTACAATGTACATGTACAGTAAGCAAATAATTACCGTTGGTGAAGGTGATGGGACAAACTATCACTTCCGAGGCGATCTGGATGTAGCTATCTTTCCGAAGCGAAGCTGAGAAAAGATGGCGTATATATTCTGATCGACGGGGAAGTGATAGTTTGCCATCGCCTGAAAACCAAAAGGTGATTATTTGCTTTATATTCCACATCTAAAACAATTTAATTACAAAAAGAAAAGGACGTGTATGCATCTACATAAAACATATACTGTAGGCCCAAATTCACACCAAAAAAGTTTAACCCAACCCCTTGAGGGTAAAGTGCGCGCATGTGTTTTCTTTAATTGCGCTCATTGGTAATGCGCGCTTAATTACGCCTGTTTAAGTGCGCGTTTCGATAATCTTCAGTGAAAGTGCGTTGCCCTTTGTAGATAGTACCTCTATCTTCAATAAAAGTGCGTTGCACTGTGTAGATAGTAGTACTATCTACACAGTGTAACAAACTTTTTGCTTCTCCCATCAATAATGGGCGAACTATCTTTCCTCATGTGATTTACTTTTCACCAATCATAGAGCAAGATTCTTAGTATGTGGGATATAATGCTACATATGAATATTATTAGTCATGCTTGTAAACACTATTTCTGTTAACTTAATATTTTTGCTTATACCAGGGAGAGAATAACGGACCTTTCTCTGGCAGCTCTAAGACTTGGACTTGGGCAAGGTAAGATTTTTTTTTCTATTGGTGAGATAAAGAAGTGATCTAAATTCACATTGAAGACATGTCTAGGTGCTTTTTACATTTTGTATGTGTATTTCTTCATGTTTAAAAAAATTGTTAGCTGTAGCCGTACAGTTGTAAATAACAAATAATATTGAAATCTAACTATAGATATTTTATATTATTTTGTGGTATACACCTAATGAACTACTGAATTAGAGTGTTACAACTTAAGTAATTTCATCTTCAGGGGTGGGGTATGATAATATTTCTTGCTATTCTCTGTTTCACAGCCCAAAGAGCCCAATAACCGGTCTTCGGGATATCATGCAGTCCCAGTCAGGTATTAACAAACCCCAAGCCAGCTCATACCCTGGGCCAACCAGTCCTCCAGCCCAGATAGCAAGAGCACCACCAGTTGCCGCCACATCACCCCTTCTGGTCTCCCCCACCCCCTCCCCTACCCAGAGACCACAGCAACCATCTGCCAAGGGCCACACCCCCACCCTCTCCCCCACCCAGAGACCGCAGCAACCCTCTGCCAGGGGCCACACCCCACTGGTGAAGAAGTCTCAGAAGCAGAGGAAGAAGGAGATGCAGGCTGCTCTGATAGGGGGAGGGGTGGATGAGAAGAGGAACGGGGACGGGACGGATGGACAGGTAGTAGGAGATCACAACCCTGTGGCTTGCCCATGGTAAGTTCATCAATTAACTCTAATTAATACTAATGGATGTTTGTTTATTTGGTTTAATAATGTTGTTAAAATATTGGGTTAATTTTACAGTTAATACAAGTATGTGCATTCCAGTTGCAAATAAAGAATACACCAAATTTCCAAAAACAAAAACAAATTGTTATACTTCATTTCTTGCTACAAGCATTCATCAGTTTAATGTATACGTGATTGTTTAGAATGCATGTGGTATGTTTAATCTAATTATGCCATGAAGAAACCAATCATTTAATATTTTTTTTACCACACATACATGTATTGCAAAATATACAGTGAAACCTGTCTATAAAAACCAACAAGAGAGACAGGAAAAGTGGTCTTTGTAAACAGGTGGTCTTTGTAGACAGGTTTCTTTAGTTCATGTTTCAATTAGAAACTATTTTCAAGGGAAACATAAATGTGGTCTTTGTAGACAGGTGGTCGCTAAACCAGGTTTGACTGTACTAGAAAGTGGAGATACACAATTGTCACCTAAAGGGATCATTTAACAATGTTAAATCTGAGATACATGGCCCTACATGTTATCAGTATCTGTGATATGGTGTTATATTGAAGCCCTACAAAAATTGCGCTTCAAAATGATCAAGAAGTGCCTCAAAAAAGTAAAAACCTTTGAGTGACCGGTTTTACCATACTTGTTTTCCCCAATAGACTGTAGTGTTATGAAAACCGTTTGGCAAACGCAAAATTTGAATCAGACAGGCGCTCGGCTTGTAAAAGTCAAGGGGTTCCTGACAGACCTAAAGGTTTATAATCATCATTGCAGCATGAGCCAAATCAAGGTTTTTTTAAAGGACCTAAGACAAAGTTACCGTATCTCTTTAATGAAATATCTGATTATTCTTGTTTGTGAACAGGGCCAATGTGGCGCCACGTCGGCCAACTCAAGTTTCTTTCCGTGACCTCCAAGCTCAAGATGAAGATGTGGAATCCATCTGGGATCCTGTCCCATCTTCATCACCAGATAAGAAAACTTTCTCTGCATCAAGGAAAATAAGGTAAGACATATATTTATATTTATCTTCTTAATTTGCCCAGGGTGCATATTTATATGAACTATTTTCATTTCCCTTGAGTTAAAATCCCTTAAAATACATAGATCATGGCTCTCAAGTTTTTTATTGTATTTCTTCTTCTACCTCACTTGTTTTTGTTTTTGGGAGGCGGTCTTTTTTTCCTAACGTACATTGTCATTTTGCAGAAGAAGAAAAAGAAAAAGAATAAACATGACTTTAAAAAGTAACCAAGACAGTTTTTTCACTTTTGTTCACTTTTTTCAAATTTAGTACACAGATTTTATTATGTTTCTGGTTTTTAGCAGATATTAGCTTTTAACGGTATATTAAAAACACCTCAATAAATGTACATCCAGCTGATTTTTTTTTTGATGGTTTCCCAAAAGAAGGCCGTTGATAATACATAGCTTGTACATCCATCTTGCCGGCAGCCACCAAAATGTAATGTCAAAGGATACACACAACTAGAATGAGGAGTCATACATTATAGCTGTGTCATGTCAGTTGACAATATACAGTGTGAATTGTTTTCTCACCCCCCCCCCCCCCCTCCCATATTCCAATTGGACCAAGGGTTATGGAATTTATAAATTCTTATTGAACTGACATATATATATATGACATTTCTTGATTCAAACTGACTTCCATCCTTTTAATAATAGATGAAGTATACGATTGGTGATCTATCACATTGATATCTGACTGTCAAAAGACATTGTATATTTGAAAAGAGAGTAGCGTTGTTCATGAGAGCTGGAATCGACAGGATATGACTAATTGAGTTGAGATGAGTGATGCCTTTTTGGAACCACATTTTATATTTTTAGTTAAAGATAGGCGTTACTACTGCAGCTAGAAGGGATTAGACCACACAGCGAGCCAGCGAGGTCACTGTGACAGGTGGCTATCTCATTAACTCAGCTCTCATTTAACATAAGAAAAAGAGGATCATGGGGGACCAACAGGCACCGATTTGGGAAGTTTTCTATATAGAGGGAGCAAGTAGCTACAAGAAGGACAGTGTGCCTTTAAGTCCAACTTAAAGTCGATCTTAGTCTTTGTGAAACAATCTCCATTATCATACACGTGACATATGTATGTTGTCTATAAATAAACATCACATCATACACCGTCCATGTGATAAACCGTTCGACCTTCTTGTCTATCATGTCCTGTACATGTGTGTGTGTGTATTGGGTTCTTACAGACGTGTATCAATCAGATATGATTATTTACGTCTGGGGACCGACCTTTAAACGTCGCCACCCGAAAGACGTGACTCGGGTTCGAACCTGTGTCCTCGGCTGAATCAGTTTGTAACTTCCATTGTTAGCTGGATTACAGGCGCACGCCACAACGCCATGTACTGTACATGTATTGTAAGCTGCACTGTGGGCTGGTAGAAGCTAATATAACAAGACAGTCATTACATCCTCCTCACCCATACTCACTCTCAATGAGAGCAACAAAGGTCAGAGTTCATACATCTGGATTAATCATCACCCTAGAAGTGCCATATCTAATCATCCGCTTATTAAACTGTAGTAGCCTAGTGTTATCTGTGGTGAGGAAACCCTTGTCGTCGTCGTAATATATTGTTTATTTCTTCTTATTATTTCCATATCATTGCCCCAATTGGCAATTTCTTTTTTTATAACAAACACAAAAATTCACATTATGAATCGTTAAAGTTACAACACAAACTAATAGATATGATAGAAAATTAATACTTGTAGTTAGAAAATAGAAATATGAAGAACAAAATGTGAAGAAATTAATGAGAGAGTTCATAACAGTACGTTTAGATGGTTATTATGTCCTTTAATGTGCAATTTTTTATTTTTTTTTCTGTTTTTTTTTTTTCTTTTTGTATCCATGTACATGTACATGTTGCCTGTCCTTATTCATGAACAATTCATAATGACCTGTAACTAATGTTTATCAGACTGAAGATCATAACCAGAAGTGCAAGTAAAACTTACCCCCAAAAAAATCCAATGAAGAAAAAAAAAAAAAAAAACTAAAATCTACACTGTATGCAGTCATGGTCCGTGGTGCAATTTGGCAAGCTATAGATTTGGCTGTATTGAAGTTGGAAGGGATGTGAGGCTATAGTGAAGGGAAAGAACAAACCACCCCTTATACCCTTTTCTAACTGCACTGATTTTCATCGGATGCATCCGGACGCATCCGATGAAAGTGCCAGTTAGAAAGCAACAGAGGAGAAAAAGGCGATTAAATAGCCGATGAAAAGAAGAGAAATAGGCGATTAAATTCTCATTCTATCGGTGTGACACCAATGAAACGTCCAGTTAGAAAACGTTTGGGAGAAAAAGGCGATTAAAACAGCGATTAAAATGGTCAAAGGTCGCAGTATACAGGCGCTTTATCGTAACCAGCTGTGTTTGTTGACTTAAGGTTGAACATGCTGCATGCTAGCTAGATGGAGCGCGGGCTTAATAATTACGCAATAATTCTTCACTTCCGGCAAGGGCTCGCCACAGCGAGAGAATTTCACCGGCAGTTAGAAAGCAACAGGGGGGAAACTGCCGTTTCACCTTTGTTTACATAAGGAAAATTCAATCAGTATTTTCATCGGTGTGACTCGGATAGAGTGCAGTTAGAAAAGGGTATTAGATACAGTTAACAGGTTAATGGTTTTAACACCTGCAGTAGCCTATCCAGCGGCTCATTATCTTCATCATGCACCAGTTATTAGTTACCCTGCAGTCTTTCCAATTAGTGCTCTATTCGGGTGATTAGCATGGTGATTGTGCATTGTGGTTCATGTTTACGTTTATTTTATGGTGAGGAATTCACGCTGCGATTGTGTTTTCCTATATATTTATATATACCTGTATCATTTTCACAAAGTGATTACATTGAGAGTTGTAGTGAGAATTTGATTCTGTTTACTTTGGTGGTTTCTCTTGTTGTTGTTTTCTTTCTATTTAGTTTTCGTCTTCTGGTATGTGGTCTTGTTTTATTTCTTTTACATTTCTATTTCCAATAACTTATCCTCTCATTCACGCTGTCACTCTTTTTTCTCTCTTCCCATTCACTTTTTCTTTTCTTTTCTTTTCTTTTCTTTTCTTGTTCTTTGTGTTTGTCTACTTTTGTATTTAATTTCTATTCTAATATCTTTTTTCTTGAATTATCTTGCACCACTTCGCATCTCCCTCCTCTCTCTCTCTCTCTCTCTCTCTATTTATCCTGCTCTCACCCTAAAATCTCTTTCTCTCTCCCTCTCTCTTTCTTTCCCCCAACCCTCTCTCTTTCTCTCCCCCTACCCTCTCTCTTTTAGCTCTCTCCGTGTTAATACTGTGTTTTTTTTTCTGAGAGAACAAACTAGCTCAATACAAACGCATGATAGCAAAGATCTTTTCTCTCTTTATTTGTCTCCTAGTTTTGGACTAGCCGCCCCGTCATCGTCATTTCAAAGAGTCCAGGATCCAGAGATCACATCCACCAGTGGACCAGCTTCTCCTGAGAGCCCTAAAGAACTCATAAAGTAAGAAATATTAAAAATTTGCACCTCCTAACATTAGTTGGATATGTATAGACACTTGAAGAAAACAAATTCAGTGGAGTCTTGTGATTTGTAAAGTCTACCTTAAATTTACTATCCTATAATCGGTTATGGATCTTTCAAGTTTGTTTGTTTTATTCTGATTTTACTGTTACTTTCTTTCGTGACCTACTATACAACAGTCTGTGGCAGAGGAGTGGTGCTGTGTCTCCACCTAAACCCTCAGTCAAGTTTCCAGATATCATCCGATATAGTGCAGTGATGCAGTCTAGTGATTCGCAAAGTCTACCTTAAATTTGCTTAAACTTTTTTTCATAATCAGTAATGGGTCTTAAAAATTCTTTTATTAGACAATTCTTTTATTTTATTTGTGACCTGCAGTCCGTGGCAGAGAAGCGGTGCAGTGTCCCCTCCTACACACTCAGTCAAGTTCTCAGATATCATCCAAGCTGAATCAGAACAGAAGCAGTACCTTGATAAAGCCAAGAACAAGACTCTAGCACAGATTCAGGTAATTATAAGTGTTTCAAAGCATTGTGCAATGATGAAACAATAATAGAAACTTAGAGAAAATACATAAACAGTCAATGGCATAATAGCTGATTCAGAACAAAAGAACAACCATAACTAGAAAAAGTTAAAATACCTACTTCAGATAAGAGAATATAAGAATAAAAGAAAAAGTAGGGTATGTAAGAAAAGAGATAGAATAAGAAGAAGAAGAAGAAAGAAAGTAAAAAGTATATTCATTCATCATGTATATTGAATGTATACTAAAAACAGGGCCTTGAGACTAAATCAGAAACGAGGTTGAACACAATTCAGACAAATATAAAGTATGTGTTTACAATTCGCATGTATTTAATTAAGTACTTATGATTGTCAATTATATGTTGTTCCTGTGAAATTACTGTGAAGCAAGATTGTAAATGTAAATATGAACAATTATCCTCTATGGACATTGAAATGAAATGAAATGAAATAAAGCCAAAAACAAGACTCTAGCAAAGATACAGGTACATACAGCATATACATTTTATATGTTCAAAAATGATTTTCACATGTCATAGTATAATGATTTTAAACCGAGTATTTAATATTTTTCTTTCAATTTGGAATCTGATTCTGAATAGCCATATGACAATCTTGTATCTGTGTCAATGTCTGATAGATGCATTAAGTTTATCAGGGATGCCAGTTTTCAGGTAATAGCCTGAATTCAGGCCCTTGCAAGTTATTTCAGACCATAGTTTAGGCCTTTTTGGTGTACAAAATAGCTCATTCTAGGTGATTTTCAGGCCCTCTGATCAATTCTAACTGGCATCCCTGGTTTATGATATCCTGTGCTGTTAGTTGGGTAGTAGACATCATATATTATACTTGCATTCAATTGTGTTATTTTCTTTCTCCCTCCCTCCCCCTTCTCTCTCTCTCTATCTCTCTCTTCCTCTCCCTCTCTCTCTCTCTATCTCTCTCTTAATATTACCCTAGATTGAAGAGAGAGCCATAGAGGAGCTCTACACCCTATACCGTGGTGCTCATAAACCTGATGAATACATCACGGTAGGAAGGGTTCAGCATGTCGTGGCCACTCCCCTCTGGAAGAAGAAATCAGAAGACAGATGATAGCGACTTAAAGGGATCGTTTAACAACATTAAATCTGAGATGCACGGCCCTACGTGTTATCAGTGTCTGTGATATGGTGTTATATTGAAGCCCTAAAAAAATTGTGCTTCAAAATGATCAAGAAGTGCCTCAAAAAAGTAAAAACCTTTGAGTGACCGGTTTTACCATACTCGTTTTTTCCAATAGACTGTAGTGTTATGAAAACTGTTTGGCAAACGCAAAATTTGATTTCGATTTTCAATCATTAATATCTTGATAATCACACAGGCAATCGGCTTGTAAATGTCATGGGGTTCCTGACTGACCTAAAGGTTTATAATTATCATTGCAGCAGGAGCTAAATCAAAAATTTTGTTTCAGAATCTGATGCAAAGTTACCGGATCCCTTTAAGACTTGGACTCAAGTTTGTTGGTCCAGATAGTTTTTGACAAGACCAAATCTTTTGTCCCATTTGTCACCGACAACATTAACAATTTTAGTATACTGGATGATTGTAAAAAAGTTGGTAATTCTGTCCCACAGCTGCGGTCACACCTACATGTATTATCAAGAAATATTATAGTTGCAATATGTATGATGAACTTAATTACATGAAACGAGGTAGCGTATGAGACACGGAATGACATGGAATGACAATATTCTTTGGCCTTATATCGTCCAAAGGGTTTATAGTTAGTAGCACAGTATAGGAAGCAATAGTCTGCTCCAATATGGGATGTGAATGTAGGCCTTTACGATGTGCCCTGCCTCTTGCCTCTTGTTTTGCATTGAGTACAATTCTTGCTGAATTTCTTTTAACATCATCATTATACTTTTTCAACTCAATACCATGGCAGCCTGAAAACTGAGGCATACAGGGTCAATGAGTTGCTTCCAGTCCAGCTGGTAAATAAAGAATTGTAAAACAACATTGCACTACATGTATGTGTTTAATAAAACGGCTTATATACAAGTATGGATTGTAAGAATCATATCATCACATTATGTCAGTGCTTCACAGTATTAAAGACCTTATCCGGTAAAAATACAACTTTATGTTAGAAAGCTGAATGATCATAGATCATATAGATCACATAAAGGAATACACTGTAGTATTGCACAAAAGCAAATCAAAACCTCATTTTCTGCACCCCTCCAAATTACGGGCCACTAGAGTCAAATTTGCTGCCGTTACAGTGACGACGTGTTGATCCGATAAGTTGAGGCGATGAGCGGCGCCTTATTAATGCTTAATTAAGATGATGTCATTTTGTCAATAGCTGATTTTTAGGTGGACAACTTCCGTTTTTCAAAGCTTTAGATTTCGAGTTTTTGTTGGCTTTGGCCAACCCTTTTAGATGATCCTGGATCTGCTGCTGCAAACTTTGTTTGAATATTACAAGTGCTTCCCTATCACTCGCTTAGAAGGTGGCTTTTCACTGTGCAAAATGATATTTGTCAAAGGAAATTTTAAAAATGTATTTCATGATTCAGATTCTATCATAGTGAAACAATTGTTATGTGAATGTTTGTGTCAGGAAACGTTGACAATCTTCATTTTTGTGCCATGTGTATTTATGTGATACAAGTATTGTAACAGTTTGCCATCTGGGTCTGTGAGTTGAACCCCATTGCCTACTTGAACTCAATAATTCCTGTATAAAGTCAGTAGGGAATGACAGAATTTAGAAGTCAATGGGTTACATGTATAATCTAGGGAGTATGACTGTCTTTATAACTATTATTTTCTTATATTTAATGTGGACAAGTGTGTATTGAATACACCAAACGACTTTATTTGGATAGTTTATGCTTCATATTTGTAGTCAAAAGAAAATGAACTCATTATACGCCGCACAAATAATATCCCTGTGCCACTTTGTATTTATCATGGAATAAATATACCAAAGGATTTAAGATTATTTAAATGTTTCCAGTGCAAGATTAATCTACAGGTGCATTAAAAGGGTTTCATGGTGCTAATTAAACAAGACCTGAAGTTGTATTTTTTACAAAGCCATTGAGTTGCACAAAGCAATTCTTCCTTCAATTGATACCTATGGTTTTGTGCAAAAAAGCATGTGTGGCAAATGAGCAACTGTACATAGAGATGAAGAAAGCAACCAAAGTGCTAAGAAAATTTGTTAGACTTTTGAAAATTTGAAACACGTATCCCTATGCATGTATGGATCTTCAAATGGTTTGGAGTAAAGTGTATCATTCTACTTCTGTTTACAATTTAACTTCACTGAATTTGAAATCATTTTCTATGAAGATGTATTGTAGCTCTTTTACCCTTATGGAATTAAATTCTATATGTGTGCTACGTGTGAATTGCTAGTTTTCTAGATGATGTATTCAGTAAAAGTTTGTATTTTGATTTTACAGTGTATACATTTGCATTACCCTCATACATGTTTGAAAAAAGTATTTTATCTGCTGTGGACTGCTTTTATTTATTTGTAACTCTGTTTCATCTTTAGTTATATTTTCATGCAAGCGAAGATTATCGTGTTTGAATTTTGATTCTCGGTGAGGAGATGATAGATATTGTAAATATTTTGTTATATTAATCACTATTTAAGTTGTTTTCTATCTTCTTCAAAAACAGAAGTTGTAAAACAACTTCATTATTCTTGATTTTCTATTGTACCGCTGATTTTAATTTGTAGAAGATAAATTATTATTAGCAGTGATAATCTACTGTAGTACTGGGTAGTTATTTATTTAATTTATTCTGTCAGTTTTCAATTAAATGAATATTATGTTTAAATACTTTAATACATTAATCAAAGATTGATGGTGATAACTTGATTTTTTTGGGGGTGAAAGTTCATGTGATATTACAATTTTAAATATTTTGCCTATATATGTGTACTTCCATTGTCTATAGCCATTTAAATATTTAGTTTGTTTTTGGATTATAGTCTTATTTGCTTGTTTCTTGACATTCCAAATGTGAAGCTGGTCTTGGGACAGAGAGATTCATTTGTAATAGAATATAAAAATGATATGTTTATTGTACCGCTGGGAAAGAATTCCTTGATTGCTGTAAGTACATAAATCAGTAGCCTAGCAGAGCAGGGTGAATATTGGAGCATGTTGAGCACCTTACGAGGTGGATATGTGGGCTTTAAAAATATCCAATATTATTATATAAAAATATGAGAATCATAGATTTATTTGTGAATGTATCTATCTAGCTATGTCCAATAGCTTGGAAGTCGTTGGGTGACAATAAAATGGACCTTGAGACACAGGTTCTACATAACTTCCTGCATTCAGCTGTTCTAGTTAGCTGCTCAAATGATAACTGTCCACTGCTTGATGTTATCAGTCCATGTCCTAGTTGGTCTGCCCCTCTTTCTTCTCCCATCAGTTCCTCATTGCAGGATGGTGTTTGCCAAGCTATTCTATTATGTGTGAATGTACTAGAAGATAACATGATTATCATCATGGTAAATGTATAATCTATTGCTTGAAACGTATTTGCTATGCATGCTCATAAATGGACATTGCGGCGAGTGAAAGAATGCATATTTGAGCCAATGAAAGAATTGAAAATTGTTCATTGCTTTACATCAGTATTTATTAAAAGTATACAAGCTTTCAAGTGTCTTTAAGGTGCTGTGAGGCTGTACATACAGATTGTTTATTCATTTACAAATATTTTTGAATGAAATAAAACATTGTTTTCCCTTAAAAAAAGAAAGAATCATTTGTACTTGCCTTTGATTGGAGTACTGTTATCAGCTAATGCCCCCCCCCCCCCAAAAAAAAATCATTATAAAAAGTTTCTCAACTGTGATGTGAGGCAAGGCTACGTGGATGTGACGACGTGGATGTGACTGTGGTATGCAAAGTAAAGCATTCATATCGTTTATGATGATGTATATTATTTGTCATCGTATTTATCGTAAAAAGTATACTATATTCCTTCAGAAATTGAACTCCAATCTTATTCTTTTGACAACTTCATCTTCTTTTTCCAGCAATATTGTTATCTTGCATTGTTGTCCAAGTTTATAAAGAACCCAAATTATGCCATGGTTCTTGACCATGCGAAAATGTTGGTTGATATTTTGAGCCAATTCAAATAAAATGGATGCAGGGGCATACCGTTTATTTCAAGATGTAAATATGAAGAAGAAGATGAGGAGGAGGAAGAACAAGAAGAAGAGGAGGAGCAGGCGCGTGGCCACGGGGGGGGGGGGGGGGGGGCACGTGCCCCCCTAAAATTTCCAAGATCGGTTGAACTTTTTTAGACCCCTTTTTTTTACCTCGATCGATTACATGTATGTGCCCCCCCCCCCCCCCCAAACGTCGAACTCTGGCTACGCGCCCGAGGAGGAGGAGGAAGAACAAGAAGAAGAGGAGGAGGAGGAAGAAGGAGAAGAAAGACGGGAGGAAAAGAACGCAATAAAATAGCACCCCCACAGTCCCTAAATCGCTAGTCATGCACTCTTCCTCTTCTGTGAATGGAAGCGCGCTCATCCCCTACTTAAACGTAGAACCCACATGACTGTGTAAACAAAAGTTAGCTACTTTCTAAGACGAACTGCTGTAAAGCCTAGTTACAAGACAAAACAATTACCCAATCAATAGCCTTCCGACTCTTTTCATTCTGTCAAAAATCGTTAGCCCAAACCAGCCCCCTAGTAAAGAAAATCAATAAATTACGCTGAGGTCGGGCAGATGTGACGATCAAGCAGACGGATATAGGGAGAGTCTGTATTGATAAGAAAAGGGTGTGTCCAATGGAGATTGCCTCCCGGACACCGTACCCACCGTGGGAAGGGGGAGGGGGGTACTTACATACTAGGACATACGGGGGTGTGCCGCTCTAATGGGTCACTTTTTCACCCAAAACATGGGTCCCACTTTTATCAAAAATACCATTTAAAATTGGTCCGTTTTTCCGAAAATTGTGGAAAATGCCCCAGAATGCCCCCTAATAATGGGTAGGGCTTTCGAGGCTAGAGCGAGCGGCACACCCCGTCCAAACCAAATATGAGTACCCCCCCCCCCCCCCCCTCCGGGACCGGACCACCTGGTCTCTTCGAGAGGGCCTTCGGTCCTGAAATGCGCTATAAAAAACGAACTATTATTATTATTATTATTATTAGAAATGGGAAGAAAAAAAAACTCGGGGTGAATAAATTGAATGTATCCATGATCGAAGATGATCACAATGATGGTCCCTCCAAGAATACATACGGATGGAACCAGAAGCCTTTATAAATGCGAATTGATGAGAGTATAAATTTAAAATACACTCATTTTTATGTTCAGAAGAAGTGTTTCCAGTTCAATCTTGTAGAACACCTCCCTGGATATACACTGTTGCTCATAAACAGCGTGGTACATTAAAACACCTCCCTGCATTAACTGCCCTGTTCACTAAACTCAAAAACTTTCCAAGGAACCGTCCTTTCTATCAATTTTGTACGAGGAGGTAATACCCCCCCCCCCCCCGATCAATTTCCACGCAAACTTTCAATCAAATTGTGTTTTCCGAAATTTATTGGACGTCAATAGGCACCAGCCATTGAAAATCCACAACTTGACATTTTGCGTTATTTTCTGTTAAGTCTCAATGCGACCCACTCACAACGGTGAGCTTCTCCAGTTATAAAATGGGGAATAGGGACACAGGACCCATGTTTCCCAACTAGTGAAGCGCCCCAATATTGAGCAAATTTAAAAACTGGCTGCCGTGATAAATGATTAAAATAATGGCCTAAGAAATGCAGTCTTGAATACAAAACGCCCAAAGAAGAAGAAGAAGAAGAAGAGCAAGAAAAAGTATGAGGTGGATGAGGAGGCGGCAGGAGGAGGAGGAGCTGAATGATGATGCTGATATGATGATAATGGTGAGAAGAAGAATAGATATATCCAAGAGTAAGAAGAAGAAGTAAGTCCAACGCGAATATTTTTCGAAAGGCATATCATAACATTGAAATATGTAAGTTGTACAAATAAAATTCTTCATCGTGGAAATGGTGTGTTCACATCGACGGTGGCATTTTTTTTCAACGCAACAAATTTGCATTATTCAATAAATTGTATGGCGGCAAAGAACTGAGTTTACCAATCGAGTATGCACTGCCCCAGGCCCAATGGGTAAATTACCTATTCGTTGGAACTAAACATTATGAATCCATTTTCTTTTCTTTTCTAATATTTTCCTTCAAAAGTTTGATACCGTTCCATTCGATTGTTAGCATTCACGCAGTCGTTTGATGTTATCCGACAATGCAAGGCGAATACATTCATAATTGATACGGGTACACTAGAAGAGCAGAGAGGGGAAAATCATCATTACAATTAAACAAATTTGTTTAAAAACACTTTAAAAAATCATTTAAGAATTATCCTTTTAAAGTTTAAGTCTAATAATTATAAAATATATGACAAATGAACAATTATTTTGCGGAGGCATGTGTCCCTTCTTTTATAAACCCCTATGATACAGTGAATTAATCCTAGGCATACAGCGTATGTAGATGTATGGCTAGCTGTAAAGCGACCCGAAAATGTGTTGCACCTGTAATATATTCTCACGTTACACATCTTGCACATGAGAGTTAAGACGAGGATAATAACTTGGAAATAATCTACTATTTCAACTCGCCAAAGACTCTATAAATTGATGTATCTTATGTGACATGGGTATTTGGTGAGTATCAATACAGATATAGTTGCTGTCAGTGATTTTTACAAAGGTTAATGAGTTGAAAACGACAGATTATCGTGATGTTTTTAAATGGGTGAGTCGGACTTTTCGGGGTCGGTCAAGCCCCATGGACAACGTAAATTGCGCTACATACTCTCGCTGAACGCTCGGGCGAATCCAATGTGACAAAGTGAGACTCTTGGCACTGAGCTGAGATGGACTGCATACTTTGGGGGAAATCATAAAATTCGCTCAGAGTCTTTGTTCTCAAGCCGTTGCATTTACTAAGAGAAGATGAGTCACTACTTTGAAGTATGTAAGAATGCTTGGGATGCTTGGGATGCAGGATTGTGATAATGATGATGTATCATGTAATTTCATGTTGGTATGTTTACTTTGTGAGATCTAGTCGTAGTTTTTTGAGAATTCTTGCATTGTCCTCATCCCTGTCGATTGTGGGGGGGGGGGGGGCGGGGGTTGACTGCCTTAACCCATCTCATTCAACAACAACAAGTTTTGGGATAATCACCTTTTTATGTTTAGACTTTAGAGACTATAATAATTTTTAATAATTTGGATTTATTAGCAATAAGGTAAATAAGAGCAAAAGAGAAGATTGGAAGAAAGGAAACACAATGACATAGAAATATTGTTATATTCACTGTATGATGTTATGTAGTGTTGGCAAGCAGTATATGGAAGTACATTTAGACAACAACAAATCAGTCTATTTTGTTCAGGGATATGTTTCGCTGAGACTGCATCTGGCTTCATCAAATCCCTCTGTCTTGGTCCCGGAGAAGAGCATCAGAAGACAAAAAAAAAGAGTTCAAGCGGACAGATTTTGCTGTCTAGTATGGAGCTGCTTCAACTCTTCATGCTTATAGTTATTTTGTTTTTCCAGTAGCGGTGCCAGGTGTGAATAATATGCTTTCCTGTTTCTGAACTTGAAAGAACAATACAAAGGAGATCTATAAATTAGAGAACAGAAGAAGAAAAGAAAATCTTTAAAGTATTTCAGTGGATTACTATGTTAGGCCTAGACTCCTAGAGTGGCCTACATCATTTTCATCCAGCAGGTTTCCAGAAGAGAGCCACTAAAGCTCGTAATTTTTTTACCAGAAATGAATTAGTTTAGGGCTAATATTTTTGGCATTAATGTCTCTATTTCTGCTGAAGTGTAATCATCCATGTAGTACTCTGATATTTGGTGATGCTTGGGTGTGGCGCACAGTGCACAGTACCTTCCTTGAAGGGGAAGTCCACCTTGATAATGAGTTGGTATAACAAAACAAAAAAAAGGAACAGGTCAGTGAAAGTTTGAGCAAAATCTGATTGAAATTAAGAAATTATTCATTTTATAAGTTGCGATCAATCAAACACAAATTTGCAACTCTGTAACATACATGTATCTTGCGATTTGTGTCTTGTGTTCGGTTAAAGGTAAAGACCAGTTATGGTCATGCGATTGCATTGTGAAAGAAACGTGGAATCGATCAGAAAAAGGTTGATCATCTAGCATCTAGCATCTGCAAGGTTCTGGAATCATCAAAATGATAAGAAATGTGGCCCATTCTTCGTAAAGTTACAAGCACTATACACAGAAAGATGTATATGGGACTACCCTATATCTCTCACAGACCATGAGAGAAACAAATTTACTAAATATATGAATTAGTAGGCGGTTTCCCAGCAAATTTTTTATCATCATGTATTAGTCAAAACATATTCTTTCACATGATTGGTAATGAGAGCTTCCATTTCATTTTTTGAAATTGGGGCGTTTCCAATACTGATCTTTACCTTTAAGATTTCGCAATTCAAAATTATTTTAAAAATTCAAACTTTCACTGACCTCTTCCTCTTATTTTTCTGCTTCTATTAAATCCAACTCGATATAAGGGTGGACTTCCCCTTTAAGCAGCATTAGCATCTCACTAGTCCAAGTTATACCTCAAAATCTGCTTACATGTTTCATACTGTACATGTACATGTACATGTACCTGTTCCAAGGAATGGAAGAATGATTGAATCATTGCAATCAGCCAGGCACCAAGGTATCTTGCGCTCATATATGTTCATGTCTACACCTGTACATGACTACAATGGAGGTGGATGTGAGATTTCCCAAGAAAAATCTGACTCATTTTAGCCTTTTTTAGTATTTTACTTTTAATAGCATTTTATAAAAGGATAGATTTTCACTACCGTAAGTCATTAAGACTTCACTAAGACTCACTAATTTAATTTTTTTTCAATTACTTTCAACAACTGAGTGTTTTTGAATGATTTTTCCTTGAAAAGATTTTAGCCTTTAAAGGTACTATGTCCCATTTGCAGGCCAAAAAAATGAAAAATTTAAATTCCAACTGCATTTGAAAGATAATACTTATTTAGAACTTCCCTAAAAAAGGTGGGGCTTGAAAATGTCTTCAAGTGGGAAAATAATGACTATTAGTTGTCAAATCGACTTTAGGGCTATAGAGCCCAAAAGTAATAGTCTTGATTTTCAGACAATTGTACCGAATGGTCATACGTTAAATGCTGCGCAAAGATTCAATCAATTTAATCTTGGCCATCACAAGAAGTGGGTTATTGAATGTAGAAAAATGCTCATGTACCCTTTACAACTCTTTTCATGTATGTTATTACCAAAGAAAAAACAAAACAGTCAGTCAATCAAAAGTGTCTGACAGTGAAGTCTAGCAAGTAAACGGGTTTCCTTGCATAATTTGAATATGAGGACACTGCTAACGTTTAAATTTCACAGATAGGACATACATGACATATTCATAATTCCTGCAAAGTTCTACAGAATTTGAGGTTGGCTGCAAAAGGGACATAGTACCTTTAAACAAAAAAATTAATATCATTTTATAAAAAGATAGATTTTCACTACGTCAAGACTCACTAATTTAAAAATTTCAATTATTTTCAACAACTGATGGTTTTTGAATTATTTTTCCTTGAAAAGGTTTGGACTGGGAGTGCATTACTATTGGCAGTCCCTCCTGAATGACATAAAAACTCCAGCTCTTACAATGTACGCTTACATACATGTACACACACATACAGTGTACATGTAGCTCAAGACCATCTTGAAAATGGATGTACATTGTACATGTAATACATTGTAAATACAAGTAGTGGGCAGGTCCAAGCTATTTGCTTTGTGACGTACATGTACGGGACATTCAGAGACTTTAAACAAGAAATAACAATGGATGAAATTATTTATATGGCTATCTTTTGGTATGAGTCTGTGGCTATTATGGGCTATAGTTCATTTGTGGAAAGTTTTAGTTCTGACCAATTCATAAATTAATTTTTAATGTAATTAATGTGCTGCGTGACGTACGGGACCAGAGAATTTCTGACTTTTTCAAAAATAAGTTCATCATAAAAGTTCTCTGAATTTATTAAGTTATGAGATTTATGGTAATGATATCTTAATTCATTATGGAATCAAGCATAAATCACAACTATTACCATATTTTTCTGACCTTTCGTTGTTATGTAATATACCAAAACATAAATGTGTGTATGTGACGTACGGGACACGTGACGTACGGGACAACTTTTCCCTATGGGAAAATGCATTGAAATGAAGAATTTTCGTCAAAATTTGTTAAATGTGAACAAATTTAACCTAAATCAGTGACAATTAGAGTGTTTTAGAACCCAATTAGATCCCCTGACCATCACTTAATATCCTCTGTGTTAATTTATGGGGTAAATCAATACAAATATTACTTTAACAAAGAAAACAAATTAAATTAATATATTCATACACACTATATTACCATTTTTATTCCATTTACCCATCTATCATGTGCAGTCATGCTTCTTTTCTCATTTCTTTTATCCATTCCATTCAACATTGCAAAATGTTTAAAAAAAATAATTAATGAAGAAGATGAACTTGAACTTGAAAACTTTTATTTAAACTTGTTTGAAACACGGGCACACTCGGCACATCATATTTTGTCAGAGAACATTTCTTATGCTCTAAGTGTTTGTGAACAAAGATACATTAAAAATATGAAGTCTTTTCTTCATAGCTTGTTTGAATTACTTAATAGTAATGTCATAGAATTTTGAAGGAATTCAAATAATGCTTAACATATTGTCTTTTTTTAATCCTTTTATCACAGATTAGAACATGTATATATGTTATGTTGCTGTCATATATTCAAGAATTTTGATGTACATTACTGTAGCCTACATGTTTGTGAAAGATGAATACAAAAATATAAATCTTGAATGTATTTTGTATTGATTAAAGACATCTTATTAACACCACCAGATATAAGAAATTAAAACCCTAAAGGTTTGTGTGACCTTTTCCACAATTCAAAAGATTAAAGCAAAATCAACAAAAATGCATGGGTGTAAAAGTGATAAAAATCCTAAGTGGGTGAGAGTGTGAAATACTCAAAAAGGCTATCCTTCCTTAAAAGTTATGATTTAGTTTTTAGGAGATCAAACTTCCCAAGCTGGCTCCATATGTACAGTGTATGCTGTAATCCTTTACCATCATGACATTTAAATAGAATATCAAAAAACCTCACATGGAGAGCTTGATACTGATAGCATACATGTGCTAAGATTCTTACCTGCAGCATCTATGAGTTGTAAAAGCCAGCTTCTGGTGCATCTACTACCATATAATTTCATTAGACTCATTCCAGGAACTAGTACACTATTATGATTTACATATTTAGCATCCTGCCAATTACATCAACTGGCAAAATACCAAAGTTGATAATACCAGGGGTCTGGCTTGAAGACTAATTGCATCAAATTCAGTACTTGGAGGGGCCGGTATTGGAGGGGCCTAGGCTGCGCATGAACATGCAAGCCGAGAAGCCTGTTCAATGTACCGAACCGGGCTGGCCAGAAAAATACGCACAAAACGGTCAAATGATTTTATGTTGACAGCCTGTCTGGAATCTCCGCAAATTGCGAAAAATTGAACAGCGTCGTTTTTTGTTTTTCCCCTCCTTTTATGCTTCCATTTAAAATTATTAAAAAAATAGAATTCGGCGTAAATATTCATGATTGAATGAAACACGCCCTTAAGACTAAAACAGCAACAACAACAACAGTACAAACAAGTAAATTCCTAAAAGGGACCCAGTTGGAATGTTCATATATCCCTGTATACAACAAGTTTCCTAACACAGTATATATTCTCCTTTTGGTCATTTCGTTTTTCAAATCTTGCATTGGTTTTATATGGGGTTGTCCCGTACGTCACACACTTGTCCTGTACGTCACATTTCTTAATTTGATTATGTAATCAACACAGAATTTTTGTAATTTTTGTTAAACCTATTTTTTGTTAGGTATTCATCTAAATTAGAACTTCCTAGAATATCTTTTTAAAAAAAAATTGTTTTCAGAATTAAAATTAAACAAATTATGATCAAATTGTGACGTACGGGACATCACACTATGGAACCTACCTCATTTGCATAATTAATTAATTTGTGAAAGTTTTTATATTTTTTTCCTATTTTCTAGCATGATGGTCTACAATTCCTGAGATATTTAATTTAAAAAAAATAATTCAAACGAGATACAAAAATAAAAATGTAATGTCCCGTACGTCACGCTAATTAATAAAAATCAAAGTTCGTGACCTTGGCACTCTTCGTATTTTGATAATTTTTTTTTTTTTTTATCAGATTCATAAAATTCATAGTTTCAGCTTTAAAATGAGGTATAGTTTGTAAAATATATATAAAGATGAAATTTGACCCCCAGAGGGGACAATAGCTTGGACCTGCCCTAGTATGATATCGAGACACTCCCTAAAATGAGCTATGATATTATGTAAGGCATTTCCTAACTCCCCTAAATGTGCAAACCTGCTAGTACACATTTAGAGCTACATGTACAAGCTACATGTACACTGTACAGTACTTAATACTTACATGTAAAACCTTTTTCACTTTTTTAAATTAACTATCAGTTTGATATGTCTCATACAATATTTCCAACCATGTTTCACACTGACCTTGCCTACATTGTACTCACTTTCGTCTTATAAATCAACATAATAAGTATTCCCAAAACAGATGTGGGGCTTGCATACCGTACATAAACTGCCCTCATACAACATTTGAAGAGAATTACTTTAATTAGGCAAATGAATTCCACATCACACATCCATCCTCACTCAGTGACTAATATACACATACTATTTGTACATGTACAGTATATCAAATTTGTTGTAATTCTTTGTTAACACTTTACCGGTAATCAAATTTCAAATGGAGTTCAAGTTCAATATTAAATCATAATTCATGTGGATATTGTTTGTAATACCTGTACATTGTATACAAATAAATATGAATACTGTTATTATTTTAGGCTATTTTCCCACCAGATTCAATCGGCAGTTCCCTCTCTTGTTCGTTTGCTAAATTCAATCAACTGAAATCTTGTTAGACCTGTTTACAATGTATTGTCATCATTCGAACTCTCTCCTTGTCTCCGTCTCTCTCTCTCTCTGTCTGTCTCTTTCTCTTTCTCCCTTTCTCTAGCTTTTTCTCTCTCTTTCCTTCTCATTTCCCTCCTCCCCTCTCCCACTATTTCTCTATTTCTGTCTTGTATTTCCTCTTCTCAATTTTCTGACAATGTGATAATAACTCATTAATAATTTTCACCAATAATATGTATAAGTCATTGACAGTGGCGGATCCAGGGGGGGGCACAGGGGGCACGTGCCCCCCCGGCCAAACAAAATATGTTAAAATCAGCCCTAAATTCGCCCAAAATATACTGAAAAACAGGGGCGTGCCCCCCCCCCGGCCAATTTTTTATTTTTTTTTTATAAAAAAAAAAAAAAAAATTGCCAATGGCTGACCTAAACAGGTGACCTTACCCCCCCCCCCCCCCCCCAACGAAGCAAAATGTCAAATCAAAAAATTTTGTGACCAAAAAAAAAAAAAAAGGGTCCTCTTACCCCCCCCCCCCCCCCCCCCCCCCCCCCCCCCCCCCCCCCCCCGCTTATTCAGCGGCTGGCTGAGTCGTTGCGATTTTTTCGGGACTACAGAGATGCCAACCCTCCCGATTTTATCGGGAGGCTCCCGATAATTCACCCCAACTCCCGACCTTACGATCACCATCCTTATCCTCCCGATTTATTAAAAAAAAAAAAAAAAAAAAAAATGATTTTTTTTTTTTTTTTTTTTTTTTTTTTTTTTTTTATTATGATTTTTTTTGGAGGGCGCTTATCAGTATATATATCTGTGAATTGAAAGAGAAATATCATCTGCTAACTTAAGCATGTAATAATTCCACTATGTTAAAAGACAAATTAAGAGTAGCGAAAGATTGTTTCAGCATATGGATCGCCGTAACCAATGCGTGGATATTGCCACAGAATCCAAATGGCGGAAAATCAGCAAAATAAGACCAGGAAATGGTCTCGGAAGTATAAGACCGAATACAGTATCAAGTACCTGTGTAATCGGAAGTCTGAAAGTAATTCATCATGCATTTTGTACAATTTTTATGTTATTTAAAAAAAAAGGGGGAATTATTTAACTAAATACACATGTAAAATGCTCCAAAATAAGGCTCAGATTGCACCAGAGAGCATCTAGAACCCCAGAGCTTCCAGGGCCCTAAGGCGGGCCCTGGACCCCGGCCGCATGTGTCGGGCGCTACGCGCTCGAGATGTGCGCTACGCGCACATTAATTGGTGTCGATTACAAATCCTCCCTATTTCTGATTTCCAAAAGTTGGCATCTCTGGGACTAAAAAAAATATATATATGTTCTCTTTCCCACACGGTGCCCCCCCCCCCCCCCCGTGTGCCCCCCCCGGCAAGAAATCCCTGGATCCGCGCCTGATTGACGTTCACCAATGTTAAACAGTATAATAACATTTCCGTAATGGCATTTGTATTAATGTATCATTTGACATTTTACTTTTACAATGCTTCATCAAGCTGAATCAACTCAATTCTCGTTCATTTGCTTACATTTTTTTTGGTCATTAATTGAACTCTCTTTTCTTTTTTCTCTTTATCCTTTCCCTCTTTCATTCTTGTATTTGATTGCTTTGTGAACATTGCTTATTGGTGTAGAATATGGTTTTCTTCCAAAATGTGTGTACTTTATAATACACTTATAGTACATATAATGTATACAAATGCTTACAATGACGACATTGTAGGCCTTTACATAGCAGACTTGCATTCAGGGGATGACGTGGGAATGCTTTTAGAGTAATGTCTCGTACTCTCGTCCCCCCCCCCCCCCCCTCAGTCGAGCTTAATTCTAAAATTCTAAATGTACAACACAAATGTGCAGTATCTGCATATATGTGCAATGTAATTTACTCTCTCTCTTTCTCTCTCTCTCTCTCTCCCTCTTTTCCTCTCCCCCTCTCTCCCTCTCCCCCTCTCTCTCTGTTCATTTGATGACTTTAAAGTTAATGTATGTTCAAGTACTCGCATGTACATGTATGTGCAGCAGCGGCGACATTCATGGCCGTGACACCAAACCAGGGTGTGCGTGCAAAGTGTGTTAGCTCTGCATTTAGGTACATGCATACACGTGTGTGCTGGGCTGGCTAAATTCAGGGCATCCTTGCTCAGTCCCTCTCGGTGATGGTCGTAATATATTGAGCAGTCACGATAGCTGAAATTTGTTATTTGGTTTGTCGTCTTGTTGTAGCGGATGGATGTAGGCCTACATTGTACACATGTGTGCCTTCTTCAACAAGTCCCTAGTTCAGGATTTATGCATTCAGTTTGAGTTTGTAAGTAAGAAATGTTGATCGTTCCCTGAATCACCATCACCAGTATCGGTACTTGCAAAATGCTGATGCATGTACATAATACATGTACATGTTCAATGGTACAGTTTGTGTGTATCGCAGATGTGCTGTATTTTGATAAAATCACCAAATGACAGCCACGTCTTTAAATTTTGTATACCGCTTTGAATTAAAGTTCTGTCGTTTATCGTTATAATTGGTCATTTGTTTGTTTTTCTTTTTATGTGATTTTAGCATACTTTTTTCTCTTTTTTTCCCATCATTTTCCAAAGCTCTTTTTGAAATTTTGTGATGCTTCATTTCTGTTCTCTGTTGCTGAAATTTTATTCATCAGATGTACATGAATTGACTAGAGCCAATTTTCATCGAAAATAATGATTCAGATTCAGAAGTCAGAACCTCTCGATGTGTTGTCAATTTAAGGATCCTAAAGCTTATTTTCCTTTTTAAAATTCCTGGTATGGTCATGCAAGAAAAAATGGATGCAGCTAGTGTGTGAAGAAATTTTTGCTCTTTCTACTCCTGCATCTGGTATAGTTTTTAGGGTTCTGAATGCAAAAACTATATTGAGCCAAACCACGAAATGTGGAATGATTGACCAAAAAGGGTTTAACTAAAATCAACCTTGGTACTGTGGATAATGGATTGAAAGCATGGCTGAGTCACTGTTGAATCTTCAATTTCTGCCAATATTTCATTTCTCTCTTGTTTTATATTTTGACTGCAGATATCTGGCGTAACAATGTTCATCTAGCTGCGGGATACTCTGCTGTTACATGTACTTCCAATGCTTCTAATGCAGAGAACTAAACCATTACCTGCCTGCAAAATGGATACCCTGAGAACTCTTTCTGTTTGCCTTGTTTTTTTGCTTCCACTCCTGTCTTCTGCTCAAAATGATGCGTGCGGGCTGTCCTCAGTGAGTCCTGCAGGCTGTGTATGTTCAGGACGCGACGTGGTATGTACAGGATACTGGCCAACGTATCGTGAGCTTCATACTGGGGGTATCGACCAATTAGAGTCCCTGACGATTAAAAACACCACCAAGACAAATCTTATCAAATGTGAATCAGTATTTGGTACATTGACAAATCTTAGGAAATTGGATTTGAGTAACAACCAAATTAATTTCACGAGACCTAGGTCATTTAGTTCCATTTGTTTTCCAAATTTAGAGCAGTTAGTTTTAGATGACAATGCTCTTAGGCTGAGTGCTCACACAACGTTTAAGAGTCTTGATAGGCTTCGGGAGCTGCATCTGAATAATGCGCTCTACAGGAACCAAAGCGTGTCAGAGCAGGTCACGCATACATTCATCAAATCATCCATGCCGAGTTTGGAAGAAATCATGCTCAATGACAATTTGCTTGGAGATCTGAGTTCGAGTACCTTCAACTTCAACTTGTCATCTGGTTCAAGTCCTTTAAGCAGAATTCACCTACGTAATAGCAGACTTGGCATGATCAACACTAACCTCTTTGAAGTTGAAACGCTCCCCAATCTCTCGTTCATTGACTTAAGCATGAACAGCATCACAGGCCTGCCGATAGAGAACCTGGAAAGCTTTGACAAGTTTTCCAGCGCGCTCACGATCAACTTGACCGGCAACCCTCTCACCTGCAATTGCAACCTCAAAGACTTCGTTGTCTGGCTGCAGTCGAATGACACCGAGGTGACCGTGGTCGATCAAGAGAAGCTCAACTGCTCCATGGACAGTATCGTGCATGGGGGTAAACGCATCATCGACCTGGATCCGATGGAGCTGGAATGCGGGCACATCCAAAACACGGACATGGATGAACAGATGAAGACTTCTTACATCCTGCTGATAGCCGTGCTGAGCATCATCGGGCTATTAGCCCTCGTCATTCTCTTCATGAGACGAAAGGAGATCATCAAGCTGTGTAATCAGATGAAGCAGGCCACCAAGGAAACCTTTGATACACACCATACATCATACGTCTACAGCGATATCACCCAAGCGAGACGAGAAACCCCGGAACACTCTGCAGTAGATGTTTGATAAGCTGCCAGCCCTCTGCAAGGTGAGTCACTCTATTTCGGCGATCCATTCATTTGTTTGTATTTATTCTTTGCAAATAATTTGTAATTTTGTCAATGTTATTTTTTGTAATGTTGTCTTCTACATGTACATGTACCTGTATATACAGACTTCCTCAAAAAACAGCATTGGGGTTTTCTGTGAGAATCTTGTCTGGACAAATTCCATTTCAGGGCGGTGAGACCATTAAAGAGGGCGCAGTATTTGGAACTCAATTATAATTTTTCCATCGAGGATGTTGGTTCTTATTCTGCCCTAGATGGTGCCAGGTTATACAGGAGCAGAATATATTTATAACAAAGTTACTTTGTTTTTCCTCTTCTCCTTGTGCTATTAAAACTGTCCATTATTTGCACCTTTGAGCTTCGGTATAATTTCAATTTCAATTCAATTTCAATTTCAATTTACATGTATTTATTCAACCATAAAAAAATACATACCGTATACAATAATAATTCATGATAATATAAAAACATGGGGTTAGGGGCCCCTGAAGAAGTTTGAAAACAAACTTGTGATTGGGGCACCAACCATGACACATACATATCGAGAAAATTAACAAAAACAACATTAATGGGAAAACAAATATATACAAGAAAAAAGATTATAAAGACCTACATGTATATGAGGATAGGACATTTACAGCAAAGCACCAGCAAAGGACGCACACAGGACACGACGTCAAGCGACACTGCGTCACTATATGCGCCCCCGGCTGGTGCTTGGCAGTATTACAAAACATTTATATACAAAATATAAAAATATAAAAAAAGAACAAGTGGAGCAAGTTATTCATTATTTAATTGAGCGTGGTTTTTGTACTGAAAGAACATTTCATTTTTCAAGAGTTTTACTTAGTTTAATATCATTGTCTAGGTCATTCCATAACTTAATTCCATTACAACGTAAGGAGTTTTGACTAATTGTAGTTTTGGGAAGAAATTGATGAAGATCTGCGTGTTGACGGGTGAAATATGAGTGATAGGAGGCATTAGTGCTAAAAAGATCATTAAAAATATCTGGCAAGGCATTTGTATAATATGACGTGGACTCGTTAATTTGGTGACAAATTATGAGTCAATCCTTCAGAATTGTCACCTCAATCGAAGGTGCCATTTTCTTGCCATTTTGCACCACAGACCCCTTTAGGTCTTGAGAAATGTATCTGATGATATATTTGGCAATACCAGTGGCGAATTTCATCTCTTATTTCAGCAAGATGGCTCTTGACATTTCTCTTTGTAATTCCACCATGGGCGTCTTATTCATGTCAGGGGCACTACGGGTGGGGGCTTTGATCCGATGATAATACTTTATTAGCATCAAATGGGTATTACAGAGCTGCCTTCCAGTACGATTTCATCAGATTTTGTACGATTTTTAGAATTAAATACGACAGTACGATTTTCAAATAAATATTTATTTGTTTGTGTGTGTGTGTGATATTTCCAATGGCAAAATACCCATTCTGTCCAGTAAAGTACCCAAAAGGATCTCACATCGGCTTTTTGGGGATGTTCACTGGTTCATTGAGCACACCAGTCATGACGAAATAATACATATTCAACCAATAATCTGTAAACAAATTCTTCCTGTATGTTCTGTAAGAACTGTAATAGGCATTGATCATTTTTCTTTAAAAAAAAAAATCAATTTCTGTCAGTAAATAAAACTTTGGGGATTAAAAGAATACAGTTTTTGAACTCCAGAGGTTGGCAAGGCTGGTATTATCCTCCTATTCTATTGCTGATATCTAATTCAATTTGTAGCTAGTCTGGGGGGAAGGGAGGGGGCAAGGGAGGGGGCAGATGATGAATCGGGCATCACCATTGAGGGCTCTACATCAGGAACAAGGTGGCGCTTTTGGCGCACTGCCTCTGTCTCCCGGGAATTCTGTCACCTCCCGGTAGCTGGGCTCTGACCAAGCACCGTGGGACATGTGAGGGGTGTAGTAATGAGTTTAATACCCAGCGCTAATTGGCTACAGCTCACAGTGATGCTAGACCCAGGTGTTTTGATGGAGTAGTGGTGCAAAGAGCTGGAATTGGCCTGCAATATTTAGAAGGTTTTGTCACCTCTTCACAGTATTGAGAAAGTTTTGAAGCACACCCATACCATAACTTTTTCTGAGAATTCCTTAGACAATTGGTTATTATGAGTCATTGAAGGGGGCACTGAAATTACAAAAATAAAGGCTCACAATGAGTGCAGAAATTACGGCCATTACTACGTGTACTCATACATGTACTCCTGGGATATTTTTTAGGGCTCTGAATAAAAACTACAGTATACATGTACATGTAAACTGAGCGAAACCACAACATTTAGAAACAGATTGACTGTCTGGAAAGGGTTAACAGAGGTCAAAGGCCTGTGGTGTCCATTGTAGCAAGGGGGGGGGGGTCAGAATAACATGACCTCTCCAGCCCCTCCCCCCCAAAAAAAAAAAAAAAAAAAAAAAAAAAAATATATAAAAGAGATGACTAGTTGACTACAGTGTGGAAGTAGGATGAGATGAGAAGATAATTGGATCGTAGTTAGTACATGTACATGTATGTTCTTCTATACCCTACCCGTAATCAGTATCCGTTGTAAGTTACATTTCATTCACCCCTGAAGAACAATGCCCAACCCATGATGCCAGTTCCCTCTCAATGACCATACTCGTTCTAGGCTTTTGCTTATCACTGGCATTCATATATTCAGGCTACCAGAATTCATTGTATACACGCTGTAGCTACATGTGCATGTACATATACAGTGTATGAGAACCCTATAGCTTGTCTTTAAATAATTACATGTACATGAACCTTTTTCCTAATCTGAAGGTCATAAACACGAAAGCCATAGCCTCAACAAGCCTTTACAATATCCTCTTCATCCTAATACTGTACATGGAGTTGTATCATACAGGAAAGCCCAAGTCTGAACAAGCTTTTACAATATCCTCTTCATCCTCATACATGTACATGTACATGTAATGTACACATGTATTGTACATGGACTTACGTCATCCAGGAAAGCTCAAATAATTTGCCCTTGTTAGAACTTGGAACCAAACAAACTTTGTCAAAGCGCCACCCAAACACAGCAAGCAAGGGCTACAACGCAACTAAAGGATTTTGTTTGTTTCGTTTTTTGGTTGTTTTTTTTCTTGTTGAGTCTAGTTGATAGGATGCATGATTTGTATCACCTACCCTGAGAACTATAGGCGTGTTTTCATCAGCTCGAGATTGCCAAATAGCCCACTATTTCTGATTTGGAAAATAATCCTGAAAAATTACAAATCGCGTCCTCATCAGCTCGAGATTCGACATCGAAGCTTGAAACTCGACCATGAGAAATTAGCTCGAGATATTTTGCTCAGCGTTCGCGCATAGTGCGAGTCTTCGGGCTGGTGAAGATGCACTGGGCAAATAGCGGGATATTTTGCAAACTATCCCAATATATCTTGGGATGATTAGCCCGACCAAATATCCCGCTAATTGCAACTTCGGGCTGATGAAGATGCAAACTAACTGGATAATTTGCTATCGGGATAGTTGAAATAGCGGGATATTTGGCAATCTCGAGTTGATGATGACAGGCCTCCTGAGAACCCATCAGGATCAAGCACACTGTACTGAATGCTGAAAGGGTAAAAAGGATAGGAGGGCAAACTGCAAAGAGTCAAACTCAAGGGATAGGGTATGGTATCCTTGACTACACAACACCTGCTTGCAAATTATAGATGAAGAAATACAAGAGGGAGTTAGGCTCTTGGTTTAGTTGCCCTCTTGCTTGGGCGGGCTGATCGGTGGATCGGTGAGTCTTTGGTGAAGATGCCATGCATGATGTCTTCATCTCTTCCGCCTGTCTAGGCAGGTGGCGATTGATTTCCGTTCCTCTCTGAGAGATCGCCATTCAAGTATTCTCCGCCAGTTTCTTTAAAAATGTTTCTGCGAGAAATGTGTTTTCAGGGGGGGGGGGAATGTTGTAGAAAGGTGGTCTTTCTATAGATGGTCGCTTTATAAGCAGGTTTGACTCCACCATTGATCTCAGTCTCCATAACTCATACCCCATTCAAACCGGCCTGATTTTCATCGGATACATCCGGACGCATCCGATGAAACGGCCAATATGAATGGTAACCGGCTGTGTTTGTTGACTTTTTGTTGAACATGCTGAATGCTAGCTATATGGGGTGCGGGCTTAATAATTGCGCAATAATCCTTCACTTCCGGCAAGGACTTGCCACAGCGAGTGAATTGCACCCTCGGTATGAAAAGGACTGCAGGGAAAGTGGCAGTTTCATCTTTGTTTACATTTGGAAAATTCAATCTGTATTTTCATCGGTGAGACTCTGATAGAAGCACTATGAAAGGGGTATCAGGATTAATGCTTTAGAATTGTATTTTTTCTTTAATTAAACACACAAAACAAAACTCTTTTGAACAAATGACAATGTTATTGTTGCTAGATTGAAAGCATGTTCATAAGTATGCATTTGCTCTAAAATGAGCATGAATTCAAAAAGATTTGTGTGGTACAGATGATAAGGGAAGGCAAAGCTACATGAACCATACCCCCTTGGAATGAATTCACACCCTTCTTGGGATGATGGAGTCTCATGACGCATTTTTGTGGCTCCCTCCGAAAGTTGCCCTCAGCGCGGAGGGAAAGGTGCGGAAGCGTTGCCAAGCTTGCTTCAACTTGAATAATGCAATCTTCTTCACCAAGAAAGATTCAAGGCCCTTTTACACCATTTTGAAAACTCATAGATATTTTTGGGGCTACCATTTACATTACTGGAAAAACCATTAAAAAGGCAAAAGTTTGCTCACGCCTATTTTTGGCTGATTATTGCGCATTTGCCACTCGTCGGTGCTCTGCGTGCGTCAGCACGGAAGCGAGGAGAGTTAAGTGAGCAAAACTATTTATTTTACCGAAGTTTGCATTTTAAAAAATTTCAGATTTTTTGTTTGCCGATAGTTGCTATAGACAAAACACCAGAAAGTGAGAAATTTCAATGATTTTTGGTTGCAGTGTAAACGCAGCTCTTGAGACAGAAAGAAGAAAATAGCAGACTTACATGTTGATCTTGAAAAATGAAAGATGAGACTGTAGTCTCTGCATGTCTTGCATTATTCAGATCAATGTTAAGAAGATAGCTTATGGAATACAGTCATGTACATGTACTTGTAAGAGGTCAAGAAGTATTTCTCTTGACATTGCCACAGGTGATTTAACCACCCAAAACACTTTAATACTTGAGACATTAGCTGCATTTACACTGCAAGCTAAAACCGTTGATTTTTCTCACTTTCCGATTCCGATGTTTCGTCAAACACAACAAAAAACTTTAACTACAATGTACAGTACATGTACTTTAGTTGGTTCCACCCTTTTCTACGAACCGGTATATCAAAACCCATTTAAAGCTAAGCCTAGGAATAGGATACACTTTTCCATTTCATTATTCCGATATTTATAGCTGCTCTCAGGCACCTTTGCCATCTATTGGAATGACTCATGGCTCTGCATAAATAATGATTACTTACACGTACATGAAGATTCATGATGTTCAATGGAAAGGAGAGGAGAAGGACGGAAGATTTACATGAAACTTTTTTTTCTCTTTTTCCAGCTTTGGTTACTATTACAGCCTTCTGTCACATCCTACATGTACATATGAATAATTTACTTAATTATATTCCTATGACGGAGTGATATAATGATAATATGTCCCATTTATAGCAGTGCTACTATACAAATATATTCTACTTTGGCTCATACAAAATATCATGTCTTTACCCCAGCTTTAACCAAGCTGCCATGATGAGATTGCTAAAGAAGTAACAAATTCCTACCTACTACCTACATGTACCAGGTACCCATTTACTTCACCTGGTTGGAGACTGGCAAAGATACATTTTAATGTCTCCGCCCAAAGACAGAGCATGCAACAAATTTCTACCTACCAAGGTACCCATTTACTTCACCTTGGTGGAGAGTGGCAAATATACATTATAATGTCTCCCCCCAAAGGACAAAGTATGCAACAAATTTCTACCTACCAGGTTCCCATTTACCTTCGCCTGGGTGGAGAGTGGCAAATATACATTATAATGTCTCCCCCCAAAGGACAAAATATGCAACAAATTTCTACCTACCAGGTTCCCATTTACTTCACATGGGTGGAGAGTGGCAAATATACATTATAATGTCTCCCCCCAAAGGACAAAGCGTGCAACAAATTTCTACCTACCAGGTTCCCATTTACTTCGCCTGGGTGGAGAGTGGCAAATATATAATGTTTCCGTCCAAAGGACGCATGCAACAAATTTCTACCTACGAGGTGCCCATTCAGTTGCTCAGTGGGCTTGGGCATCTCTGCCTCAGATTTTAAACAAAATTCCAGATTTAGCTCATTCTGCAATCATAATTATGAACCTTTGGATAAGTCAGGAATCCCATGACTTCTACAAGACGATCGCCTGTCTGATTTTCGAGATATTTATGATTGGAGATCGAAATTTCGAAAACCGTTTTCCCAACGGTTTTTATATCACTAAAGTCTACTGGGGAAAATGAGTATGGTAAAAACGATTTTCACTCAAAGATTTTCACTTTTTTGAGGCACTTCATGATCATTTTGAAGTGCAATTTTGTTAGGGCTTCAATATTACACCATATCATAGACAGTTAGACACTGATAATACATAGGGCCATGCATTTCAGATTTAACATTGTTAAACGATGCCTTTAAAAACCCTGTTACATTCAAGTGTATAACTTCATCTAGGGGTCATTGGGGGAGCTCTATTTATTTTGTATCTCAATAATTGATTTGTTCTGTGATTTAATGGGCTCTACTTATCACATTTATAGTGGTTGTTAAGTGTGATCATTACACCTTGTCAAACCATTTGGGCGATTCAGTAGCAGGCTAGTAATAAAAGTCACACAATAAAGGAAACGTTGGAGAGAATATATAACTTTAATAGGGATAGGATGAATTAATGTTTCCTTGTTTATTTAATATATTAGTAAAGTAAAGGAAGGGTACATACTAGATACATTGTAACTTCTCTATCTTTCTCTCTCTCTCTCTCTATCTCTCTCTCTCTCTTTCTATTTCTCTCTCTCTTTCTCTTTCTATCCCTATCTCTTTCTTTCTCTCTCCATAAAAAAGCATGCAAATGTAATCATACATTGTACATCATTTGTAGACTTTGATTGGTATTTTTTTTATCATGCACTTTTAACGTTCATAACATAATGCGCAAGTTTACTCACCCACAAATTTTAATTGCAGTCTATATATTCAATCTTTTTATAAAAAAATATCAAGACTCATTTGTTGACATTTAATGGTCGTAAAGCTCATCTGGGATACAGTTTGAAGTGTTAAGAAATCTCAATCATCATGCTCGTCATGAATGCAAGGGTTCCTTAGGTGGATGGTGTGTGTCATCAGAGGCCTGTGCGCTGATTTACGATCCTTCACACCCTGCATTTTTAATCCAAGAAAAAAAAACACTTTCCCCGTGTCCACACACAACATTTTCCGTGATTAGGCTTGATTTGTTATACCGTTTCGGGATAGTTATAATGTTTCGCGATAGTTACAAAAATGTATACAATGAAATTGTGTGTGTGGACGCTTACTAACTATACGTTGTATAACGAAACGATGCCCAAACATGCGTTTCGTTATACGACGTATAACTAATCACACCTTATCACGCCTTATCATGGAATATGTTGTGTGTGGACGTAACTATATAACTAGTCGAACTAGAACGGTATAACTGGGCGAGGCTTAACGTGAACTTGAGCGAAAGGAGACCTGACCTCTCATTTCCGCTTCCATTTCATGATCGCAGTAGCAAACTGCGCACCTACATGTACATGTATACGACATTTCGCTGTAGAGTTTCAGGATTACTTTCTTCTGTGTGTGCACATCCTGGAATTTATACGATGATTAATTATACGACGTTACTTGTGTGTGGACACCCTGAAATTTATACGATGATTCTTTATACGACGTACGTTTCGTTATAGAGTTTCGGGATAAATTGTTTTGTGTGTGGACACGCTGTAAATCCAAGAAAAAAAAACACGTTGTCTCATTAGCTGGAGGAGGTGGAGTTATTATTCATTATTCAGTGTGTGTCAGCGGTAACAAGAAATGATGATAGCTAATGAGCGTCTTGCTGGAGGCCGGAGAGTTATTTGTTTTCGTACTGCATCGAGGCAAAATTATGGGCTGTGATTGAGAGTACTTTATCACATGCACTATCAACAGAGTAGAGTCACTGGTTTGTTATTCGTAAGATACATTTATTTGGGAAAAGGAAATACATTTACAGATTTCAATCTTGGGAGGTGTTATTGAACCACAATGATTTATTTGAAATTCTAATGTTTAAACCACCTGATGAGAATTAAATAACATTTGAAGCATCACATAATTTGTGGAGTAAATTAGATTTCCCCCCTAATTTTTTTTTTATTTTTTAAATCCAACTCATGGATGTATTACATGTGCTTTTTATTTGTATCTGCGAAGAAGATAGCAAGATTAGATATCCATGATGCATGCACTAACTTTTTGCTTCGTAAAATAAAAGTATATATCAAAGATTTCTTTGTAAAGTTTGGCTGGGGTTCTTGGCAGCTAGCGCTGGTAGCATTGATGGGATCTCACGAATGAAGCCTTATCATTCATGCAGATCATGTTTGGCTAGCCTACCGAGAGAAGGAGAGAAGCAGTTTTGGTTCAGCTTGGATGGGCCCTATTCCCATCTGTTTTCATGCGTGTGAAAATTCATCTTCTGATGAGTAATTAATCCTCGCGAGGTATCTCTCTAACCGATCAAGTGTAATGAAAGCTAATGACATTCGTTTGTCCCCACTAATGAAGCCGACACCCTGGGCAAAAGTGAGAGCTAAGAGTCCCCCAAATTTTCTTTTTTTCTCCCTTTCTAGGTTTAATTTATTCGCTACATGTAGGTATTGTTTTCAATTTGGGTCTATCCCAGAGGGACGTTACATGATGTCTCCGCTTTCTCCCTCTCATTCCCTTTATCCTCCCCCTTCTCTCTCTCTCCCTCCTTCTCTCCCCCTCCCTCCTTCTCTCCCCCCCCCCCCAAACAAAAAAAGTTCTTTCTTACTCTCGCCTCGTTTTCAATTTGTGGTCAGTCCAAGAAAGAATTCTGTGATGTCTTCTATATTTCTTACTCCCTCTATCTCTTTCTCTCCCTCTCCTCTCTCTCCTCTTTGGGTCTATCCCAGAGGGACGTTACAGGATGTCTCGGGTTTCTCCCTCTCATTCTCCTCCCCCCCCCCCTGCCCTCTCTCCTTCCTTCTCTCTCCCCCCCCCCCCCCCCCAAAAAAAGGAGTTCTATCTTACTCTCCCCTCGTTTTCAATTTGTGGTCATTCCAAGAAAGAATTCTGTGATGTTTTCTATATTTCTCACTCCCTCTATCTCTTTCTCTCCCTCTCTCTTTCACTCTTCCCTCTCTCTCTCTCTCTCTCTCTTTCTTTTTCTTTTTCTTGCCCCCTCTCGCCCTCTCCCTCTCCCTCTCCCTCTCCCCCTCTCTATCTTTCTCTTTCAGCCCCTATTTTCATGAGATACAGTACATACATACATGTACATTTTTCTAGGTTTAGTATACATGTACATACTTGAAGTCGGGTCTGACACAGACATCGTATTCTGTCATCTTATCTTGTCTGCGATCAGTTGAGCTTCTTCACTTTGACAGTATCTCTGCATCTCGATCTCTCGTAATTTACATCAACATTTGTATAATTCTCTTTATCTCTATTTTTAGAAGCCTCCAGCATCGCTCCTGTATTGGCATTATATTTTGGCTTAGCAATACATGTGAATTTTTGTGAATTTTTTTGATGTATTCTTTGTGAATTTATCAATTTTCTTTACCTACCGGTATCTACTAAAGTATTTTTCTTTAAGTTCTCCTCATAGTCTATTCTTATATGCACGTACAAAATAAGATTCTTTAATAAATTTTGTTGATTCATACCATAATATGGGACCTCTTCACCGAATAATACTACATGCGAAGGAAGTGTTACCATATAGGTAATTGGCAGGAATTAATGCATTAAAATGGTGTTTATGATACATAGCACTGTAACAGTAGGTGGGTAAACAATACTGAAACTAGTATTATTAAATGCATACCATCACATAATAGTGCATTGACAAATTGACAAAATGCACTCTTACTCGTACCTTATTATTGGCATGTCCTCTAAAGTGAATTAGCAATTAAGTTTGAATCACCAACACCAATTAATGATCAATACAAGCAGAATGACAGCCAATGATACAGGCAGGAGTGGCATTGAAGATTTAATTCACTCTTGATTATCCCAATTCACTCCACCGGCGGACGGCGCAAAATTAATTATCCCCTCTTGTCGCCAATGCTCCAAAGGGCCGAGTGGTTTGTCAATATATGCACGGTGCTTAATTGTATGTGGGTATGTAGTACCGCTTGAAGCACCCAAGCCTTAGCAGCAACATGGACATGCAGTATGTGAACTATTGACATTAATGAAAGCTGCCCAAGCGAACTTAATGATAGGACGATGAATGTTCCCGGCTTGTTAAGTCTCAAGCGTTTTTCAGTCAATTGTGATTTAGTTTGAGGGTCTTATCGCAGGGTTGCGATGTCTGTCTGTGTGTGTCTGTTGTAGTTACTGGGAGCAATTTAATGACGCAAAATGATTGTAAGAGGCACATGAGGTTACATATATATACAGTATATTGATGGAATGTAACATACAATTCGATATTTAAACATTCTTGTTAATTATATTTCTTCATAGAAATGCGTTGATCAATGTCGTATGATACCGTAAATCTCTGTGTATAAGACGCATCCATATTTTTTATTTTTTTGCCCTACTTTCAGCTGCAGTGTTGATGTTATGCAGCGCCAGCGCCGCCCCCCCCCTCCACCTCTCCCCCCCCCCTCCTCCCCCTCCTCCCCCTCCTCCTCCCCCTCCTCCCCCTCCTCCCCCTCCTCCCCCTCCCCCCCCTCCTCCCCCTCCTCCCAAAAGGGACTAGGGTTAAATTTCTCCTTAAAAACTTGACAGCGCCACAATTGAAAAAAATTAAAAGCAAAAACACAGATCCATCGTATAAGTTTCCATCAGCGAGGCATGGTCCACAAAGACATCTTTATACACACACACACACAGACACACACTCATGTTCACAGGTTTAGTCACATTTCATCCTGACTTGCTTTGTAATGCACTAGACAGAGTGCCTGTTCAGGTTTAAATGAACTTTAATGCATGCAGGCTCATGTTAAGGCCTTGGGACGACTAGTTTATAAATGCATGTCTGCATGACAATAGAGAAACAAGAATGCTAGTGGTGTGTAGCACTATTTGTAATGGAAATTTGAATGTACCATCAACTAAACCAAATGCAATAGAGTGGAAGTTATTTGCATCACAGAAAAAAGGAACACCATTTTTGTAGACCGGTGTTGTGGTCCCTGTAGAGGTGCCTTGGTCTTGTGGATATGTCACCAGACTGTGGGTTCCCATGGTTACTTACAAGCATACACATGCTTTCTTAGCAGTCAGGTTTCACAAACCAACCCCCAATCGCATGCATACAATGTGGGATATACATGTATACCACATTATCTACTTTAGATATGAACCAACTACATGTATAAACATGTGTATGGTTCAAGACTTCAACTTCTTTTTTATTGACTTTTAGGAGTATGTTGCAGTATGTCACTGTCAGTACAAGTACAGTATGGGACTCTCCTACTACTTCGTAAGTGTTTGTACCCCTTCTTCACATGTACATGTATCTATAAATCTTGTTACTGTATCTTGTTTACCGAGTCTTTGTGTGTATTATACATGTTCATGTACATACCTGTATGTACCTTCATTCTTCTTTCCTCTTCTTCCCCCTCTTTATATGTTTCTTAACTTGCACTTCGACTTCAGTCTTATATCACTGTTTTGATTCTTGATTGTCCCATAACATTTTTGTACCTATCTCGACTCCTCCTGAATTGTTTTCTTCAGCTCATACACTTCTTTGTTGTGACTATTAAACTACTTCCTGTACTTCATTGTTTTAATGATTTACATTGGACTTCCCTCCTCGTGTCTCTGTTTACTTAAACTTTTAATTTCCTTTCTTTTCTTTTTTAAACTCTCTCTCTCTATCTCTCTGTCTGTCTCTCTCTCTCTCTCTCTCTCTCTTTCTCTCTCACTTTCTTTCTCACTTTCTCTCTCTCTCTCTCCCTCTTTCTCTCTCTCTCTCTTCTCTTCTCCCTTTGTTTTTTCTCCTTCACATCTCCTCTACTTCATCTCTGAAATGTACTCCATTAAAAAGGAAAAGCCCCAATGTTTTTTGTTTATTTCAAATTTTGCATTGACATTTACAAGTCGTATATATTTAGTTCACACCATTGTGAACAATCTTCATGAATATAAGTAACACACCTGCCTTATACATGGATGCTGCAGTGAAAATGCATGCATGAATTTTCCTACATCTTCTCACATGCAACCTTGAATACCTAAACAGACCTGTGAAGACGACCGCAGAAATCTCTATTGCAAATTGGCAATGCTTACATGCTTACCATGGCAGGACGAGACAAGTCTCTGACAATGACGAGCCTCCCTCGCTCGTCCTTGTAGCCACAGGCAATTCCTCACAACATCTTGCATTACTGGCGCACCTAAAGCCCCTCTGATTGAATGTGAAAGGTTCATTACCTGTGTGTCGCCTTTATTATTGCAGGTCCTGTGCGTTTAATGGGGGGACTGCTCAAAGAGGAATTACCTCACAATCAATCTAATACCAAGTGGTCTGGTGAGGATTAAATGATCTAGTTACCTGGGTTCATGGATGGATTGTACACTGTTTCCCTCCACTCCTGGATTTAAACTGTCTTGGTCTCGAGAGAAACAGTAATATGTACATACATGTATTTACAAACGCTATAGAGATGATCTAATGGTAGTTATGATTTGTTATGCTCTCCAATATTTACAGCACATAAAATTTGTACATGTGTATATAGTCTGAAGAAGAGTGTGACACTATTAACCTGTTTCTTTTTTTCTTTTTCTTTTTTGTTTTTGGACAACTTATCGCCCTCCGGTTGCGGGATGGAGGGTTTTTATTAGGAAGTTTTGAGCTTTTCACATTCCTTCCTCAATTATTGTACAAGACTACTAGTATCTACATGTACATGTATATGTACAAAGTACAAACTGAACATTTTCCATCTGCTCCTTTTGTATTCCTTTTATTTATTTCATTTCCCCCTTCCTTTTAGAATGGTAGATCTATACCTCTTCAGGTACATATACATGTAGATATTTACGAGTACATGATGTTGGTCCTTCCTTGGTCAGACTCAAAGACCCCGTTCTCACTCACTTCCTAGATCGATCTAGGCTAGACCAGTCCAGAAGATCGCTTCCAGGACCACTTGTCTGTTCTCACTCGCAGTTAGACAAATCCAGGGCTAGATCGATCTAGCCTGGATCGGTCTAGGAAGTGAGTGAGAATGGGGTCTATGAAAGTTCAATAGAGTCAGTTATTTTTGGATTTGGATGGAGATGCCCGGAGGCTTGATTATTAATGCAACTCAAGAACAGCCTTTTGGATGAATGTTGTATAAAGACGACTTTATACAGAAGGTCACATAGTAGAAATCAATAAAACCACCTGTCTCTAGAGGTTAGAGTCTTCTAATCCATCATGAGCTGTACTCTATGAGAAGTCTGAAGGTTACCAGTCACATCACTTTCATCTCTTACGAGTTTCAAGTAAACTCTTTTAATCATTAGATTTGGTGAGGACGATAGACCTGTTAAAGGGAGTGTAAAGCGACGGGGCTACATGTCTTTCCTGTGGCCTGACTCAGGGCCAATCCGGTATAATACGACTACGGACGACGGATCGCAGCAATCACGTGTGTGTAACATACGCGAAACCGAAGCGTGAACTGATGGCGTTAATCAGTATTTGCCAAGCTACACGGCCTTTAACTAATGCATTTTAATATGCATGGCTTTCTCCAGAACCCCTGTTAACCAGCTATTCAACTCACCAGCTATGAATAGTGGCATTCCTATGGTGGAAGCCACTTTGCACACATTAGTTGTTGCTCTGACAGGCAAACCTCTAGCAAGCTTCTCATTTGTCAAGAGTTGCTTTTGTTCTAAAAGTATCATAAAGCTCGTAAACAGGCCTTTTATGACAAAATCCAACAACAATTACTGTAAATGCTAAAGACAAATCGACACCTGCTCAACAAATTCAACTCATAAAATAAATTTATGTTCATGGAGTTGAGAAAGAAGGAATGAAAGGTTAAGAAATTGAATAATTCAATATCAAAATTTTAATCTGACCATATGCGTGTCAAGTGTTTGTGCTTTTCATTTTACCTGAGGTTTTCAGTAAGTTTTTGTAAGTCTGTGCTTATTTCTAAGGTGCAAATATCCCCTTCACTGCATGGCAAATTAAATTACCTTCTAACAGTTTTTCTCAATTAAATCACAGTTCCATTACTAGAAATCAGAATTACCTTTAAAAGAGAAAATGAGAGGAGGAAAAAAATATTCATCTATTCAGAAAGGAGTGAAGAGCTGGGTGTTGATAATAGAAGCCGCTTGCTACCTGCCGATGCCCGGAGGACTTTCTGGAGATGGTGGCCATCACCGAATTTCACGAGAATCGATCTCACCTCTACGCATCACATATTGCACATTCCAGCAGGTGGTATAGAGGTAGAGACAGAATGCGTGTCAGGAAGAGAGAGGGGATGAGAAGAGGGAGGCTGAGAGGGCAAAGAGCGACAGATATATATATATATATATATAAAGCTGTGAAAAAGAGAGGTAGAGGCAGTGAGAGTTTGAGATGGATAGTCAGAAAGAAAGAGACAAACCGAGAAAGAGAGATTCATGTGAGGAAGAGAGAAGGGGGGGGGGGGGGCTGGAGAGGGAAGAGGGAGGATGAGAGGGTGAAGAGCCACACAGATACATATATAAGACATAAAAAAGACAGAGAGGTAGAGGCTTAGAGAGTTTAAGACAGATAGACGGAAAGAAAGAGACAAACCGAGAAAGAGAGAGAGAGAGGGGGGGGGGGGCTGAAAGCCGTCAAGTATGAATGTGAAAAGAGTAAGTTTCAAAACACATCTTTGGTAGATGTAGAAGAGTCGTAGGCAGCTTATAATGAATCATGCCTGTGAGAAAGAGAGAGAAAAGAAAGAGAGACAGACTGACAGACAGACAGATGGACAGAGGAAAGAGGAATGGTAGGGGGGGGGGGGCGGCGGCGAAGTACAGGAATGTGAAAATTGAGTTTCAAAACGCATCTCAGGTAGATATTACAAGAGTCATAGGCAGCATGTAGAGAATCATGCCTGAGAGAGAGAAAACAAAGACAGACAGAGGAGAGAGGGAGGGAGAAAGATAGACAGACAAAGGAGAGAGGGAGGGAGGAAAAAAGACAGACAGAGGAGAGAAAGGGAGGGAGGAAAATAGACAGAGGAAAGAGGGAGGGAGAAAAATAGATACATGTAGACAGAGGAGAGAGGGAGGGAGAAAGATAGCCAGACAGGGGAGAGAGAGGGAGGGAAGAAAATAGACAGACAGAGGAGAGAGGGAGGGAGAAAATAGACAGACAGGAGAGAGGGAGGGAGAAAGATAGACAGACAGGGGAGGAAGGAAAATAGACAGACAGAGAAGAGAGAGGGAGGAAGAAAAATAGACAGGGGAGAGAGAGAGGGAGGAAAACAGTCAGACAGAGTAGAGAGGGAGGGAAAGAAAATAGACAGAGGAGAGAGGGTGGGAGAAAAATAAACAGAGGAGAGAGGGTGGGAGAAAAATAAACAGAGGAGATAAGAGGGAGGGGGCTACAGCTAAAAATAATGAAAAGTATACATGTAAGTAAATCAAAACACATCTTCAGTAGATGTCGAAGTGTTGTCGGCAATGCGTAGAGAACCAAGCCTATAAGTTTGAGAGAGAGAGAGAGAGAGAGAGAGAGTGAGTGAGTAACAGGGAAAGAGAGAGAGAGAGAGATGAAGGAAAACAGAAAGAGAGAGAGAAAGAGATGGGGGAAGTTCTGGAGAGAGATAGAGAGAGAGGGTATACTAGAAGAGACATTGTTAGAAAAGCTTACATGTATTCGCCATGGGAGACTCATTAATGTGGAGGTACTATGGGGAGGGATATTGTGAATGCCCTGTAATAACATGAAGCAATATACCTGCACGTTTGTTATTGGTTTTGCTCTGTCAACCTTAAAGGAAAGAACAGCTTTTCCACCTTTCACATGCAGCATGCACAAAAAAAAAAAAGACCTTGTTTCCTGGGCTTTCACTTCAATACACTTTTTCATCTACATGTATTTTATTAGTAGCTCTTTAACTAACTTTAGTGGCATTCCTCACTAAGCCCGGTCTACTTCATCACTGGAGCATTTGATAAAGGGGTAAAAACATTCACTTGTCTTGACAAAAAGGGGAGAATTTTCACTTCTTTGTAATACATTTCAATTTCAATTTCAATTTGCTTTAGATATCCAAAATGTAACATAATATCATTTGCAGGAAATATGACATTTGGCAAATAGGGCCTGCTGGTACTTTTGCTATCACCATGTTTCTGATTTTCGAGTTTAAATTTCTCATCTCGAAGTCTATTACTTCTAAAGCTTTCAGCAGACGTTACGATGCGATTCTACATACCCCATACATGAGGGGGGTAAGAACTGGCTTCGAAATCAAATCTAGGACCGAGCAATTGAAACACTTCAATCTATTCCATGTTTATTAACTCAACCTTCTTAAATGCACGCTCCAATTTACAAAGAGATGAATCTAGCCAAAGAATGTAGATTGAACATTGCATGTTGGGCGTCCCTGGACTCTTTGTATGCTCAACTATATATACATTCGTGGTTGCGTTTACCCATCAGCACGTTTGTCATGACAACGTGTTTCAAATGTCATTGGGCCTGGCGCGTACATGAATGGGGCACGTTGAACAGGGAGGGGGAAGGCTTAGTTGAGGAATGTATGTTTGTATGTTGTCAGTGTGTCAAATCATTAATGTCAGGTCTAGCAGTCCAACTGGTTGCTGTAAGCTAGCATTGTTTTAACTGTGGGTTTAGGTAATCATAATGCAATCAAGATCTGATAATTTGATAAGCAACAGGCTTTTAAATAATTTTACAGAACACTTACCATTTTGGGTTATATGTCCTGTGTGTAGCTGTTTACAGCAAATTAAATATGTTCTGATAATAAACTGGATTTTGGGTATGAGTGCATTCATATAACATGCTTATTGTAGTATGAAAGAATATAGGAGATTCACCAAACAGAATAGGGTACATCCCATACGTGTGAATTTTATCACTCATGAGAACATGCAAAATATACAATAAAACTGGAAACTGTGACATGCACAAAACTCTCTCAATTACTGTGAAGTGCGCACCCCACTAATTGAAGTGCAAAACATGCTGTTAAAACAACTGTCTGCCGCTATGAATGATGTTTGAAGCTTCTTGCAGTAGCAGTGAGAAAAGATTTGTCATTAAGTTATAGTTTGAAATAATGTATATAAGGGATTTAATGTCTGAGAGGAAAACTGATTCAATTCTAAAAAAATTAATCAAAAGAATGAGGTTTATTTATTTCAAATTCATAGAATAGTATTAGATCTATAATGAACAGAGATCAAGTCTTATAAATGACACAGGTTGTGGTTCAATTACGTAGTTTGTGAGAAGAAATATTTTTGTTACACATTCTAGCCATTTTCATAATGTATCCAAATTAATACGTTGTATTGCCTGTCTTTGTGAATTGCATCAAAATGCACTAAATTGCACTTCACAAAAACTTATGCAATACTATGCATTAAATTTAGTTACATTACGCAAATTGCCTATTTAACTTCTATAAGAGCTGATTCCGCTGCAGACAATATGAAGAGTAAAAGCAGTCTAAATTCCTGCACATCTCTGTATAAAATGCCTGTCTCCTTCTACAAATATATGTGATGAAGCTGTCTGCATCTCTCTCTCTCTCTCTCTCTCTCTTTCTCTTTCTTTTTCTCTTTCTCTCTCTCTCTCTCTCTCTCTCTCTCTCTCTCTCTTTCTTTTTCTCTCTCTTTTTCTCTTTCTCTCTCTCTCTCTCTCTTTCTCTCTCTCTCTCTCTCTCTCTCTGATATTGGATATTGCTTAGGCCCCCGTCTCATAAATAAGACATTACGTTCCCTTTCATGTCAAGGGGCCTTCTATGAGGAATAATCAAGAAAAATGTGAGATTCAGTCGCTGCACATGCATGTAGCCATTTGGAAGTTCAAGAAATAGATTGATTTTATTCATATGTTTGAAAATATGATTAACATCAGGCAAAATATTAAGAGAATGTGCGGCAAGGTTGCTTTGAATGCATCTACAATGTATTTTGTTTAAATTTAAAGAAATTAATCAATTTTTATCTCAATATGAACAAAATGGGAAATTGTTTGAAGAAAATGTGATACAAAGTAATTGCAGATTTGGATGTCTCATACTCTCATTAGGAATTCAAAGAAATTGAAATTGATTTTTACTTGAAGAAATATTTATGAGCAAAATATGATGGTAATCACAGAAAATGTGGGATAGAAGAATTTGCTGTGTATATATATGCATTGCTTCAATTTCACTTTTTTATGATCATAACAAAATGATAATCTTGGTCTCTTTTCATGAGGATATTAGGTTAGTACCTTTTAGAGATGTTTGAAATTATATTTTTCTTCACATCTTTTCCAGAGATCATAACGTTGGGAATGCAGGAACTATACGGAACACACGATTTGCACAAACCCCTGACAACTAAATTATTCATATAAACCTTAAAGGTAATACAAAGTTTTGGTATTGGGTCATGAATTTGGTTCAAATTTACTAATGTAAAAATGCGATCCTACAATATTCAGTGATCGTTGTCGCCGTTGAAATCGAGTCTAAAGTTATGAAATTTTAAATAATAAACTCCTTATGTTGTATAGCTCCCTCTCAAGGTCAAGATATTAATTAAGCTATAAAACAATGTTTATTGACTAAATTCAACCGATTAGCTATTTCAGTTCAGAAATTATATATCACAACGACATATTCTGAGATTTTCATGGTCGCAGCTACCGTTGTACGGCCGTAGGCGCTACATGTATTTGAAATTCATCAAAATTTACCGGGAGCACCGGTACATTTTTATATTCAATTTTTCTCGAAAGCAAAAGTGTTTTAGGGGCTAAATTTTCTAGTGCTTATTATACATCAACAGGGGCATCCAAATATATCAAAATTGTAAAGAATTACTATCCACCCAATTTTCAAAATTTCCCAAAATGTTGTACTACTAGTTTTGTCACATGTTAAGTTTGGGAAAAATTGATCTGTCCCTATTCATTTTTCTTAAGAATGTGACATATTAAAGCTTACATCCAAAGTATTTAACAAAGGTCCTAATTCATTGAGTCCACCTTTCATTCTTGAGTTACAAAAACACAAAAACCTCAAATTTACATTGGGTGGAATAATCTAATTGTTAATTGTATACATTCAAGTCAATATCATTCATAACAACACTAGGTCTATTTAATCAGTTAAAGAACAAAACAAGAAGAAGCAGTATCTAATTAAATAGAGTACAGTTTATATATAAACGAATCAGGTCATTGTTTTAAGAAACAAAAGAAATGAAAGTATCACCTGTGACGACATGTTTACAAAATACCATTGATTGTGAAAGTCAATTTCTCTTGCAATATAAACTGTCATTGATTCGTCATTTCGTCAATTGCAGAACATGGATGACTGCATCCATTTATGCAATATTGAAAACATCCAATCATTACGTGATGATGTCACAGTGGTTTGGAAACGTTTGCCTAGAGTATAAAAAAAAATCAGGTCACTGTTTTAAGAAACAAAAGAAATTGACAGTTGCACCTGTGACGACATGTTTACAAAATACCATTGATTGTGAAAGTCAATTTCTCTTGCAATATAAACTGCCATTGATTTATCATTGGCAGAACATGGATGACTGCATCCATTTATGCAATATTGAAAACAGCCAATCAATACATATACATGATGATGTCACAATGGTTTGGAAGCGTTTACCTTGAGTATAAAAAAATCAAGTCACTGTTCGAAGAAACAAAATAAATGGACAGTTGCACCTGTGACGATACCATTGATTGTGAAAGTCAATTTCTCTTGCAATATAAACTGTCATTGATTCGTCATTTCGTCAATTGCAGAACATGGATGACTGCATCCATTTATGCAATATTGTCACAATGGTTTGGAAGCGTTTGCCTAGAGAGGCGTGTAATGTATTAGCACTTCAATATTTCAATCAATTCATTAGTGTCAGTCTGGTATTGCAATGCTTGTAGTACTGTTTTTCTCTCGAATATTCTTGATTAGTGATACTCTAATGTTACAATGACGATGTTTCACTCATAAATGGATGGGTACCGGTAGTTGGGTACATGTAATTAGGGTTTAGTTCTCTTTCAGAGTACATATTTTATTTGTCACATACTGTACATTTATTTATTGAATATCATGTACAAACAACAAAATTGAAGCATAGACTACTGCCTGAATACTCAAAGCAGTACAAGACAGAAATTAACAAAGATATACATTTATAGAAACAGAAGAAACATAAATATACTAACAGTCATACAGACAATAGTCACAATACCAAAGTTTAGGAAATTAGGATAGAATACCTATTTTCTGGACCAGCCAACAATTTTGTTTGCCACCCTCTCACTAATTCTGCTTGCCAAACTATAGCATTAAACTGATGGACAGTCAATCTGCCTTGTTATATTTTTTTGTAGTGTTTGAGACCCTTTAAAATGTAAAACTGAGAGGCGCCACTTCTACTTTATTGTAAAAGTACGTGAAGTGCTCATTAAAGTTGCATTAAATCTAAGACGTCCCTGGAAGATTGAAGAAGAATTTCAATATACAATTGTAGTGAGGTATATGAAGGAAAAGAAAAGAAAATTCAATGTTCAATGTCGATCAGAATTCCATTGCATAAAACAGTCCAACATTTATCAATATCATACCCTAGAGGAATGAACAAACCAATTCCATACTATATTTTCACAATCAATATTGCTTTCCAACCTTTTTTAGACTTATTTATCAACATGTTTGAAAATTAAGAAAATTTATAAATGTATCAATAAAAGAACCTCAAATGAACACATGTCCTATAGTGTGGATATCAAACTTAATTTAAAGAAAGTAGAAAATCAACACAACCAGACAAGTTCAAATTAATTTTATTTTTGAAAAAGAAGAAACAAAGTCACATATTAGCAGATTTTTTTTCTTTTGAAAAGTTATTAGATTACACTTTGTTTCCAAATATGCTGTCATATGAATGAAATAAACATTCTTTATGTTGATTTGAGCATCTCTCAAGAAATGAAACATCTTTTATGTCATGTTTCCTGTGTAATAGTAATAACTCTAATGCTCGATAACCCAATTAACCTACATTATACTACTCACTACCGGATCTGAATCCATTTTGCAAAATTAGAATTTCCATAAAAGCTCCATTATTATTGTGCTGATATTGCTCGGGTGAACAGCTTTGTATCCAAATAACATCTTACCGGTATTCAGACTTGGTTGGCAACATCCCTCTTGTTGCCATAGCAACGTCATCTTGGATAACCCTTGGGATGGCGGACTTGAATTACATGTTGTGCTATAAGTCTATTCAGTCTCCAACCTTTTCAGAGTGTCTTTCATCTTAAATATGAAAACATATTTTGATGCTGTTTTGAAAGGAGAGTGAGAGATGGAGCTTGAATACAGATAAGTCTTTTTCAATGTAGTGTGCCCCATTTTTGATGAATAATATCTCTTAAAAGATTGGGGCCTCTGTTATTACATCCTGTTTATGTACGAAACCAAGTAGGCTGACATTCATGGTTTGAGTTCATATTGCAGATATTAAAGGCTTGTTCAGTAAATGAAAAAGTGTAAATAAATGGCAGCTTTTTGCAAAAAAGATCAGACACGTATTCACTAAGCTTTGTGTTATTAATACAGAAAAATGTGAAGCGTGTGTTCGTATCATAAAAAACGCCATTGTTTACCACTTCATATCTTAACGAGGCTTCAAATGTAGAAACAGTCTTTTTAAAGCCATTAAAGGTTAAAAGTAGGTTTATTGCCATGACATATTGAAATTGACTTAATTTGGAGAGGATGTACTCGTAAAGGAGTTGTTAGATGTAATCTTTTTGTAAAGCACTTTGGAAATGTATAAAGTGTTTATGTAATCCCTGAATATTGTTATAACCAAATTATCTGCCTTCAATTTCCCTCGCCACAAATGAATAGGCGACCAGTAACTCATACATGTAGCAACTTATTTTTTTATTTCTATAGCAATAAACATACATGTACTTTTGATGGCTACAAGTATAATGAGACTGTGCCTGTTAATGAAGATGGAATTTTTGATAGAAATTATCTCAAATTTTGAATATAATTATGATGAGAATTGATTTAACTCTTTAAGGAAAAACTTAATCTTATGTATAGATCATGTTGTCTCTTTGTGAGCCAGAAGGTTCTTAGACAATGTCAATATTACTGTATTTAAAGTAGAGACTTCTATGAATTGTTGATAATGGCCATTTTTTTTAATTTTTTTTTTTTTTTTGGGGGGGGGGTCCGAATTGGATTCATTTATTATTATTATGGCGTGAAAGTTATGTGAAGCTGGGGGATTTCTGAAAATATATATATATTTGATTTCAATGTCTGGTTTTACAGTTAGAGAAAACAAGTTTATGTCCTTCTAGCATCTAGCATCCAGCGAAGATTAAATCATCTCGCTTCTCTGCTGCTTTGAAGGCTTTATTAGTGCACTATCCTCCTCAGACTTTGCCATACAAGCGAGGTCAGAGATACTTGTTTATTGATCCGTCACATTCACCTACCGAGATGCAAATAATCTTATTCTTGCCTTGACAGAATTGATGCGGCGGACAAACCGCTTCTTGTCCCAACCTAGATCTGCCCTAAGTAGCTTGAAAGTGACCTGCATTGAAAGGACTCACTGAGGTGTAAATGGAATACATGTATCTAACCCCCTGTTCACACTATCAGAATTCATCGTATTACTATACAAGAATCTTTAAGCTATAAAATAACTTGTCATTTCTAGTATAAAGAAAAATATATAAACATTTTGTCAGGATGGTGCCAAACAAGAAAGGACAGGGTTTGGTAACCTGGTATTATGTCATATTATTAAATTAATAAAGACCCTGACAAAAATACAGGGACATGCACCAAAAAATTATAATGAAAGAGAGAGGTGAATTAACTATTTATAATTAAAGTCTTAAAAAAAACAGTGATAAAAGTCTGAAAGACCTGATTGATTACCATTTTACGCTGAACTCAACAATATGTTATAAAGAGAAATGCATGTCTGAACATTGCATCGTTAATAAAAAATGTGTAACTGGGCGGGGCTTATCTTTAGTGCGCACTGATGATCAACCAGCTATCGTGTCAACTGACCTCTTCATAACTACAGGTACATGTGTACTTCCTTTATACGTTTCTTCATACGATGTTATCTAGTCTCCATGCACACCCCTTCGAACCAAGGATTATCGTACGTTTCTTTATACAGGTTTTCCTGCTGTATGAACGGGCTATAATACTCTGTTGACGCTTCAATGGAATGAATATCAAGTACCGTAGGATATAGATGGATAGTTGTCAGAAGACAAGGTTAAGGCTGCTGAAACAGACGGTCATCGGTATCGTTTAATTAAGCATGCTGGTTGGTCCACCTTCACAGGTTGTGTTAGCATATATATCTTTGAAGGACCTTGCCACCTCACCCTATTTCTTTTTCCCTATATCTGTCGTTTTGCCATAACCTCCACAATCTCTTTCTCTTAAAAATAGAATTTGTTTTGCACTGTTCCTCTCATTTCCTCCCTCCATCTTATCTCTTAAAGCCCCACTGCACTACTTGTAGCTAGTTGCTCCCTCTATATATAAAACAATGCCTAAGCGGTGCCCGTTGGTCCCCCATGATCCTCTGTTTTCCTATGTAAATTGAGAGCTGAGTTGATGAGATATTACCATAAGTCAGTGACCAACAGGGTGGTCTAATCCCTCCTGGCTAAACTAGTGCTGACGGGCTTTAAACTTATGTTCAGACGTTTCCAATCCATGAAAAGGGACCAATTAATGGCACGTTCAGATATGACGTTGCAAGATCACTTCATAGTTTTTTTGATGACGTAAGGTTCAATACGCTTCACAGTTCCCTATCCTATAACAAAGAGCTCGGTGAATGCGCTCAAGTCATCTGTTGTGCTTACATATAGTTGCCATTCATTTCACGTATTTGACTCTGAGAAAAATGCCAGTCGATTGTATGGGTTATCATAGTCATTTATGTCCATTATCCCCCTTCAAATCACACTTTCATCCTCTTTATATAGCAAAGTTCTAGGTTTTTAACAATTGCTGATTCCTTTAAACATTTCATTTGCATAATCTTATGACATATAGTTTTCAACTCCATATGAAGTGACAGTGATATTTCTTATGTTCGAGAGATATTTCAATTTCCCATTTCTTATCCTGTCCTTTTGTCATGCCAGAGTTTGACCTGTCGATTCCCAAGATCCTCTCTGATTAATGTTATGACGCAAGAGTGTTAAAATTTCATGTAGCTCTAGGCGTCCCCATTGGAGTGTCGCTTCTCCATCGCATCAAAAGGCCTGTCTCAATCAGCTCGAGATTGCCGAATAGCCCGCTATTTCTGATTTGGGAAATAATCCCGAAGTTACAAATCGCGTCTTCATCAGCTCGAGACTTGACCTCGAAACTTGAAACTCAAGCTCAAGATAGTTTACTCAGCATTTGTGAATAGTGCGAGTCTTCGGGCTGGTGGAGACGCACCGGACAAATAGCGGGATATTTTGCAAACTAGCCCGAGATATCTTGGGATAATTATCTCGACCAAATATCTTGCTGATTGCAACTTCGGGCTGATGAAGACGCAACTAGTTCAAATAGCGGAATATTTGGCAATCTCAAGCTGATGAAAACAGGCCTCATGCATCGCATCAAAAATTGAGCACAACGTATCCTCTTTCCTTCGTCACACCAACTAGAGACGAAGGAAGAAAGGGCAGATCTCCTCACCTACCAAGCATTTTGTCTCCTTTTATTTGACAGTCCCATGAGGGAAGGCTTCATTCATTTATAGCCCTCTTTGTTAAAAAATGCATGAATTACCTCATCAAAAATAGAAACCCAATTATTTTTATAGCCCCACCGACATCGCGGCTCTTGGCGGAGCGGGATCATGCACTACTGTGTGAAGACATTGATCGTGCAGTTGCTTTTTTTGCTTGGCTGGCAGCCTGAAACAAATTCCGTGCTATTTTGTTGTTTGGGAAATAGTCTAGGTTCTTCTTTAAAGTGACTCAGTAACATTCTTAAACGTTGAAGAAAAAATGTAATTTTGTATGAAATGTTACTTATTATATTCCTTCTACTGTAAGAACCCTCTAAAATGAAAAAAAATCCTCTAAAAAATTCTCAAACCACAAAAATATTTATGGTTTTCTTGGAAGGCGTCACTGTGCAACACTCTCTAACAGTAAATTCTCCAAACCGTTTTTGAATTTTCCCAACCGTTTTTCCATGAAAATAAAATATAACACTGGCTATATAAAAGTCTGTCAACACTTAAAGGTCTTAAATGGTATAGAGCCAATTCATTGCTTTTTGACGATTTACATTCACCTAAAAAATGTTAGTAAATTGTAATAAAATAGTTGGGAGAATTAAGGAATCGATCAGATCAGTTTTTCCCAATTTTTATCATTAATGATGGTCTGTTTTCACTCAAACTTTCAGATTATCTTTAATTGTACATCTTGCATTGAAGTCACTACCTTAGGAACATTTTCTTTCATCTGAACAATGATACCAAGTCCCTTTAATGTTGATCAATTGCATTTATGCAATTACACATACATAAGAAGACAAGAGAAGTGTTTAGAAGCGTCATATTACTCCTGCAATTTGGCACCCCTTGGATTGATATGGCCTTGGGGAGAGAGAGGGGGTGGAGGATATTGAATGTGTCTCAACACTAGTGAATCAGTGATACAGCTACATTTACTTCATGAATGAATGTATCATATATGTGTGTGTCATTTCTTGTACCTCTCGGCTATAGTTTGATCCAGTCCCCCTTGTATGAGTGTACATGTAAGATGTGACTAATTTACCCATACATCTACATCAACATGTAAAATAACAATACATCTGTGAACTAGTTTTTGTGATTCAAGTTAAATGAGTAATGCCTTTTGTACATGATACATGCTCAGTTTGATCTGTTCTTTCCAAGAGTATGCAATTTTTATGTTCAGACATCTTTCCTCCGATAGAGCCCCTGTCAACAATACATGATGCATGACCCAGCTATTGAATTTGGACAAGACCCTTATGAGTTATGAAAATGTCTCGCCATGAGATTAAGTGTATCGCTGTGAGATTATTATAGTGTATCGCTTTTAGGATAGGGAGTTGACTATTGCATTTTCCATATATGAATTAAACTGGGCTGTGTATAATCCCAAAATGAAGGGTCAATCGTTTGAAATTCCAACTGTACAGTGCACTGGTTGAGCGCAATGATCATGATTCAGTGCATTGGATAGCTGCTGAACATTTATTAGTAGTGCTGTTTCCACCCCTATGGCGGGTAATTTCATTCCCTAATTTAATCAATTTGTACGGGAAACATGATCATTCTTCATCTAGATTGGTTCTGAGAAGCATTCCTAGACAGAGTTCCTTACTTAGGCCCCTTCTGAACAGCCATTTCCATTTTAGATTCTACTACAGCCAATATTCAGTCCTTTTACTAGTGCTATTGAGACTGTGCTTCATGATGAATTTGTGGCTAAATCTCATCCAATTGAATCTATTCTCATTAGTTTCTCCATTCTGATTTTGTTTTGTCTAGACATATTCTCACCCTCCTCTCCTCTCTCTTAAACATTTCATCTTCGTTTTATTGCCTCTTTACCATTCCTCTCTTGTGTTCTAATTTGCTTTTTTTCCTTTTTTCTGTCTTCCGTCTTACTGTACATTTACATTTACATCATTCTGTTCTCTTCATTTGCTCTTCTCCTTTCCATCCATGAATTCCATCCATGATTATCTTAAACAGATTCTCTTTTTTCTAGAGACCCACTTCAAGCCATTGATTGAAACACAATTTTCGTGTCTGCTGATGAATTTCTGGCTTTGATTTGTTTCTGTTTTTTCTTTTTCCTGAAATTTAAAGGATTCCATTTGTTTCAACAATGTGAAAGTTTATTTGATTAAGTGTAAGAACAGCCATTTACTGCCATATAATTCATGTTGCCATAGCAACAAAGCAATTGCATAGATCTGTAAATTAATTGCATAGCTCTGTAAATTCATTATAGTGTTCTATCATTCTTTTTTTTTATTCGTTTCTTTTTAGAAAGATTGACAAATGTGTGCCTTGTACATGTACCATTCCTTTAAAGAAGAAGTGGTACTAGTCTTTAAAAAAGGGATTTCCCTAAATAGTTCTTTGCATTTAACTTATATGTATGAAAAAAACAAGAACAAAAATTCAAATATTTATCAATACATCTGTATCTGTTCTTTTTTCATTATTGACATTTTAAAAAAATGTCCTACTACGTATAGATACATAACTTGGTGTTTGAATGCTCCCTGGGGGCTTAAGGAAACTGAAGGAAACACTTCCTCCTTACAATTTCTTCAGTATTTATTGAACATCTTAAGTTTCAAATGTACATTATATGGTGTTAGTGTAGTCATTATATTAATTATTTTCTTTTCTCTCTTTCTTCTTTGTTTTTATCCAGATTATTGTCCCTTTGGCTAAATGGAAAGAGAAAAAGTCAGGAGCTCATTACGAGGTATATTGTAAGTATGGAGTCACCTGACGGATCAATGGAGGAGAATAACTTTGACACGATTGTTCGCTCGACGTGTACCTGAGAAACAAGGGACGCTACCAATGGATATTGCCTAGGTATGAACTACAAGCATAAGGACTTGAGGAGACAGCGTGAGATCTAGTAGCGGCCAAAGGGAGAATAGTCGTGGATCGGACGTGGGGAATATTAAATTCGAGAAAGGATGATATCATTATAGATTTTGTTGAACGTACCGAGAGGCACCTCAAATGTTATATTCCCCTTCATACACGGACCAGAATATTGAGTTCAATTCCTTAGGGTGTATGAAACGTTCAGTACATACTAAGCAATCAATTCCACATTTTGTCAAACATTGTTAATAGGGGCAGCAGTAATTGTAATCTAGGTGTAACGGTGTGGTGTGTAATGTAATTTCAAGGATTTTTTTAATTTTGGAAGGACCAAATGGATTAGAATATTGATTAGATCAAGCAATATAGATAATATCTAAAGACACTTTTGAATACCATCCTCAGATAGTATAACCCATAGAAGCATATACATGTAGTTTGGCAATGACGTCATTGTTACCGGTAATTCATATATATTTGAAAACCAATGTAATTACAAGTATCTAGTCCCCAATGTGTAACTTGAGCTAAATGTAGATGCAGGTGGAAGGAAACTGTTCAGTTTGTTCAGCTCTTCAAGAAGTCAAGTTCTCGTTTTAAGAAGTTGAAAGTTGAAAGTTGAAAGTCGTACAAAACTTGTGCCAGTACCTACTCCTTTGGCCAGTGCGTGCTGTGAGCGTAGGAGCTTTGGATCAGCCCCTGGGCTTAAGAGGTTCATTCAGCTCGACCCACATTGTGCTTGGAGGTAATTCTTCAGTTAGATTTGTGCCATTGAAGATGTCCTTTGGATTCGAGCAATCGTAAATGGAGTCCTCAGAACGTCTCAGAATTCAACCCTGAAGGTAACTCCATGGTGACCTATGGTGAATGCAGAGAGAGCGAGCGAGCATATTATATCTGTTTGGAGTTCACTCAGTAGCAACGCATGAGGTAACGCCCTTCTAGCTTCAGACAATATAGCGGTATCAACCTATGATTCTGAGTAGTCAACGATTGGGGTTTCATGAACCGTCTCCCATCGCTTTTTCCATCATTGACGGCCATTGACCTATGTTATTTGTAATTTATATATATATATGTCAGTCAATTCTCAATGAATTATGTAAGTACATGTGCTGCACTTACTTGTAGTTGCCTGCACGAGGTAAACCTGAACATGTCTGTTATGAATACTCATTTGTGATTGAAGCTATTGGTCATTTGATAACCCAGGCTTTTTCTCTTAAAATATCTGTACAAAGGAGAAGCTGTTGATGATAAATTCATTATCTGCTGACTCTCTTATGAGCCAAAAAGGCATATTATTTTAGTGAATGCCCTTTTAGATCTCAACGAATCAAGAAGAGTTCTTCTGGAAATGTGATTTAGAATTAGAATCATGAAAAATAACCTCAAAAATTAATTACCTCATACTGACGTCCATGCATACTTGTTTATACTGTATTTAATCAATAATGTTTTCCCATTGTCACTATCAACGTCATAGACCATCATTTTAGAACATTGCGAGGTGTATAACTGCAGCTACATTGAAGGCTGACAGGTATTATACACATACATGTATATGTTCGTCTTGTGGGGTACTTATTTCAACCATGTACCAAAACATCATTCTCATTGCTTTGCTGAAGTAGCTTGTATTTTAAATGTATCTTGCAAATAACGTCTGTACATCATCCAATTTCATTGCTATTCAACTGTTATTTATAACCATATATGATATGATAAAGAGGTTGAAACAGGATGTATTCAGTATATTCTTTGCTTCAAGAAGTGTCCATTACTTTCAAAGGCAGACATCATTGGTAGGCCTAGGCCACATGTAGTGTTTTCTCTAATACTGGGCCACTGCTGCATATACAGGGGTGTACAGTAAACAAGGAATCTTGGTTTTTGGTGATGTATCTCTGAATTCTTTCATTTGCATACATCGGAAGAAGTCCAAGAAGACCATGTAATTCTGGGGGTACTGGTAGTGGCATGGTCCATGCCTGCTGTATGATGAAAGGGAGGGACTTCACTGTGAACAGAGTTTTAGAGTGCAGGTTTATGAGCTTCATTACTGCCTAAAATGAATATAGATTTCCCTTAGTAGAGATGAAAGCTGATTGTTACAATAGGCCTGTTTTCATCAGTTTGAGATTGCCAAATATCCAGCTATTTTAACTTTCCCGATCGCAAATTTTCCAGTTAATTTGCGTCTTCATCAGCCCGAAGTTGCAATTAGCGGGATATTTGGTCGAGATAATTATCCCAAGATATCTTGGGCAAGAGTGCAAAATATCCCGCTATTTATACGGTGCGTCATCACCAGCCCGACGACTCTAGAGCTCATTTCTTGAGCTTTAGTTTCAAGTTTCATGGTCGAGTCTCGAGCTGATGAAGACGCAGTTTGTAACTTCGGGATTATTTCCTAAATCAGAAATAGCGAGCTATTTGGCAATCTCGAGCTGATGAGGACATACCTAATGAGACACTCAGCCTCAGCGGTTGGTGCGATTACCAAAGACCACACTCGTCGGCCTGGTTTAAATCTCTTTGATGCAGAGGACTGCATGGGGTGGAGGAAGTAGTGCAAGAATGAAAAGAGCTGTGCGTGTCACAGGGGGTAGAAACATCAAAGGTCTGTTTGCATCCGGTAGATTCAGTATTGGCTTTAGCCATCATCATTCTGTATTAGCTTAATCATCATTCTCCATAACAAATGTAGTTCTTTGGTACCTCTGCTTTTCTGAAAATTTGATCAGATTTAAAAGCAGTTTTTGTGTTGACTTGCATTAGGAAAGGGTTGAAACACATGAAAGAAATCAAATGTACTAGGGTGCATTGAAAACACATGATCTCATACTGCATGGCTTCAGCTATTCATACAAGAGGAACAGTGGCCAAAAGGGGTAATGCTGGAGTATTCTATCGATCTTTGCTTTATTTTGTGAGAGAAAGTTAATGAAATTTCAACTGAAATATTCACATGAACTCCTCCCCACACCATCTTCCAAAAGGTAACTTTCTTGTGGATAACTTCTTGCACAATAGCCATGGTTAACCCATTTACTACTGAATTCGTTCATTCCCATAGGTTTAGTACAGGAACCACTAGGTTCCCATAGGCAAAGGGTTAATTGAGAGTGTGAATGTCTCTGAAGGCTGAGACATGGGTGGCTGTGGAGAAAGCCTTGGAGGAAATATTGAATAGAAATTCAAGATGACATGATGTTTGTCTTGGTCACAGCATAGGAATGAGTTGTCACAGAGGGAGGGAGACCCAGCATTTAATAAGCCATTTTTGTAATGTAACCAAATTGAATGCATACATCCTTGTCAAGTGCCTCAACATAATGTCATTCACCTGTCATAAATAATTTATTTCAAATGTTAAAATGCAAATTGCATGTATTATGTGTTGTTAGGTAGGGCAAGGCATAATGTTTTTCCATCCTAGCAACAATTAATGTATGCAATTTCCATTCTGCCTATTGCGATACTATTATTCAAAATAGTTGAATGAAATCATTTGTATCAAGGCACTTCACAAAAAGTATGGGTTGAATTTGGTTACATTACGAAAATGGCCAATTGATAAGAACGTTTCCTAAAGTAAAGAGCTTCACAGAAAGAATGCAACTTACATTTCATTGTTGAAGTATGTGTAAAAGGCAGCAAATTAATGTAATGTTCACTTCCCTGCTAAGCAAATATATGAATAGAAATATGCAGTGCTTTTGCAGATGTGCATGGATACAGAGAACTCCTGCTTACATTGTAACCACAATTGCTTAAAGATTTCTAGACAACTTTTGGAATAGAACTCAAGAATATGAAGAAGACTCAAAGTAAACGTCAAGCAATAGTGAAAGATAGAAAAGAGGATGATTGATCGAGGGATATTTGGTTGTAGTTTTCAATTTTGAAAACTTGAAATAAATAAGACGGATGTTATGCTTCATCCACTCTTCTGCCAGAGTAATTTGAAAGACTCGAAATAGAAAGATTGAGAGATGGATGTAGGAGGATGCTGTTATCTCTTGGGGGGTTTGCTGAGCCACTTGTAGTTCAGAAGACTTGGCGTAAGATTGGGAGATATGCAGAAAGAATATATTGTCTGTAGGTAAGTTTTCATCAGCTCGAGATTGCCAAACAGTCCGCTATTTCTGATTTGGGAAATATAATTCAGACCCAGCCAGCCATTCATCCATCCAGCCAGAATCCCGAGGTTACAAATTGTGCTTCATCAGCTCGAGACTCGACCTCGAAACTTGAAACTCGAGCTCGGGAATTAATTCGAGATAATTTGCTCAGCGTTCACGCGTAGTGCTAGTCTTGGGCTGGTGAAGACGCACCGGACAAATATCAGGGTATTTTGCAAACTGGCCCAAGATATCTTGGGATGATTATCTCCACCAAATATCCCGCTAGTTGCAATCTCGAGCTGATGAAGACAGGCCTTGTTTGTAGCCAAAAGGGCGTTGGCGCATTCACTTTAAAAGAGAGTCAACGCCCTTCTGGCTCTCAACAGATTATATTTGTGTTTGCCGATGACGAATGATATGCAGTTCATTAGATTTGACATTGTGAAAATGTTGAGAGATCGGAATAGAGAAATCTCGGTGGTTTTGCAGAGTAATCTGCACCTTGATGAATTTGGCATTGGAAGATTAAATGAAAGGAAGGAGAAACTCCTGGGCTTGGGCAGTGTACTTTACAGCAGGACTGGAATAAGTTGTAAGCTATGATGAAAACAATATGTGACTTTGCTCTTGCTGTTGTGGAATGATTTGCGATCGAGATGTCTTGATAGTGGGAGATTGAAAGATCAGAAGATAGAGATCTCTGTGGGTTTCGCAGAGTAATTTACACCATCTTACGATTGATCCAAATCAATTGCAAGTCCTCCAATCAGTCACAAGTTTGCAGTCTCCCATCTGATATGTACATAGTTGCGATTGATATCAATCGCAAATAAGTTGCCATTGATAGCAACTCTTTGTATAAGGCGGGGCCCTGGAAAATCTTTAAGATTCAAAGATTGATAGATGGTGAGAAGGATTCGAGGAGCTCCTGGGGCCTGGGGAATCATTTGGCAGAGTAATTCACAATTTTTCAGACTTCAAATTCTCACATCACATGGACTGCAAAATGTTTCATGTCGCTGTCCATTCAGGGAGACTTCTAGGCATACTAAAAATCAGCTCATGAGATCTCCTCTGATATTAGAGGAAAACGTGATTGAGACCAAACATCAGTAAAGCAGGTTATAAAATTACATAAACATTTCTGTAGAACTCACGCCATTGATGAATGTACTACAGCAATAGCTCCAGAGATATTGGCACATCTGCAGTAAATTAAGGGGAGCATTATTATGAACACGCCACTGAGATTTGTACATGCACTTCATCATGTTCAGCATGCAACGCAATCTGAATACTGCAAATCATATTCGCCGTGATGGCATGACAGAAATAGCTGCTATTGCAATGGTTTTGTTTTACTTCTTTACATATAAACCAAGGCATATTTACTTACCAATCTTGTATTTGTAAAAAGATGTATTCATTGTATTAGTAGAGAAACAGAATGTTTCAAAAATTTCAATAAGTGCTGTATTCATTATGCAATTTTAGTTATTTGTTGTGTTCATTTGCCAAAATATCAAATCTTAAAAAGAGCACAAAAACAGTTGAGGGTAATAAAGCTTTATTTTGTATTGCCGGATAATTTGTACATGTACATGGATATTTCTCAACGTAATAAGAGTGGGAGTGGTCAATGTAGAACAATATAATGCTTCCATATTATTTCTAAATGTAGTTCAGATTAGATACAGAAAATGCATACATTTAGTTTCAGTTTTTGTGTATGATTCTTATTTGAGTATAATACAAAGGCCTAGTTGTCTATTTGTGAACAAATCTGGATGGATTTATTGTATTTAAGCAATATGGCACTCCTGCACATTAGGAATTGATTTTGAGAAAATCTCCCTTCTTTCCTTCCTCTCTCTTCCGAGTCCCTCCTTCTTGCCTTCTCTCCCCCGTCTTCCCTCTCCCTCTCCCTCTCTCTCTCTCTCGCTCCCCTATTTTCATTCCATTTTTCTGCTTCCATCAATTACTGTGATTGCTATGTGCAATGTCATTCCTCTTATGTACTCCCCCCCCCCCCCCTCTCTCTCTCTCTCTCTCTCTCTCTCCTTCTCTCCCTCCTTACTCCTTGTCACTCTCTCAACCAACTCTTCCGTGTCTCTCTCTCTCTCAGACTCTCTCTTTGTCCGTCTCATCTCTAAGCACACCTGTTTCAATGGTTATGAACTGATATCGGATGTCGCCTATGACATATGGTGGTGACAATTGACAGCAATGCTATGTGACAGGTTGCCTAAACAATGAATATTCACCTCCCGCCCAAAGTATCCATGATGGATGCCTCATCCTATCACGGGAGCACGCACAGACGCAGCGTAGGCATCGCTTTGAGTGGATTCGATTCTCATGGCCATTTCAATTCAAGCTATATTCAATATTCCAAAGATGGTGTGCGAGATTGTCTAAATGTGCTGGTGATGGTATACACTTGTAGTACATTAGAGAGATTGCTGAAGGGAGAAGCAAAACATAATATACCCGGTACCGCAAAGGTGACTCTGTTCAGCTTTGTTGTAGCACTTGATACTGTTATTACAGCAGAGGCTTCCTGTTAAGACATAATTGTGAATCTTTGATTGATGGCGAGGGTAGAGAAAAGGGTTTGTGGATAGGTGAAAAAGAGAAACCAAGTTAATTCAGTTCAGTTGTCTTTTGAATTTGCTATTGCAGAAGAATGTTTTGAGATTTGCGATATGACATAAGATAACACATTTTTGAAGGAAGGGTGAAGTGTTGTTTGTTATTTCCACATCAGTTGCATTAACATGTATTCCCTCTCCTCCAAGTTTTAAATCATTCGTTGAGAGCAAAGAGAGTGTTAACTTAGTTGAAAAATTACCAACATGTTCCATTAGTTCACTGCACCTAGAGGTCATTATCTGTCTTGCCTCTGTCAATTCTATATTGACCATTGGCTTCCGTCCAGTTTGGAAAGGGGTCACCTTCCCCCCTACATCTAGCAAAGCATAGTCTTTCCCTGCAACATCAGAGCTTTAGTTTGAAGGCTTAGTAGAAACAAACTGTCAATGTCTACTTAGCGTTGGCATGTTTGTAGAATCGCAGGAAGAGTGGAGAGTGCCCGCTCTGACCAAACCCCATCAACCCACATTGACTCTGGAGAGCCGTCCATCACATCCAATGTTTGCTCACTTTCCTATTGATTACACGCTGCTCTGCCCTTTATAGTTCAAAATTCTCTGATTCCTCTCTGTATTTACGCTCTCACCTTGCCTCTATAAATCGCCATGGCAAAATATGGGCACGCAGTCGTCCAGCTGTCCGAGTTAAATTGGTGTAAACCATGTGTAGGAAGTGACTCCATTCCATCCTGAAAATGCTCCCAATTCCTATGGAAAACACAATTTTGTGAATGTGCATTGCCCCTTCATGTGCAATTGATAAATAAACAAGGTCCTATATTAGATCCCTGAGGGACTGTGATATGTAATTTTCACACACATAATAAGCTAGCCTGAGTACTGAACGGTGAATACTGTATGTTTATGATGTTAACTTTTGGAATTATTGGATGCTGAATAGTGTGGCGTTCCTGACTGATTATTTCACTCAGTGATTTAGTTTAGAGGGATTCAAATCTAACAGAAGATAAATAAAAAACATGAAAATATTAAGATGAAATTTCTCTTCAATGTTTACATGTAGTCCTTATCTTCTGTGTAGAAATTACACTTTTGGGTACCGGTATGTGTAGAACAAATGTATCAGATCTTCATTTACAGCTGTGTTCCAGTGATATTTATAGAGACTTTACATATATACCCATCGGCCTATATATGCCATATGGCAAATTTTGTGACAATTACTGTTGCATAGCACCATATGGTGAAGTCTTGCATATAAGTACAGAGAATTAAACCCCTCTGGATCGCGGACAGTGTCATATCCCAAATATTGACAAATTAAACAGTGTGGAACGGTAGACCCAGAAATGTCACGCCAAGAATCGCAATTACAGAATTAGGCATATTTCAGGCGCCAGTCGGCCATACGTTTGACCACACTAGACACCTCAAGGAATCATACGCCTCGCTTCAGTGCGCTCAAGGATGTTAGCAACCGTGTCCAGAGCTCAAAATCACCTCTCATATTAGCAGTGTGTGGAGGTTTAGCTTTTTTTAACTTCAGGGTTGCGAATTTTTTAATTGGATTCTTCTGGCTGTATTATCCTTTTAGTTATTTCAAATTTCCTTCTCTTTGTCTTTATATATTTTTATTAACTTTTTTCTCTTTTTTTTTTTTTTTTTTTTTTGGGGGGGGGGGGGGGGTTCCATCCTTTGTTTACCACTCTATTGCCCATTTTTTCATCTTTTCCTTGGAATATATCAGTCTCTGTATCACACCAAATCTCAATATTTATCTCTCTTGCTTGTAATATTTAAAAAGGACATGTTTTTCATTGCATCTCTCATTTTGTAGTTCCTCTTACAGAAAGCTTTATCCCCTGTCTCAATCTCTTTCTCTATTCATTCATGATCAGAGTAATTTTTTACCTCATTGGAGACCTAATGAGCTCAAAGTCGCTGAAAATAGTAACCGTTCCTGGTAAGCATACTATGTACAGATCCAACCAAGCTGAAATCTGACATTTTGATGCATCTTCGTCATAGCGTCCTTTTATAACCTTCATGTTAGCGAATACACAACACTCCAACAAGACGTGTATGATGTGGATTATTACCCCAGTTACATTTTGTCTTTCTAGAGATGTGCATGTACTTGCATTTTAATAGATGTGCTCTTGTGGCTGTCAAGCTGTGCTCATCTATCTGTGCTCTGAATTCCTCTCATTAGGCCTGTCTTCACTATCTCGAGATTGCCAAATAGCCCGCTATTTCTGATTTTGGAAATAATCCCGAAGTTACAAATCGCGTCTTCATCAGCTTGAGATTCGACCTCGAAACTTGAAACTCGACCTTGAGAAATTAGCTCGAGATATTTTGCTCAGCGTTACACAATAGTGCGAGTCTTCGGTCTGGTGAAGACGCACAGGACAAATAGCTGGATATTTTGCCAAATAGTGGTATATTTTGCAAACTATCCCAAGATATCTTGGGATGACAATCCCGACCAAATATCCTGCTAATTGCTACTTCGGTCCGATGAAGACGCAAATTAGCTGGATAGTTTGCGATCAGGATAGTTCAAATAGCTGGATATTTGGCAATCTCGAGATAGTGAAGACAGGCCTTATTCTGTCTGTAGTATAAGCACTTTAGAATATGAAGAGGGCCATTGAGATCAGTACAAACACGGTAGAAACATGCTGTTTGGCAGAAATCATCCGTCATTTGATAAATTCTTGAGGAACGACTAAATTCAGCTTAAAGCCCCTCTGCACTAGTTTTGCCTGGAGGGATTAGACCTCCCTGCAAGGTCATTGGCAGATGGTTATCTCATCAAATCAGCTCTCAATTAACATAATAAAAAGAGGATCATGGGGGACCAACGGGCACCGCTTAGGCATTGTTTTCTATATAGAGGGAGCAAGTAGATACAAGTCATACAGTGGGGCTTTAAATGAAATGGGAGATGCCCAGGGTCCTTTGTATTAGGAACAATGTGTTCCCACGGTAACAGAATTAAATTAATTGCATGGAACAAATGATGGTAGACATGTAATTAATTAGCACAGACTAGAACGTGTGATGCATAGCTGCTAGGATGCGTAGCTGCAGTTATATTACTCGATTGTCAAATTTTCATACTCAAATATATACTGGATGCTTTAATTCTGGTTTTGTAAATGATATACAGGTATGATACATACTGCTTAATGTACCGTGTATAGTATGTTTTGGTGCCATGATGTTTTCAAGTTCAGTTTAAAGTCATATACTGCCTTTAATTTCTATATGATATTATCATGTTATGTGCCTAAATTATCTATTTATATATGTATATCTGCAACTGTGTTTGATGTATGAAACATTTTTATTTTAGGTGCAGCATACTTTTGCTATATCTAGGAGAAAATTAAAACAAGCACAATTTTTTAGGTTTAAAAGGAGGATATATTATAAAATGAAAAAGTACATTTGTATGCAAAAAAAAAAGAGATGTGTTTCCATTGAAATGATTACACCGTTCTTATTTTGCATGCTTCCACTGACTGTGTTAACACACCCAGATATTTGTTTTTATGCACAAAATCTGTTGTATGGAATTGAGTCTTAAAGTGTGGTGATGTATTTATTTTTATTCTAAAAATGAAAATTCTTGGTGGATATTTGGAGCCCGGAAACAGAGATTTATCTTTGTGTGAAAAGAACACATATGTTTCATCTCTCATTTTTTATTCGCTGAAGGTGTCAAATACAATTAGTACTGTTGGAATAAAGTTATATGTTTAAAACTATTTATCTCCCATTTATTTATAAACCAATATACGTAGAACAAATGTATAGGTGTGTCATAATTTAAAACTAGGTTATTCTTGATATGTGATATTGAAGTTAAGTGCGAAAGGAGAACAAAGTGAGAACAGGAGTTGTGAAAAATATGTGATAAATAAATCAGAAATGTGTAAAGGAGTCTTATTGATATCATAAAAGAGATGAGAAGAAAAAGTATGGTATATACATGTATTTGAGCAAAAAAATATTCATGTGTTTGTATATCATTTTGTATATCCAAACAAGAAGAAAAATCATGTAAAGTTATACTTGGGCATACTATGTTAAGTAATCACCACTATTTCTGTATCTATGCATTTCAAATGAAGCTTTAGTGTGATACATATGAGAAGCACTTTGTACCAATGTTGTATATATGCGGGCATCTATGATGCCACAAAAAAAAATGAATAAGTGTACATTAATAGCATAGGCCTGGCTTAGGTGTGACATTTTTTTAGTTCTCCAATATTTGCTTCTTTTTTTAATCTACAGTATTCATGTCAAGGGATATTCATTGATTTGTATTTGTATATATGTGCTACCCTTATTAAAAATAATCCAACATTCATTACCATTTACATGTTCTTATAGCATTTTGTGTAATTTATTTTTATATAATCAATTCTTATCTATAATACATGCAATTCCTCAGTGTTCTTGTATGTTTTTGAGTCAAGAGCCAAGCAGAGGTGTAGTACATGTACTAAGAGGCTTTATTTGTAACATTTAGGATAATTCCTTCCACGTACCACCATTGTATTTTTCAATATGTATTATTTTATTTTAGAGATAATTTTTTCTAAGTTTCTTTATACCTAATTCATGAAAGGTGCTTGAATTGAGGTGAACGGACTTCTTGCGGACTTCCCAGTCGCCAAGAATTTTCCCCAATTTTCTCCCTTTCCACGTCACCTCACCTTGCACTCCACGGTTGAACAAACGTTTTATTCATACATCATAGATCATTCTGACACCACAGTATCAAGTAGAAGGCTTACCATCACCTTTCATTAGGTGGGTCTGTTTTCGAAAGGCCTGTCCTCATCAGACCAAAGTGGCAAAATAACCTGCTATTTTAACTAGCCCGGTCTCAAATTAGCCAGTTAATGTGCGTTTTCATCAGCCCACAGTTGCAGTTAGCAAGCTATTTGGTTGAGAAAATATCCTGAGAAATCTTGGTCTTGTTTCCAAAATAGCCCGCTATTTGGGAAATAACAGGCTCATTTGCGCCCGTCCAAGCTAGTTTGTGATGAGCGTATCAGTATGGTGAAGAGGGAAATTTTGAGCATCGGGAAATATCTTGAGTCTGAAAGTAGGGGGTTATTTTGCAACTTAAGTCTGATGAAGACAGGCCTCTTGAATTCGGAACCAAATAATGGAAGAATTGTTATCATGTGGGTGTGAACACAGCAGGGGCTTTGTCTTTGGATCATGGTTTTTGTCACTACCGAGTTTATTAAACCTTCCATCAAGAAAAAACAATTCATCATTCTGACAACTCTGAAAGCAAATCATTTCATCTCCTTTCCCCGATGTTCTATTGAGGGGGAGGGGGAGCTTGGGTGCTGTATCTTTGTGAATACAGATGCCTTTTTTGAGATTACCAGTATGCTAATGCATTTACATATTTTATGGATAAATCTGGAAGGGAAGTTGCTTTGGAACTACATGACAGCTTCCCTGAGGCTTCCTTGACATAGCAGCAACTAATGTTGCAAATTGAGTTCCATACATACACAGCCATGACAGGTGAATGAAGGGTTCGCAAAGAAGAAACATCCATATATTCCAGTGCATTAGTAGACATGTCTATTGCATCGGTTTATGATTCATCAATTGAATGGGAAACAAAATGTAATAGGCCATTTTCGTAATGTAACCAATTTATACTTAGTTTGTATGGAAGTGAATGAAATAATTTGTAGTGAGGGACCTATTTCATTCATCTTTTACGAATAATTGTATTTCGATAGTCAGAATACAACTTGCATATATTTGATGTGTTGTTAGGTAGGGTAAGCCATAATGTTTGTCCTTCCTACAAACAACAAATGTATGCAATTTGAATTCTGACTTTTGAGATACATTTTATTTGTCACAGGTGAATCAAATGATTTGTATTGAGGTGCTTCACAGAGGCGTATGCATAATTTTTTTCTCCATAACAAAAATGGCCTATCAAATGCTTCAGTCAATTATTCTCCTTTGACTTCTTGTAATTTGTCTATGGCAGGTAATTCTGTGATGCATATTGAAATAGATGATTTTACACTTTATGAGAGGAAGAAACTTAAGTTAAACATGGAATATTTTACAGAAATATGTGTCATGACTTCATTGAAAGCAAAGTGTATCTCTCTCTAAACTGTTTACTGAGTGAGTTGCATATTTGATACAGTTCGTCCATCTTGAAATTGAACCGTGGTATCTTCTTGCAATCCTGTGATGCTAAGACCAACAGACTCGTATGTTTTTCCTGGATCTCAATCAATTCTTAGCAGGAAAGCAGGATGCGTTGAGATCGGGCTCACTCAAGGCCTATTGATTTTTTTGCCCACCTTTTTAACCCTTGGCTGAATGAATGTTTAAATGACCAGAACTGTGCAATTTCAAGCGTTACGAAATGGTATTTCCAATGCGTTACGGAATGGTTTTTCCAGAGCATTTTCAGTATTTAATGAAGAATATTATGAACATTTTAATACAAATCTACAAATTAATGATATGATATACAACTAATATGAAGTACTTTTACAACAGTAATTGGTTTCCTAGCAACCATATATAATTCAAATTAATGAAATATTAAATTTATATAGCTATGTTACAGAATGACCACGAAATGAGCTACGTCATTCTGTACAAAAATTGATATTTTATTTATAAGTATAATGAAGGGTTTATACAACACTCAACTGTTGTGAAAGGACCTCTTATATTAATAGTTTATGTTATATCATTAATATGTCGATTTTAATTGACATGTCTAAATGCTCTTGAATGTCATGCTATAATGCTAGGAATAAACTGGTTTACTAACATATTCAAATTGATGGGTGTTTCGTTCCTGAGGACCTAGTGACGAGTTATTCCATTAACCTGTTGTTCATGAATGAACTACAATACTTGCAATCCAGTCTGCCAACATTACGTGTTGCTATGTAGGGTTAGCCTCTGGGAAAGCTTTCAGGTTGTCAAGAACAACCTTTGTTTATATAGTATGCATAAAATTGGAATATGTTTGTAAACCTGTCTATTACCCAACTCTGGTTATATCCTACATTGATTCATTACAGGTATGTTTGGCGCTGTATTCGACTGCAATGTGAATTTTATACACCAACACTCCCTCCATACACTGTAGCTTGAATTGAAAGGTTGCTGTAATTTGATATTCACTCTTATGCACAAAACTGTCAATTTGCATATGTATGTGTACATTTATACCCATGAAAATGAAGCAGAATGCCATAATTAAACAAGTCATCATATATGAATTGTGCACTTGATGTAGGTAAGGGTTTAATATTCTGTCTTGCATGGCATTAGTCAAATAAAGCATCACGATGTCAAGTGTACTCTACATGATGAGCAAGTGCATTGATACGCGGTTGCTAAGCAGCACTCCAGTGGTGCAGTTGAATACCGTTGCTTGCTTGCTTTGAATGAATCTATTCATCAAAGCGTTGATGAATTTACAAAGGGTAATCATTCCTACTCTCGCTCTCGCCACCAATTTATCCACTGTTAAAGAGCTGTCATTGTAACGTGATCATGTCATTGTATATGTATTGCATCGGTATAATAACATATAAAATATGTATAATCATAATGAAATACGAGTCTGTATAATCAATCAATGTATAACTTCATGTATCGCTAGCTGTAAGTATATGAAATATGTGAGGGAGGCACTCCCTTATGTTAAAGGCAGTAGGAATAGATGGCTTGTTCAGTATATAAATAGCCATTATCTTGCTTTATTCATGTTCCATTATATGAATATTTTATGCTGGCATTTTTTATATTTTGTATACAATAATACATTTGAATTGAGGTGTTTGGTTAAATTATTTTAATATGCTTTCCATATTATTATGTAGCTGTAGAGAATATTTGTATAATTTTGGGATAGGTATAGATTGATTGTTTTCTTTGTTTTTGTAGTAAATTTGATTGGTTTGGTTTAGTTTTTATGTTTTTTTTTCTTCTGCTGGTTGATTTTTTTTATAATTAAAATTTAGCAATAGCCTGATAAAAAATTCTTTGTGTGATTTTATTTGTTGAAGGTATGGTGAATAATTGGTTTGGTTGTATTGCTGGTATGTTGGTTGAGAAAATGAAATTGCATGAAATAAACCTCAATCCTGATCACAAAGACTTGGGAGAAATAAAGTAAAGGGCAATTTCAATACCCTATCATATTGCTTATAGAAAGCATATTCTCAATTCTGATCACAAAATATCCTGTATCATTTTTATGTTCGTACGTCATGTGACGCACAAGGCTATCGATATTGCTTTGGGTTGATTTTTTGAAAGTCTTTGCGATTGTGTTATCAGTTTATATAAAAATGGGGGAGGGATGTGTTATCCTGAGGTATTGTCTCATGAATATCTTCACAAATCAATAAACTGCCTCAATGGAAAAGTACAGAAAAGTAATCCGACATTTGCCTTGGGATCTGTTTCATCAAAAATAAAGGATTAAGGCTTGGGTTTTGATTGAGATTTAGGCCGGTTTAGGTTTAGAGGTTGGATTAATTATTGGAATTCAACTGGTTGTGTTATAATTGACTTCAGGTTAGCTGTTGAGCATAAAGGTACAATATACAAATAATTTAGTATTGGGTATTGTCAATGTTGATGCTGTATTACAAATAACACAAAAAACACAGGTGAAAGAAAAATATGGAGTAGATGAGAGAGAAGGAGGGAGAGAGATGGAGGAGGGGAGATTGAGATTGGAGAGAGAAATTGAAGAGGATGGAGAGAGAGAGTTGGAGATAGAGGGAGGGGGAAAGAGAGATGGAGATTGTAGAGAGGGGATGGAGAGAGAGATAGAGTCCCATTCAAAACATTTAGGACAAAAAAATGTGCAAGGAAAAGGGATGGTTATTGCTTTTGCCGCCGCTTAAGGCTAAGGACTTGATATTTATCTGACCCCTTATGTTTGTTTGTATTTGTTTTTTAATATAAAATATCTTCAAAGCTTGTTGAAAATATAACATTGTAAGGAAAATATAAAATTGACAACAGGATAACCACTGAACACCTTTTTTCTTTCTTTTTTCTTTCTTCTTTTTGTCAGTTTTATCATGCCTCTTTCTTTGAAATATTCTTCTTCTTTTTCTTCTTCTCTTTCTTCTTCTCTTTCTTCTTCTCATATTCCTTGCCCTTCTTCTTCTCCTCCTCCTCCTTCTTTTTCTTCTCCTTCTTTTCCTTCTTCTTCTCTTCCTACTTCTTCTTATTCTCCTCATCTTTCTTCCCCTTCTTCTCCTCCTCCTTTTTTCTCCTTCTTTTCCTTCTTCTTCTCCTCCTCCTTCTTCTTCTTTTTCTTCTTCTTCTTCTTCATCCTCTCCTCATCCTCCTCCTTCTTCTTCCTCTCTTTATTCTTCTTCTTCGTCTTCTTCTTCTTCTTTACTTCTTTCTTCCTTTTCTTCGTCTCCTCCTCTACCTCTTTAGCCTACCTCATTCCATGCACCCTGTACCTTTTCACTGGCCTACCTATCTGCTGCTATGTTGCTTGGTTTCACAACATTGACACAATCTTCGTTAGATAAACACATTTCGTTCCTGTGAGGCGCTTCGCGTATATTTGCCAGAGCCATCTTCATTTTACTGATATTGTTTCTGCTTCTCCCGGCTTCTTCCCAGCAAATGTATGGGGGTAGCAAAAGTATATGCATTATTCACGGCCATCGACCTAAATATCCACCTCGGAATGGGGCATCTAATGGATATCTGTCATCATAATACGCCCATGCCGCCTCCAATACGAATTCATTTGCTGTATAATAATGGAATCTTTTTTAGGAGAATTAAAACTAGACCAGTTCCATTCAAAAATGTATGAGCTGTGATAATGCCTACTTATTTTGCATGCATATTAAAGGAGAAGTCCACCCTGATATCAAGCTGGGTTTAGTAGAAGCAATAAAATGAGAGGAACAGCTAGTCAGCGAAAGTATATCGGTTGAAAATGAGAAAGTTGTGAATTTTGAAAGTTGCGATCAATGAAACACAAATTGGCAGCTCTGTGACGTACCTTGCGAGCTCCCTTGGCTTCCATTTGCTCTATCAGAATTCTTTATCTTCCCTCAAGAATATTTTCAATCATGCAAACATCCTAAATACAATTATTGCAAATATGTTTCTTTTCAAAAATCTGTTCCGTAATCAATAATGAAGAAAATTAAAGTTTATGAGACTTTATGTACAGAGCAATTGGAGAGTAGCTCGCAAGATACGTCACAGGGTTGCCAATGTGTGTTTGATTGATAGCAACTTTTAAAATTCATAACTTTCTCATTGTTAATCGGAATTTGCTCTTACTTTAACTGACCTGATCCTCTCATTTTTCTGCTTCTATTGAAACCAATTTAATATCAGGGTGGACTTCCCAGTAAGTGTCGATCTCGACACAAAGAACGATTACAAAAAATTAAAAAATTAATGATTAAAAACAGATGAAGACATAGTCCTTTGTGATGTTTTAAATGTGAGGGCCGTATACAAATATAAATTAGAATATGACAAAAGCCTATGATTCGTTTCGTTTTATAATTCAATAGATGAAGACTATTGATATTTCAATTGTTCCATCTAATGGAATTCCTCAACCTTCTCCATCTGCTTTGCCTCTGCTTCGATCCTCCCCACCCCCCCCCCTCTCTATATCTCTCTCTCTCTCTCTCTCTCTCTCTCTCTCCTTCTCTCTCTCTCTCTCTCTTTCTCTCTCTATCTCTCTTTCTCTCTCTCTCTCTCTCCTTCTCTCTCTCTCTCTTTTTCTTTCACCCTCTATCTCTCTCTTTCTTTCACCCTCTGTCTCTCTCTGTGTTGCTCTCCCCTTCTCATCCTCATCCTCCTTTATCCTCTCTCCTTCTTATCTTCCTCTTTCTCACTCTCCCTGCCTCTCTGCTCCCTCCCTCTCTCTCCCAATATGTATTCCCCCTTTCCCTTCTCCCTCCTTAATTTCTCTCCATTTTTCCCTCTCTCCGTTTCTCTCCCCTCTCTCAAATATACACACATGCTATTTCCCATACCCCTTTCTCTTTATCTTCTACTTCTGTGACTTTTCTTGTCTCCCGGGTCCCCCGGCCCCCCTCGCCCGGGCTTTAAGAACATGGTCATGCAATCTAGTCTGGATTCTAATCTTACCAAAGTTAAATTAGTTTTATTTTTCCTGCTCATGAAAACTGTTCTGTCATCATCAACATTTTCGAAATGTTAAATAATTCATTACAGTTCCATAAAATAATGAACGTCATCCCTTCATTGAGCCTGTCATCCGTTTTGAAGTGGTTACGTAGATCGTCCTTATTAATCGATGAGGTTGTCCTTGTCAGACTCAAAGCCTATATAGATTAATGTTGTCCTATTTTTAGTCATTACGTAATTATGAGAGGACAGAGAGGTGTCTGCCTTGTCATCAGCCACAAAACATAGTCGGACATTCATGAGAAGTCGATGACAGAGGATGAATTTCCCAAATTTCAGGGATGAAGGGGGCAATGTGATGGGGGGATGTCTACGACCTCTTTTCTCTTATTGGCCCAATTAAACACTCAAAAATGAACCTGGGGTTGGGGTCGCTCCCCTCACTCAAAAAACAATATAGTGAAATATAACTATAATCTAGTCATATTTCTCTAGAAAAGGTGATCCCACGGGCGACTGCACAACGATCCGAAAAACCTAGTCAAGCATTCTGACTCACTAGAAATCTAGTCGAAGTGTATTTGGTCAGGGATTTAGTCAAATTTGATTAGAACCTTGTCACTTTGACACTCTCGTCATCAAAAGGATCTGATTAGTGATTAATGTAGTCCATAACACAATAATTATTATGAACGCTGTGACACATCACAGAAAATATTACTTATGAATACCAAATTTATTCCAATTCTGTGAAAAACATAAATCTCGAAATTCAGACATGAATATTCGAACAAACCATTAGCGCAATATACGTCCTCATCCCATGTCACACATCAATCATGTATCGTCGACAATTTGGCTCAGTTTGTATCTGTTTATTAGTGGACACACGCGCTCCTGCCATTCTTCCGAAAACCTGGTTTCAATAATTGTGTTTATTGATACAAATTTACACATAATTATAATCATCATTAATTTTGATTTCATTAGTAATTTTTTTTTATAGAAATGTAATAAAACATTTTATGCACCAACAGCACTATCAACTTGAAATATTATTTCGAGGAGGATTATTGAAAATAATAGAGTTGTACATTCTGTTTTAATCGGAAGCAGATTGAAATATTTAAGCAGCAGCCCTAAGTTAATATCTTTATACTACGTGTACTAGCTTTAATACCACATCATCTTGCAACTTATCTTCCTTCTCATTATATGCTTCTTCGCCAGTGAATCATTCACGAATCACGGAAATTATTACTAATATTTTTTTTATTTGTCACTTTCAATACAATTTAAAACTTAAAAAGGAGGCAAAAAGGGTAAACATTCCATAGATACTGGAGCACCCTACCAGATGGCCTGGAATTGGTAAACTAAATAACCATGGCTTACAGGCCTTCCTTATATAAAACCTTTTATCAATAACAGATGCTTCATTTTTTAGACGAATTTGCTCTCATTCTTCCAAATGCACAATTTCAGTAGCTTATTACAGTTATTGTAACTTCAAACATCCCCCCTCCATTTTGTTTTTTTATTTGATTTTCAACTTTCAAAAATATATTACATACAAATTTAAAAAGGGGAGGTTCGAATATCCATATTTCATATTTGAGCTTTGGGAGGGCCGTCTGAACTCCAAGGGAAAAAAAAATTAACCCATGGTTTTTTTTCAAGTGAAATATAGGACTACTCCATAAAGGTAGTCTGCAGACAGGCAGAGGGCGGATGGGTTCCCCGAAATTTAGTTGTATAAGGGAACAAATAATGTCGATAAAAATGTTGTACCCGGTTGTTTCCCCCGCCTTTATTCTGGATAATACGCGCCACGGTAGGATTTTTTTTGTGGAGACCGTACCGGACTGCGCACCACCTTGTGAGCACCAAAAACAAATCGATTCGCTCTGGATCTAAATAAAAAAGAAGAAAGAAATTATATAATACTAAAAATATAAACAGAAACAAAAAATTATGTGATAAAAACCGTATCAGAAAGTGTAATGTCCATAACGGAGAGGGCGTTTACACGAATCTGAAATTGGTCGGATAGGTCGGATATCTGAAATGACCGGATTGTTGTCAATAACTACCGTACACAATATGGCGCCTTACAGTGGAGCCAAAACTTCCGAAGATTCACAAGTTTTTGTATTCAAACTTTGACAGCAATGTGAAATATAACCATGTGTTCAAGTGACTGCTAAAGAACGTATTCAAACATGGATGAAAGACATTGGTGGATTGCCACCAAAATTCAAGAGTCTTTCCACATTGGAGGATTCAATGACAACCCGACTCTGCTGGAAGATTTTCTGTGCGAGCCTCGGACCCTGGAACTCATCAATCAATTTCTGGGACAGGGAGGTCTGAATAAACTCTTCTTTTACTCGGACCGTCCTCAAACTTCAGCTCTTCAGCCCAGTGGCTTGCAAAGCACCAGGCAATTGCATGTTGTTGATTCGCTTGCAAATCTCAATGATGTCAACATTGAGGAAACCACATGTCTGTATTTTCTGCGGCACTCTGTCGAGAAAGAAGTGGATCCGGTTCGCATGGAGAAGGATATTTTCTGTGGAGAACTCAGACACAGTGTTTTGGACAATCTGAACACTTTACTGTCTGACATCTTCCTTCCTCTTCTGAAGGCTCAGAAAGACTGGGGCTTGTGTAGTGAAGAAAATAAGAATCAATGCCTCAACAACTTGGAACGTTATGCTGCTGCCCTCAGTGAGACCGTCAACGTTCCTTCATCTTCGAGGCAGCAGGTCTGCATCTTTGAGTTTGACTTCTAATTTTCTAAATGGAAGAGTGAAGATTCTGAGGCGCTAGTTCAGAAGCCTATCAAAAATTTGACCCGTAACTCCGGCGTGGAGATACCCTACTAAAACCTCCCCAAAATGAAGTAAACATTTATCAAAATTCCAAATAAAGATCATGATTTAAAAGTTGATATGTTTGTTAGTGAATGTTACCTGTTTCATGTCAGTTTTCCTATCTTTTTCAGAGTATTTTTCCTAAAAACGAAGACTTATAACGTGCACTTTCTCACGAGATTCACGGCAAACTGCAGCACAATACAATTGCATACCGTAACGACGGTTGGGTGCGGGCGTGCGCGTGTGTTCAGTTAGCGACCGTAAACTAAGATTACAGTCGCTAACTTAACAAAAGCCTATTTGCGCTCGCACCCGACCGTCGGGACGGTATGGGGACAGTATGCAATTCTTGTGCTTCAGTTTGCCGTGAATCCTGTGAGAAAGTGCATAGATTATAAGTCTTTGTTTTTAGGAAAAATACTCTGAATAGATCTAAGAATAAGATAAGAAAATTGACACGAAACAGGTATCAAGCATATCGACTTCTAAATCATGACCTTTGGCTTTACTTTATTTGGACATGATGAATATTTACTTCATTTTGGGTATGTTTAGTTACGGGTCAAACTTTGGATAGACTTCTGAACTAGCGCCGATTCTGATAGTCTTCAGTTGTGCAGAGTTTATTAACATATAACCTCAAATAAGTTAGGGTCTGACTTAGTCTTTGATTTCTTTTGTGAAGGTCCTAAATATTACTTAATATGACTTTAATACTCTCTTTGTTTTGGGAGACTAATTTGTTAATTATTGTTTCAAGAATTCATACACCTGATGGTGGAATGTACTTTACGAGAAAAAGAGAAGAAGAATTGATTTTGCCACAACAAGTTTGGCTTAATTCCTGAGCAGCGTTTCACGAAACGGTCATTACTCATAACCGACATAAATTCATAAATAAGTACAATTTTTCTGACAGCCCATTGAAATGCCTTTATTAATATTATTAATTTTAACACATGTTTCAATGGGAGGTCGGTGAACTTTGTACTTATGACGATTTTGTGAAAACGTTGCCCTGGATTGTTTTTGTTTTCCATTATCTAGGCCTATAACTTTTATTCCGTACAAAATTAAATCTTCATTAAAAGATGGATCTAGATCCAGGCTACTTATTGTATTGTAGACTCTAGTTACAAATCACCAAAGTGACAAAGCATTTCCTCTGACATAAACATTTACTTACTTTACTTTACTTTAATACACGATGTTGTAGGTCTAAGCCTGTTCATCGATCCAGGATTCTTCCGTGATTACTGCTATTTTGTATATTTATACAGGTGTATGTCTTACTCCATCCATCACATTTTGTATGCAAATTTTGAAGTGACGATGCAATGTTAAATTAAGAAAATGTTTGAACAAGTTTGCTTTTGATTAAAAATTGCATGAAATTGCTGCTATACACAGATGGCAGAGGGCTTATGGCCTAACTACATGTATACTCTATTAAACTTAGTTAAAATGTCATTTATATGATTATATGGAAACAAGATTTGCAACTGCTTATTTATACTCATATCGTGCCCAAAACACTGATCCGTGAATGCGCTGATGTGCCACGCTCACATATTAAATCAGGTTTCCGGTCGCTTGCCATGCACACAGAATATCTCATTCCCTCGCGTGCCACGTACAGCCACACATTTTTGTGCAAAAGTACACACGCCAATTGTTTATGCCCAATGTTCGATGCGCATTGCGTGCACACATGAAAGCTAAAAATGATAAAAACTCAAACAAACACAGCACAGGATGTGGCAGGACTGACAGACTAATCGGTTTCTTTTCCATGAATAAAACAGTTACACTTGGATATTTAAAAAACAAAAGAGTTAAACAAGCACAGTATCATAGGACTTTGTTGTGTGCACTGTGTATACTAAATACAGAAACCATATGAGACGACTGATTGGTTTGACACATGACTGATAGTGCTATTTACATCAGCAAAATTACAAATTCATGAAATAATATTGGTATCAATAGAAAGAGGGTGAAATTTCCTACGACTTTCATGTACAATTTTTTTTTACAACATACGGATGAGAAGTTATAGTGGATCAAACATAGTAAAGATTTAAAATACACGCACTTGAACCAACCCTAAACTAAATTTAATTGGCACAGGGGGATTAGTGGCAGGCACAATAGGGAGGGGGTTCAATAGGGATATGTGGCACTGCATGGGTGCATATTGCATGGGGGCAGTTCTTCTTCTTTCCCTTCCTCTGTTGACTTTGGAGATTGGCGGTATACGGCTGCAACTGCAAGGGTCTGATTATTCAATAAAACTGGTAGTGAGAGTAAATAGGTGAAGGGAGAGCGGCACAAAGCTTAGTAGAAGTAGTAGTACAGTCGAGGCACGGGTAGAATGAATTTAGTGGATGTATTGTAAGATAATAGTTGCAACGCCAAGGGAATACCGTAATGTAGGAGAGCTCAGATTGAGGAAAAAGGACAAGAGCTGTAAATTCCAGAGAGTTATAGTGGTTATAGGGTTGGATGAGAAGTTTAACTCTGCCCTTGAGTGGTAGAGTATTTTAGCTGTGGATCTAGTTCAATAATCTACCCTTGTAGATCTATCAAACTACTGTAGATCTCTAAAAACCATTCACATTGTTAGGTTAATTAGATCTACATTTGTTATACTTGTTTAGCAGTAAAAAATAAATAAAATTGTTTTATGATTGTGACGAACATGTACGCGAGGATGTGCATAATTCATTATTTAAAACTAGATAATATTAATATCTCATAAATTAATGTTTTTATTGCCCTTTCTAATACTAACAGCTTCTGTTTTCAAGACAAGGGTCTCCTTTACTTTATACTTCGGTGGTGAGGGACTTAATTATATTATGCATGTGCACGTTGCTTGATTTTGCATGAAAATGTCTGTTTCCATCTGCATTTCAAAGTAATCATTTTTTTCTTACAATATTGTAAAAGGTCAGCAATATATATATACATTTCTTTTCTTCCAAGAATATGTGTCAGAACTGTCAGAAAATAGATTAATTTTGTGCCTGCTTATTGTGCTTTAATTGCTTGAACATGATTTTGTCAAAGCTAATCAATGACCACCCCCCCCCCCATTTTGTTTTATTAGTGTGCTTGCATAGGTGTACATTTAGAAAAAAACATACTAGAATTAAAGATGAGTTAGAAATTGCATGTTGTAGACCCCCCCCCCCTCCTCCTCCTCCTCCTCCTCCCCCCCTCCCAATTTGTTTCCTTTTCTAGGTTTTTTTCTTTTTCTTGCCCGAAATGATGTTTGAGTCAGTAATAAAATGAATGTTCCTCTACTGCTTTCAGGCCTTGACTTCTCTCTTGTTTAAGGGCTTTCAGGTTATATTCATTCAATCGTACATTGAATATGGGGATCCAACATATCAGGATATCTGTTTTGGCAAGATATGTAAAACTAACTGTTGTCTCTACTGTTAAAGGGCGTACTTGTTTTGTAGTAAATCGCTCGATACAGCAAACAGGACTTGCCCTGGGATAGATCTGTGAAATGATCAATCACTCGCTTCAGTTATTATGCCAAGCTAAAGTTAAAACAGTTCGCCCATAAACTGGCAATATGAATTGCTGATTAACATCAATTTTGCTCTATTCAAGTATGTACACCCAGCTTTTGTAGACTATGTCGGCAATGTACCTGTTTCGTTCTGTATGATGTTTACTCTAGATGTGCTAAATTAGTGTTGTATTTTATAGTGTCACGATCATCCATTCATAGCTCTCTTTTCATTAGGAAAATATAACATTTGTTATTTTGCTGTTTATCGGGTATATGTGTACATTTGTACAAATGCATGTTGTTTGTACATGTATGTAGACTTGTACTTTAATTATAATCATTTATAATTAAAAAATTAAAAAAATCATACTCAGGTCTGTCCGGGAAAATAAGGGAAAGACCAAGTACATTTCGTGTCAAGTATAAATGCTTTTGCAATTTATGAAATCGATTTAGAGATCATTAGTTAACCAGACAAAAGTTATTCAGTGATTAGACTAAGTGGTTTATATCATCAGAAGAATAGTTCTTTAAGGAGAAGCAAATTTACCATAAATGCATGTCAAGATTTGCTGACTCACTTCATCTTAACATACATATAGACTGCACCTTTTGCTTCTGAACATGTTTTTAAAAAAAATTGTGCTTTTTTATATTTTTGTTACCAATTTCCTTTGGATTATGCAATTTGCTATACATGTAGGTGCACTGGGTTATAAGAAACATATCAATTCAATTCATGTTTATTTCTACATGTGGTTAAAAACAAAGAAGTAAATCAGTATGTACACAAATATATAACAGAGATTCAAAAGAAACATATACCACTCATGCATGATGAGGTGAGAATAACAAAGGCCAACATGCCCATCAAGTTAATTCCCAAATGAAATAGAATTACATGAAATGGTTATTATAGAAATACCAAATGAAAGAAATATCATGATTCCTATTATAATTTATGGAAACTTTCTTGGTGTTGATTGCAGGTGCTGAGAAGACCAGATAACATCGTGAGCCAGGAGTTCAGCAAGCATCGTACGACATCTTATGATCAGGGTATCGTCAGTGAGTACGAGGCCCTGGTCACTGAGTGGATCTCGACCATTGACAATGCCTTGGCTGATGGGGGAGATGAGAGGTGAGATGCAGAAAGGCTTAAAATATAATTTGTTTCATATGTTAGTAGTTCCATGTCATGATACTTTGTCGAACATACATGTACATGTATGAGCCTCCAATATTGCTTGTGTAAAGAGAAAAAGGAACCTAAGTTCGACTTGTGTTTCGTGGACACGTATGTTATTCTATATTTTCTTTGTACTCCTTCTTCGTTAGCCCATAGAAAGCTGGGTATAGATAATAATAATAATAATAATAATAATAATACTCGGTGCTGCCATTCCGCTGCTCTAGCATTTCAAGGAATTGAATCCTGCCAGGCACCCATTTACATCACCTGAGTTGAGTGTGGCAAATGTAGATCAATGTCTTGCCCAAGTAGTGCCGTGGCGGGACTCGAACCATGGACCTTGTGATCGACAACTTGACCACGACGCCTCTGTCTTAAATTGATTTGCTTGGAACTAGAACATTCTCTCAACATGACATTGATAAGCATTCTATTTAATAGGTTCCCATGCATTTACTATGCCGTATGTCTTTCCTAGGTTCATGGACCCTACTTCCGGACCGCTCAACGAGCTGGAGCGATGGAGGCGTCGTCAGCGTATGCTGTCCAGTATCATAGAGCAGCTCAAGGGCAAAGAGTGTAAGACCGTCATTGGTGTCCTCATCACGTCCAAGTCTAAGATCATCAAGAAATGGAAAGCAATTGATGCAAGGTAAGAAGTTCTGTACTTCTGCAAGGTCCATAATAGCCAAAGAGGGCACTTTAACCAAAGCTTGGCAATTGATCGTACGATAGATTTTTGCGATTGAGTGCACATAGTGATCAATGCAATCAATCGCAAAAATCAGTTGTACAATCAATTACTCCGCTTTGTGTTATGGGGCCCCAAACTAAATTTGATAGTTGATAGATCTATTAAAAAAAAAAATCAAGACTGCTTGTAGCTTGCGGTCAAAGAAGAATTTTATTGGCATTGTTACTTTGTTTTTACATAAAATGCCAAGCAATACCTGTATGTTCCTTTCAGTTGAATAATGAAATTGGATGAAAGAAGGAAGGTCTCAGCATAATGTTGTGATTCTCCCAATATTTTGTAATTAAATTAAGAGAGCTGAAAAGGACCATGCATTTGAACTTTGTTTTGTAATGGGAGAACCTGGCTAATGATCTCAAAGTGAGCAGGTGCCCTACAGAATCCATTTGTAAATGTAGATCCCAAGATTACTATACTTGCATCTATGCTTATACCAGGGGGGTGTTTCACAAAGATCCTAAGTAGAACTTAACTCTAAGTTGGACTTAAAAAGTATGGACAGCCATTGGAGTCTTAACCCTATCTCAACTGGGCTATTTCAGACCAGGTTTTTACTGGGGGGGGGGTCAATTTGACCCCCCCCTAAGATCTCGGCCGTTTCACTGCCGATCGCCGCGAAAATTTGCATGCATGTCAAGTGAAGTGTAGAGAATACTATGGTAATTTCACATTTTTGAAAAATTCACTCATTTGCATATTTATGCTAATTTATGCAAATAAGGTCATAACATTCACATTTCTGCCCATAAATCATAGATTATTCATATTTAAGTATTCTTTTTCACTACATATATTTATTAGACCATTTGGAATAATAATACAACACAAAAAATTGGAAGAGCCAGGTTATTCCTTATGTTATCTCTTGTTTTGATAATTTCTTATGTATTTCATTGTTTTTTTAACTTACATGTATGTATTTTATTGTTTTTGTTGTTTTATTTCATTTATAACTACAATTCAACTATTTTGACCCCAAAACAAACATCTAAACTTTAAACAAGACTCAATAACCAATGTTTTATCTATTTTTAGGAAAAATGACTTTTACATATGTTTTGTACACAAATCATGAAAATGAGCGATTTTCGGGCTGACATGCAAAGACAAAAGGTCACGTGACCTTGTAACCGTAGGTCCGATTTTTGAAAAAATTGTTTTAAAAGATGCGTAAGACTCGAAAGTAAAAAGTCGTGAAAGGAAAATTTTATATCTGCCGCGGTTTCGGAGTAGTCGCGAAATTTCTACAGGGGGGGGTCAAATTGACCCCCCCCCAGTTGAGATAGGGTTAAAATGAAATATATTCAAAAGCAGAAATTCAAGTATTTTAGACTTTTTATAAATTCCACATCCAGAACATGAAATCTCCTTGATGATAGAAAATATGAATAATTTGAATAAACAATTAATGCCTTTCAAAATAACTTTTACAAAATATTTTCAAAGATGCTAATGGCTGTCCATACTTTTTAAGTCCAACTTAGAGTTAAGTTCTACTTAGAATCTTTGTGAAACACCCCCCTGTTGTCTATTAGCATCTAGGGTTCAAATGTAACGAATTACAGTTTTGTATAAATTTGCATCTTATTCAAATAACAAGATGTTTATAACCAAGACATTTCCCCAATTTTGCATTATGTTTTAATATTCATACATTCTTAAGCTATCTTCAGATATAACATGGTAAACTGCTGCTTTTCTTTTTATAAGTATAATCCAGTTTATATGCACTTTAGTTGTCGTTCATTTGTATGAAAAAAAAACCTGCCATGGTTTATCGTTTCATATCTGGCCAAGCCTCTATCAGTTTTCTTAACATACCTCCCCTAAATTCTCAATTCCTGTAATTTTAATTTTGTCACACCCTTGCAGCATCACGGACGCGGCCAATGAGACGAAGGACAAGGTGAAGTACCTCGAGGCCCTGCGGAGACACTTTGAGCTTCTCTACCACGGAGCAACCCCTCTATCCATCGTGAGTGGAGCCTTACCGGGTCTGATGAGCAGTGTCAAGCAGATGGATTCTATCTCAAGGTTCTACGCCAGGAAGGGCTACCTTGGACTACTTTTCACAAAGGTATAATTTTATCAGGATTGGTTGAAAATATGACACCTTTTAGGCCTATTTGTTGATATTATAACATTGGACTACTCTTGACCAATGTAACATTTGATCAGGATTGGTTGAAAATAGTACACCTTTAGGTCGATTTATTGATTATAATTTTTTGAATATTTGTTATTGAAATTCAATTTGAAAATGTTATGTCTTGTTATTATCAAAATTCAGTTGTTCCTTTCTTGTGGTATAATGAATGAGATTTCATTTGTATTGTAACCTTAATTTGAAGAGCATATCATCTTATAACCTTCATTGATTTGGGAGTCATTCAACTTGTTGAACTGAAGAAACCCTCAAACAAGATAAATTTAAATATTGATGAAATAGAATCATGATTCAAATGGGGAAAATTCTGTAAATTGTGTGTATTATGTGAATTGTAAATGTCTTTTAATTTCAAATAACTATGTGTATATTGGTGGCATTAACCTAAATTAAAAGCATATTCTGTTGTTGTATATATCTGAATTTTTTTTGGGTAATAAATGCTCAAATCAAGTCAATCAAATTTCTTCCCTTTAGATGAGAAGTCTTATTTGAACTACGTAATTTCATAGCTTGTCATTTACTTCACATGTCTTGCATAAATACCCATGTATCGTGAATATAAGTACGAATATATCATACACAAAATTTGAAAATGAAATGAGGGATCTACTTAAATAAAGTCCTTGGGCCTTGTGAAGTCATAGTTCACTTAAAATATACCAACGCATAATATTAAAACGATAATAACAAATAAAAAAAATATAAAAAAATATGTAACTTGAGATCTTCTTTCTCCAAACAATCCCACATTTATATAACGACTTCAGGTCACCAACCAGCTGGTCAATTCCTGCAAGGAGTTCCTTCTCTCAGAGACCCAGGGACCAGGCCAAGAAGACCTTCTCTGGCCTAAGTTCTACAGTGAGATCGAGACCAGGATCCTGAGTACAGACCCACAGGGCAAGACCAGGGCTGTCAAGAAACGGGGCAAGGAAGTGATGCCTGAAGACGATACACTCCTTGGAAGGATGAAGGCTTGCATCACTCTCTATGTGAGTTCTATTTTATTATCAGGATATTAAGGAGGACTATATTCTTTTATTGTAATTCATTAATTTATTATCAAAAACAAAACAAAAAAAATCATCATTATTATTATAATTTTTTTTAAAAATAATTTTGTTTCTTAATTAATTAATTGATTAATTGATTTAACTGCTCATTTGTGACCCCTCTATTTCAGAACACATGCAAGGGAAATGGTGCAAACCCTGTGGACAGAAATTCACTATTAACGCTCATTTACGTTCCCTCTCTTTCAGAACACATACAAGGACATGGTACGAAGCCTGCGGGACGGACTAGGAGGGGCCCATAACCTGACCCATTTCCCCTCCATCAGCTCCCTGGGTGCCCCCTCCTCAAGGCTACAGAGGGGTGTGCTTTCTAGGGCGGGGCAAAGCCATGGCAAGTCCTCGAAGACACCCTCTGTTGCAGGTCAGTTCACTCTTTGTGCTTTGCATATTCCTAATGTCCTTTGGCAAGGCATAAATCTTTATTCGCCACACTCGCCCCAGGTGAGGTAAATGGGTACCTGGCAGGAATTAATCCCTTGAAATGCTAGAGCGCTGTAATGGCAGCTAGGCTAAAGCCGGGGTAATAATAAATGTGCCTTGGAATAGAATTTCTTGATAGAGGGCGCTATGGAAATGCCTATTACTACTATAAGTATGTAATGTATATTACTATGTTTAATGTGATTTCATATTAGGTTTAGGAGGAGTATAGTTTAATGGATCGTTGAAGGGGTAGTGAGTGCTGCAGAAGTGAAGCTTAATGTACTGTACTGCATTTATTTGTGAGTGAAGGCTAAAGAAAGAAATCCAACTCTGCATGCCCCCATAAATTAAATTATTAAATGAAAATGAGATTGAAATAGCCATTTTCAAACTTGTAATATATTCACTTAATCTTATATTATCAGGTTGTTTGCTTTGAATACTAAATAGTGTACTAGCAACAACCTTCACCCTCCCCACACTGTCTGGGCGATGGTAGATGAAACAAATCGAGCCCAGGTTTCCTCCACTTTGCTTCCTTATTTATATATACTGGTGAAGATGACATATTGGTTTTATTATTAATCTTTTTCTCCAGATATCCCTAATTTGTCTTTTGGTGAGTCTGATTAATGTGAGGTGAAGGTTTGATAGCAGATGGATTGATTGCTGATGTATATTGAAGATTGTTTTGATTTTTACTTTGATCACCCCTTTGTTTTTGGTCCCATGCACTGTATTTTCTGTGGTCAAAAGATGATGGTTAGATTCATTAGGTGATGGCTTTGTTTTGTATATGAATCTTCTATTGGGAATTGCTATGAATCTGATAATTGTTTAAGATCTGCTTGGTTAATTTGACTGGTAAGTGTAGAGATTTTGTGATAGGAGTAGTAATGATATTAATTTGTAAACTTAAAAGAAATATATTTTTGTTCCAGAGACTGGTATGTTTTCTTGACGTAAAACAATATGGTGTCAGGATTGATGATTACACATACTTTTTAGCACTTTGAATGACATATGTGTAGTGATGTCATGTTGTGAAATGATGTCGGGATTTTTTTTTTTCGGTGTGAGATTGCACTTTTGTATGTTCACTGTTGGAGATTTTTTATTGATAGCAGGGAAGACTACTGCAGAGATGCCAACCGTCCCGTTTTTGCTGTATTTGTTCCGTTTTTTGCTATGACTATGGCAGTACTTTTTCATATGATTTGTTACGTTTTGTATTTATTTATTTTTTATTTTTTATATTTCTTTTAATAGATGTTTTTCTTAATTTCTATTCATGAACCTTGTGTCGTATGTGTATTACACACCTATGGCGTTAACCAGTATGTGCCATGCTGCACCCCCTTTAAAACTCTTTCCCACTTTCTTCCTTCTCAGGTGACTCTGAGCAGGGTCATGGAGTGGCCTTTAACGACGAGGAATCTATCTTTGGTCACCTGGACTCCTTCTGCGCCCGCATCCGTCAGGTCATTGACGCCGTCTACACCTTGGTCCAGTATGGCAAGCTGGCCAAGAATGCAGAGGGTCTTCCGCGACCTCGTAAGGAGGACCTTCTGCTGGAGGACGATGCCTCTGATGAGCTCATGGAGCTGGCTGGACCAGGGGGCAGTGTGGCCAGTGACTCCCTTGGTGAGTTGGGGGAGTCTTTTCACCAAGGAAGAGAAAATGTTTCCTTCACTTGATTTTTGATTGATTGACATTATTAGAAAAAATGTTGGAAACATAGGGGCGTGTTCAGATATGAATTGGTAAACCATGTTTTTTTATTTTTTTATTTTTTTACTAACGTGCAAATAAATGTCAACTGCGCAACAAAGGTTCTACACGTATTCACTGAGCTTTGTGTTATAAGATTTGGAAATGTGAAACGTATAGCACTTAGGTCACTATATAGAAGAAAACAACTGTTGTGGTTTACCGTTCAATATCTAGATAAGGCTTGAATATGCAGCTTGAGTGAAAATCTGAGTTACCTAGGGTTCCTCTTTACATTGTTGATGTTGGTAATAAAATGTAAAATTTGGTGAATATAACATTACAAGAAATGAACTTTCAGTACAAATTAGTTCCCAAAGAAAGGCAAGGTATTTGAAGTGAAAATATCTTTGACAAATGTTCAGATGAAGGCAAGATTTGCCATGTGTAGCACGGAAAGGTTTTTACCAAATACATGTATGTAATAAGGCCAAAAAAAGAAAGATGTTGTATTGCCCTTTGCGACCGACCCAAAAATCTTGAAATCTGCGGTTGGCTTTTAAAAAAAAATATTAAAGCATTCAAAACTGAAAAATATCAGCCCAAAGAGGGAGGAAAAAAAAAATTCAGACCGACTGACCCATGTTTTGGCACATAAAGGGCAATACAACTTTTTTTTTTAAAGACCTTATTGTAGTAATAATGACAATCTAACGTTGCTTGCATATTGTAAATAAGACAGTCTTATGAATTGTTCCCCTGATCCATCCAGACATTCCCAAATCTGTGAGTCCCACCAAGACAGCCACCATGACACACGCAGGAGTGCTGGAAGGCATCGTTGAGGAGGAGGAAGGAGTGAGCACCAGGGCTGACAGTGCCAATGATGATCCCTCCATGAGCGAGGCCTTGTCCAACGCAGATGAGATCAATGAAATGAACAGCAATGGAACTGGATTGACGGCACAGAATGCTGCCCTGCTGCGTAAGATATTTGTTATTCTATTTGCCTCTATAAGGTTGCCATCCTGAAATTATAGCTTTGTCATTGTATGAGAAAAATCAAGATTTGAATGTGCCATATCTACTGATGATACGTGTAAGGTTTAGATTTATGTGTCTGGGGTTTTTCATGTATTGCAGTTTTGAAGACTTTTATGGTATTCTTTAAAATTAGGAAATTTAAAGCTAGATATTACTTGGGCCAGACTGAAAGGAAAATATGTGTTTAACCCCAATCAAATTGGGATTTAGCATTGACATAATGGATGCACAATGTTCAGTAACTTCTGTGTCATTTTACATCAAAAGATGAATGTATTTGATAAAACAATCATATGAGTTTATCATTTACTGACACAGTGACAGGTAAGCTGTACATGGTTCATATTAAGCTAGAGTGAACATGGACCAGACTTGAGAGAAAATGTGTGTTATACCAAGATTGAATCATATTTCATCATTAACAAAATGGATCCACAATGTGAATAAAACATCCTCTGGATTTATCATTTACTTCCAGGTAAGCTGTACAAGGTCGATGATGTGGATGATGACGGTCCGAGCGTCATGTCGATCGTCGTCGATCACATGCAGACGATGAAGAAGCTTCTGGAGAGTAACATCACCACGGCGATCATGCTGGATGTCGAAGGTCGCGAGAAGGACAAGTTCAACGAGGCGTACGAGGAGTTCTTGACGACCGTACAGCAGATTGAGCTCTACCTCAGTGCGTACCTACAGGCTGTGTTTGTGAGGAAGATGAAGACGCACGAGGGCCTGGATGTTCTCACTAGGTGAGTTGAATGATGAGGTGTATACGTGTGATGGAACCGGAGTCAAACCTGCTTTAGCAACTGTATAGAAGTCCACCCATTTATAAAGACCATGGAATAACCTACCACTAGACATAAGAAAAGCCTCATCTGTAGCTGTCTTCAAAGTTTTGTTGAAGTTTTATTGTGTGTCTGTAAAGTAGCTCTGTTGTGAGTTTTATTCTCATCATAGCACAGTAGTGTACATTTGTATAGTAGCTGTGCTTTCTGCACTGGTCTTATTATTATTATTATTACTACTATTTTTATATTCCCTTGAAAATTGCTTCTTATTGAACAAAGCAAACTCTACGTAATAGACGAGCTGAACCCAAACAAAAGAACCAACAACCCTTTTCTTGACTTTCTTGAGTGATCTTTATATACAGAGTTCACTGTACAATTTCAAGGACTAGGACAAGTTGTGGAAAACAATACAATAACAAATGTTAATGAAGATGGCTCCAGTAGAAAGCGAGAGATCATGATTGATTGACTTTGACAGATGTCTTCAAGCTTTAAGAATTGGAACAGAGAGTCAGTCGATCTCACTTGAAAATCAAGTTGATCATACTAACATTTGAGAGTGTTGACAGTGTCGTGTAGCTCTACTTTTCATAAATACCTGGGACTCATTTCTTTTGTCTAACAAATTTGAAGTATTTTGAAGTATGGATTGACGATTGACGACTATACCATTTATGACTCATCAGGTTTATTCCAGTGATGCACCGGTACGGAATGAAGCGAACAGTCTCTGAGAAGTACATTGATATCTTCAAGTGGTACGAGACTGATCTGGAAGAGGTCAAAGAACTCTACGAGAAGAACAAGGTAGGTTGACCTTTTTCCTTCCGACAAAAAATTCTGTCACTGAGTTAATGAAAACTTGGTTGTGGTGTTATCTGCTGTGATCTGTTTGATGATAGGGAAGCAGTGTAATCATTTTTACATGTGAGAAACTAGGGACTCATGTAATGATATTCTGACTTGATTTGATAATTTCCTGCTGATAAGACTTTGGATTAATTATAGATATAGTATTCAAGTCTTTCAACTATGATAGAATGCTAATTTTTGTTTCAATATTTCACTCAAATCAAACGCTAGGCACACAAACACACACACAAAATACATCTGCTACTGCTTTTGGTTTAACAACAATGATAAATTCTCAATATCTAAAGTTACAACTAGCATAAATTTTGTATTTATGGGCATTACATAGATGAGAGGGGCTCAGGACAATACCAACTGGCATCAGTTTTGAGGGAGGCGTTTGCCTTGGAATTAGCATGTAATGGCTCAAGTTATCACTGATGATGTTAAACATTTTTTCAAATTTAGGAGGATCCACCAATGGTGCGCAACGCTCCTCCTGTCTCCGGTGCCGTCCACTGGTCTCGGCAGCTCCTGGAGCGCATCGAGGAACCCATGAAGGTGTTCAGAGAGAACAGAGCCGTGGTCCACCTACGGGAGTTTGCCCGTATCGTCAAGTTCTACAACAGGGTCGCAACGGCTCTAGTGACCTTTGAGAGTCTATGGCTCCAGCAGTGGAAGGGGTGTATTGAGCAGGCCAAGTTGGGACTGAGGGCCACGCTGCTCGTAGTGCATCCCAACACGGGAGAGGTGGTCGTCAATGCTGATGACAGGTTAGTTTAGTCTGCAAGCATTTCTTGTTCCTAACGCCTTAAAGGTCGTCTGTACTAGTTTAGTCAAGAGGGATTAGACCTCCTGCAAGGTCACTGACAGATGTTTATCTGATCAAATCAGCTCTTAACAAAACGGGGATCATTGGGGACCAAGGGGCACCAATTAGGCATTGTTTGCTATATAGAGGGCGCAAGTAGCTATAAGTAGTACAGTGGGGCTTTAAACCGTCCTTAGCTCTGTCGATCTCTGGCTGTGCGAAGGAGCAGCTTAAGTACAGAGCCTATAGTCTGCAGTAGACCCTGCAGTCATTATAGTCTTGCCTTGCAGACATTGTTACACTCAACAGACAAGAATAATGCCTACACTCTAAATTTAGTTTGCTTACTGTGTAGAATGTAAGCAGGTCTTATTGCTATGGAGGTTCATAAGCAAACCGCAATGAGGACCGGCATAATTTAGGAAAACCTAAAATTTTTACAAATGTTTACAAATACTACCCTGTTATCATCATCCTCATTCTCATCGGCTTCATCACCATTTGTCATCATCATCATCATCGTGATCATCATCTTTATCATAAGCACCATCTACATCGTCCTTATTGTTATCATGATCATAGCCTTTTAATGATACTCCGTGTCATATCTATAAAACCCTTTACATCTGTTGTACCATATCATTGGTTTATAAGTTTGTTAGTACAGAATAAATCTATGTGAGATGATAAAGACTTGTAATATTGCTACCTGTAAATGTAAGCCTTTCACAGCAACAATTTTGTTTACATTAATGCTGGTATCTTGGCATTGTTTTTAAGACTGTGATGCTGTTGAAATCTTTTCCACTGTTTCATCAACGTTTCATTTTCCTTATCTTTGACTGAATTTTCAGAGTGCTGCAGCTAGTTCAAGAATGTCGTTGGATGAAGAGACTTGATATTGAGATCCCAGAGTCTGCCCTCGCTGTAGCCAAACAGGTATGTTCTTCTTCTTTCAATCTTAGCACCTTGCCAAGTGATGAAGACTCCTTTTTGGTGCCTTACTAATTGATGATTGCTTTCATTATAAATATATTTTCAATATTATTAAGACCTGTTCTCAGTCACCTTATAGAATTAATATTAAAAGGTAAAAATAAAGCCTCATCATAGTATAGGGTACCAATAGGATACTAAATCTGGATTTATTTAGTGTTCAACACAGGTTACTGTCTCTAAGCACTTTACAGAATATTATTACCATGGTCATTGGATTCATTCAGGCACACATTGTGCACTATCTCCACTCCCTGGGGAGTATTCTTTCCATATGGTCACCATGAGGGCATATTGCGATTACTAACACAAATGCTGTCGTCATCCTACCAGGTTCCCAGTCCTCACCTGGGTATGGAGTGGCAAATGTAGATTAATGCCTTGCCAAAGTACATTAATGCCATGTCAGGTCAGGACTTTTTGATATTTTCTCTTCCAAAAATACATGTACTGCGGCCTTTACGCCGGCAAATACGGTACTCGACTATGACACCTCTACAAAGAGAACAAAAATAAGTTTGGTGATTACTTCTCTTTTACTATTTAATGGCCATTATGTTGTGACAAGTTTTGAAGCTCATCTGTTCTAGTATGGACAGGAGGAATTGGACCACCCAGCAAGGTCTCTAATAGGTGGCTATCTCATCAACTCAGCTCTTAATTAACATAAGAAAAAGAGGATCATGGGGGACCAACAGGCACCGATTAGGCATTGTTTCCTATATAGAGGGTGCAAGTAGCTATGAGTAGTGCATGGGGCTTTAATGGCCATTATGTTGCAACAAGTTTTGAATATCTTCATTTTAAAGCTGACAATTAAAAATGTTTTACTTTTTTTCTGATGGTAGGAGCAACGCTTCAAGAGCTACATGAACCATCTTGAGCTGTGTCTCAAGGAGTTCAAAGACATCTGCTACAAGATCAGGGAACCGGTCCATGGCTTGTTCCAGACCCACACTCGAGCCGTCATGGTGGCCTTACAACCTGGGCTGTCTTCACTGGCCTGGAACTCTATGAATATTGATGCCTTCCTATATCAAGTACATACAGGTAGGTCAAGGGTTAAGGCCATGACTTTTTGATAATGCAATGCACTCATTTCAATTATATTCAGACTTTATTTCCACTCACACACTTAACATAAAATTTAATAGAGATGTATTTTATGCATTTTTTTTCCTCTCATGCAATCCCTTATAGATTGATATAAGTATTACTCTTAAATTTTACTGCTATGTGGTAAGGGAAACAATTACAATGGATGTTAATGGTATGCCATCAGTTTAGATCCAGAAGGGCATTTTGGCATAGAGTGCCTTCTGGCTCTTGGCAGACAATAGACTTTAAATGCTGCTTGTAAGTGTCGGCTTGCATGGTGATGTAGATATACAGTAGGCTTGCGGGTGCACCATGTGTGTGAGAGAGAGAGAGGATTGAGGAGTTCTGAAAAAAGACTCTTGACTTCAGGACTACACACCCCCAAGAAAGATTACAGAGTCAGAGTCCTTTTCAGGACTCCTCAATCCTCTCTCTCTCTCTCTCTCACATGGTGCACCCGCAAGCCTGTTGTATAATAGACTTTAAATAAACAATTCTTGAAGTGGAAGGCCATGTTTTAGTTTTAATTGTCCGTTCATAACATGATTTCCCCTGTAAATATGAAGTTTTCTTTGTTTAGATAATTGAATAAATAGAAACACATTTTCATTGAATTGAATATAATTTTTTTCTTCAGCCAATGCAAAGCTGAGGAGCATTGTTGATCAAGTCAACCATGTGATCGATACCAAGATTGATTCCAAACTCAAGACGATATCAGAACTCTTCCTGTTTGATGTGGAGAAGTCTTTTGAAAGATCATGGGTAAGTCACTCTTAGTCATCACTGAGGCCTTTATCTAATCAATGTCTTATCTTGAAGTCAGATCCAATTGGGATTCCTGAATGTTTCATGAAATATGTAAGTGCTTCTATACATTTTATGTCATTTACATTATGAAATATAGAACTATAATATACAACAAATATTAACATTTAGGATAATTATATGTTATATCATTTCAAGCTAGAGTGTTAGGAATGAGGTGTAGATAGCACTTTATTCTAATTGCATGTGCCGGCAGTTCAGGTGAAGCCGAATATTGTTGTTGTTGGGCTGTTTGAAATCATATTTGTTCATTATGGGCCAGCTCATTCTGATGACTTGTCATATTTAGTACCCAAATAAATGATTTAGGCTAGGAATCTGTATCATACTTTTAAAAAGGAAGCGAGAAATAGTGCCATCTACACTGTACCTGATATCTTGATGACTTTGTGGCTTTATAAGCAATTATGATAAGAAAGTTACTCATGAAGACAAATAAGGTAAACAGTATAAACTTACAAGTTTGATTAAGAGCTTAGTATAGTTCAACTAATCCTATTAAAAGAAGAAGGATAGCTTTCATTTAGCCCATGAACTTCTTGGAGGGGCAGCTGTGTCACTTGATAATTGAAGGATTATTTGATGGATTAATCCATTGTTTCGTAGAGCAAATGCCAAGGTTGATACATTGTTTGTAACAATAGGTGTGGGTGACAGCTAGCTAGGGGACTATCCCAAGTTTCATAATCCTTTCTTCACTAGGGTCCTAATGTTGTGTGGTCTAACAACAGGATCATGTGCTCTTTTTTGTTTCCCTAATGTGTATTGAAAGTAGGAGGCTTAAGTTATGTATCAATATCATGTGGGATAGTTGATTCCTTTGTTAGCTGTACCAATTAGTAAAGTAGTGTACACCATCACTCCATGCATATGATTTTATGGAAACAAATTAAGGCAAGTATTGCAGGGATGAGAAAGTTTCGTTATTTGAATAAATTTGTAAAGATCTTGCAGTGAAAATTATATTTTGGAGGTTAAGATGGGAGAGAATGATGTGCAAATGACTTAAAAATGGGGAAATGTGCCTCTGGATTAAGAATACTTACAATTCAATAAACATCTTTTTGCATCTTCCATTACCAAGTCAAGTCGGAATGGCTGACAAAACAAGATGATATTGTTCATATCTTGTAAATTTTACTGTTCTCATTGATGTTTGGAGATTTCATTTCATTTCATTTCATTTATTTATTTAAACACGGAGGCCTACCTCAGCCCGCGGACTGTTCTTCTGTAGGGCCGTGCATATACATAAAAACATACAATATCAAAATAACATATATACAACATAATTCAACATAATAATGGTAACATAAATATATACAAAACAAAAATAACATAAACTAAAAATACATATGAAATATTAAAAGGGGATGGGGATTACTCATTAAGGGCTCTTGGTTCCATATACTTATTTAGATTACGTTTGAAATTTATAACAGATAACTCACGTTTAAGTTCTGGTGAGATTGAGTTCCAGCATTTCGCACCGAAATAGCTGAAACTCTTTTTTTTTAAACATGTTTTTAATTTAGGTAGTACAAAATTATTAATTGAATTTCTCATATTATAATTACATTTTTTTAGTTCAAATAAATCTAGCAAGTAATTAGGACAATTATGATTAGCAATTTTATACATCATGTAAAGGGCATGTTTATCTCTTCTTTTTTCTAAAAAATCAAGCTTTAACTGGTGAAACAGGGAAATTGTAGAATATCTGGCATCAACTTTTAATATAATTCGGAGGGCTCTATTCTGGAGGACTTGAAGCTTCTTAACAGATTTTTTCATAATATTTCGCCAGACCACATCACAATAGTCAAGTTTACTTTGTAATATTGTTTTATAAAACATAAGTGCAATATTCTGAGATATATAGTTCCTTATTCTTTTAAATAGGTACAGCTTTTTAATAATATCTTTTCTCAGAAAATTAACATATTCATCCCAATCGAGATTGTGATCTATATATATACCTAAGTATTTGCAATGATCTATTTGATTGAGTTTTACATCATTAATATAAATATTAATCGTTCGATTTTTAACTTTGGTTCTAGATCCAATTAACATGACCTCACATTTTTTAGTATTGAGAAATAATTTGTTTGAATTCATCCATTTTGAAAGACGTATTAGATCAGCATTAATGACATTTTCAATAGTTTCTGTTGTTTTACCAGGGTAATATATGCATGTGTCATCAGCGTACAACGATATACTACATCTTTTAATACAATTTGATAAATCATTCACATATATGGTAAAAAGTAGGGGGCCTAAATTTGCCCCCTGTGGAATTCCACAAATTACATTCAGTTCGTCTGATTTTACACCATTTACAACCGTGTACTGTCTTCTATCAGTCAGGTAGTTAAGGAACCATTCACAAGCCCTTTTGTCAAGTCCAATCAATTTCAGCTTATCAAGGAGGATAGCATGGTCAACCGTGTCGAAAGCCTTTTTAAGGTCGATTGTGACCATTCCAACAATGTCCCCTTTATCCAAACTATCCAACCAGTCTTCTGTGACATTCAGAAGGGCAGTCGCCGTTGAGTGCTGAGGCCTAAATCCGGATTGCTTCACGTCAATAATACTATTAGACGACAAATAACTATATAATTGATTAAAAATAAGCTTCTCGAGTATTTTTGCTATTACTGATAGTATTGAGATTGGCCTATAGTTTCCCATTTCTGACCTCTGCCCATTTTTGTGGACAGGTATAACTCTAGAGCATTTTAGCTGGGTTGGTATTTTTCCCGTTTGTATTGTTAAATTGAAAATATACGCTAAGGGTTTTGAGATGATATTAGCTACTGGTTTCAATAGAAGAGAAGGAATATTGTCACTTCCTGACGTTTTCTTAGGGGGTAAATTTTTAAGCACTTCAACTATCTGCTCTTCTGTGATATCTTCGAAGGTACATGTACAATCGTATTTTCTGATATACTCTTCAAATTGCTTATCGACAAAAGATGATTTTTCTTGCAAGGAAGGGCCAATTTCAACAAAGAATGAGTTAAAAGCATTTGCGATGTCTTTTTTGTTACGCAATTCCTTTGAATCCTTTTCAATACACTTAATTTCATCTGTAGACTTAACAGGCATTAGACGCTTAAGGGATTTCCAAACCTTTCCTGAATTTCCAGTACTTTCAACAACACTTTTAGTAATGAATGCTGCTTTTGCCTTTCTTATTTTCATTGTAATCTGGTTCCTAAGCCGTCTAAATACATTCCAATCATCTTCATTCTTGGAGACAATAGCCCTTGCCTTTTGACAGTTTCTGGAACGAATTAATACAATGATTTCCTCTGTCATCCAAGGAGATTCGAGTTTCCGAATTCTTTTTTTTCTCAGTGGAGCGTGTTTTTCTATAACCTTTAACAACCTATTTTCAAAGTAATTATATGCGGATTCTACATTCTCAAACGTCTCAACTTCTTCCCATGATATCTGATCTACATCATGCACGTAATCATCCACATCCACTTTTCCAATGTTGCGTGAAATATTATATCTATGGCAGTTCTCGTTACATGCATTATGCTTTGATCCTAAAGTACAATAAACCATATAATGATCACTAAGTGATATTGGAATAACTCCAGAATTTGTTATTTTTTCGGGTCTGTTTGTTATAATAACATCTATTGTTGATGAGGTACGTGGTGTCACCCTAGTGGGTGAATTTATGATTTGTTCCATATTATAACTCTCAATAATGTCAAACAGATCACATGCTCAATGAAGCAATTCATTTATAACAAATAGCTGGACCTAAAACTATTATAATTACATTTAATTTCTCCCTGCCTTGATTCTGTCATCCAGCCCCCTGATGTCTTCACTGAGGTGATGCTAGACAGCATCGGGGATCAGAGTGAAGTCCTCTTTGCCTACGTCAATGATATCAAGAGCGCTTGCCATGAACTCCTTAACATACTACTTGGACAGGTAAGAGAAAACTTCCCTTGTCTTGACACTTTGGGTTCTACTGATCCTTTTGAATCCACATTTTGGAAGGAATGGAAAGAAGATGTCATCTTATGATGCCCTTAGAGGAAGGCTGGGCTGAATAACTTGCCTCTTTTGCATATAGGAATGTGCACGATCATGATCGAACGTGTTCCAACAATGCTACTTGCCTTATTTCAGAAACAGATGACATGGACATACTTTCATGAAGTATTTTCCTTGACCATGCATGCTTTCTTTTTCAATCGTCTGGGTATTAATTCTGTTGTTTCAGATGAAGAAAAAAAAGAAGATAATATCCAAGACTATTCTGAATGGGTAACTGTATCAAAAGTCCATTTTATTTCAATATCACTGGATTGATGTTTAAAATTATATGCAAAGAAAATAACATTGTATGTGTACATAAATAGAGGAAAGACCTAGTAGCTATGTCCTGTAATATACAGTAAAAACTGTCTTAGTTCGCTACCTGTCTATAAAGCCCACCTGTCTAGAGTGATTATGTATTTTGTCTCCAGCGAGAATGAAATGCTTGTACCTGTCTAGACTTTTGCTGTTTCCCCTTGAGTGGCTGAAAGGTTTAACTATGCTTGTTTACATCATTCTCTATTTATCCAGTGCCATGTTTGTGGCACCATATCCATCATTGTATTATTTCTGACATTGACTCTTCTACTCTTCTTCCACCAGGGCAAGCAGCCCTCTATTACCGGTACAAAGAGCCTCTCTGCTAGCTCCAAGCATCGTCTGTCAGCTACTAAGCATCTCCAGGCCTTCCCCTCCCCTAGATCAGAGGGAGGAGTGACCGATGTCACAGCTGATGATGTCCTGGTGGCTGAGCTCCTCTGTAAGTTCTCTCTTCTTTTAATCCAGGAATACATACCCTTGAACAATCTATGGTCATCTTCACGATATAACCTTGTGGCTATACTTCGGTGTCAACTCTTTCTTGGTCATTGCTCTTTTTGCAGTGGGCCTTTAAATTGTAAAATGTCACTGAAAAACTATTTGATTTATGGTGCCATTCTTTCTTTTAGTCTTCCACTCAGAGCTCGTCTACCAGTCCATCCTCTCGGCCATCTGTCGTTCCCTCATCACCCTTGCCGAAGCAGCCGGCTGTGACAGTGTCCTAGAGACCATAGCCGAGGACCTGGAGACTCACCAGACCAGCTCCCCTGCAAGCACCCCTTACACCATGTCCCCGGAGTCCACGCCGTACTATGGCAGGTCCAGGGCTAGCACCGGTAGGACCAGGACCAGCAGACCAGACTCGTCTATGTCGTACATGTCAGACATGACCTGGACACTGAATAAGAACCGGGACTACACCCATCTTAGGTGAAATTAATATCTCTGCTTTTAGTCGTGGGCATACATCTATTAAGGACATTAAAAATCTAAATGGATAATAGCCAAATAATACCTCAGTCAGTGTATTTGATCACTTCATTGGTTGAATTACCCATATAATATATAAAAAAGTTTTATTTTATGCTTGTATTTTAGCTAAGGTGACCTACAGCCATTAATGAACATGTTTCTTCTGGATTAGGTTATTTCACATTGATGCCTTACCAAAGGGCACCAGTTTACTTATTCGGCTTTGAACTATATACAGTCAAAGCCGTCTAGTAAGCGCACCCAAGGGAAACAAAAAAAGCGGCCACTGATGAGAGGTGGCCTGTTTTATAAAGGTTAATTATTCAACATACACTTCTTTCTTCAATATTGGTGACCACTATAGAGAGGTGGCCACTAAGACAGGTTTGACTGTACATCCCTCTCCCTTATTGTTACTCTGTCCTAGCCATTCAGTCTCCAATTAGAGTAGGGAACAATTTACCAAATTACAAGTGTCATTCTACTGCCGGAAGTTGCTTGATAGATACTCTATTATGCATATACAAGAGGATCTTAAAGCCCTACTGCACTACTTCTAGCTACTTGTGCCCTCAATATAGCAAACAATGCCTCAGCACTGACCTTTGGTCCTCCATGGTCCCCTTTTTCTTATGTTAATTGAGAGCTGATTTGATGAGATAACCACCTGTCAGTGACCATGCAGGGAGGTCTAATGCCTCTTGGCCAAACTATTGCAGATAGGCTTAAGAGGCAATTTCAATTAAATTATTGCACTGTCAAAATCCTGAGCATCCAACTACAAACATCAATGAATTCACTTTAAAATGGTTCCTAACTGAATTCAATCTCCACAGGTTTGAAGTAGCGGTCAAGTTTGCCATCCCCAAGATCATCATCGAGCCGACCCTGGATGCAGTGAAGACGTCGTTGGGTCAGATAGCTCAGGTCGTCCTGAGCGTAGCAGACAAGGTGACCTGGTGGGCTGGGGATGGGGTCGGGGAGACCATGCTAGGGGACATCTCGGACGAACTCATGGTGCAGAGCTCACTCAGGCAGCTGGACGGTGTCGTAGAAGGTTAGAGATTCAAAAGATTCGTTCAGGACAAAGTAGCATATGAAACACGCTTTTCTGAGAGATAAATGCAACCACAGTGTAATAATGATGAAAACAAATGAACAACGTCAGAGTATACTACAAAATGTAGACTCATTGAATTTTACTGTTTTCCTGTAACCATTTCTGGACGAAAAAAATAAAAATCCATGATATGTTTTAAAAGAGAGGTGAAAACTTCTATCAAACGACACCAGAAGATATTGATATTCTGAATAACACAATGCAAATATTAGCCATGTGATGTGGCACAGGTGATAATCAAGCAAAGACATTGATGTGAATTTTCTGTACCTTTTTATGCCTCCGCTGCAAAGTAGCCAGAGGCATTATGTTGTTTTTTCTCAACATTATGTAATACATTCACTGAGAATGAAATCACAGAAGAACACCTGCACAAATACATTTCATTTTCTCTATCAGACCTCCAGAGGGATATTGACAAGCATCTATTCCACTTCCGATTCTACGACTTCCTGTGGAAGGACGACATGTATGGCTCTTACTACGACTTCATCGCCAACGACCCTGGGACCTTCGCCATCAAGCGAGAGGTGGAACGTCTCCTCCACATCGAGGATAAGATCCAGGACATCCCAAAGATCCTTCCCATCGGTCCCATCTCCCTGGAGACTAGACCAATCACAGACGCCCTCTATGGTTTTGCCATGCAGTGGAAGGCCCAGTATGCACAGGTGCTGCATGAGGAGGGCAAGGTGAGTTTTGATCGCTCTGACATTAACTATTACATACTGTAGGTCTCTCAAAGACCGTGCATATTTTCATTCATATATGTCAAAGAAACGGAAGCAAGCTTTAGTTAACCACGGTTAAGAATCATTAATGAAATCGTTCGTTCTAACAAAGAATATCAAGGAGTACGTCATCTAGATAAGAAGGTCCTTATTTAGCCAACTGATTGTCTCATCATCGAGCTCTCAAAGTCCAGGATCACCGTGAGGGGATTTGTAGATAGGACAGGCATAGGTGACATGATCCATAGTTTGGATCTTTCCACAGGCACAGTTTGTCGATGGATCAGCTCCAATTTTATGTAGGAAATATTGTGTACGGCCAACTCCAGATCTGATACGGTTGAGGTAGACAAGGCTTTTCTTGAGAGGTCACTGCCACTTGCTTTTGCAGAGGAATGAGGGATGATTAGGTTAGAAAAAACAACAAACAATAATTATTTGTTGCCTTCTCTTTGGCATGTCTTGATTGAATTCATTCAAACCTGTCAACACAGAGGCAATAGATCTGTAGATCGTTTACACATTTATGTAAATATTGAAAGACGTTTTGATGAGTGTTAGCCTTGATTGATGAAGTTTTCTTTGGCTTTATAGAAAATACAATGATAGATTATATTTCTGTAGCGCTTAATACATAACACATAAGGACATACAGTGTGTTAAGATACATTGTCTTGAGGTATTATACAGATATACAATGACACTCGACGATCTAGGTAATATTCGCATCGAGGGAACATCAAATAGTACTATTGATATACCTGCATGAGTGCTAATAGTTTTAGCTCGTTCCGAGGATGAGTCATTGTATATTTGTTTTATATCCCTTCCACTTTTTATCATTCCTTAGACACTTCTGTAATAACATGTACCGTACTCACATTCACATCACATTAAAAAAAAAAAAAATTTTACTTACCTACTACCTACTATATCACTGGTCCTGATGCATCTAAAAGTTCAGCAAATTTTTTCAAGGAAATTTTCACCCAATAGTTATTAGCAGCAGGAACAATTAAAAACACAAAGATGTAAAACAATAACCAGTTTACAAAGCTATTCTCACTCTTTTTAGTTGTGGTAAATGTTAACAGTGCAGCCATGAAATATGTACTGCGGCTTCACTGTCTGCTGGTTCCTGATGTTCAGTGTTGCTGACTGTGACGGTCTCATAGTAGGTGGTGGGGGTTGACGTTGAGGTGGACTACCAATTGTGTTGGTGACATCATCCAGGACACTGACAGTCAAGAAAATCTCTCATTATTTGATCAATCTGACTGTCCGCTGTCAGCAAGTTAAAATCTTCTTCACCCGTAGTACTACTACTACTAGTAGAGAGTCTAGATCTAGTATCGTTCTCCCCACTCACACTTTTTGATGAAGACATTGTTGGACAATAAATCGTTGATAACCTGTGTGCGACATCATTTTCTTCTGCATTTCACTTGTACGGGAATAATTCTTGATGCTTGTCTCTGACCGATGGCCCGAGACCGTACTAATGTCTCTTGAGGCATAGCCAGCGTGATATAATATTGAGAAACTCATTGCTCTCAATGAGTGATTGGTATAGTTCTTAGAACATCTGGCATTCATAATGATTGTTTTAGTCATAGTTGCAAGGGTGTCTATCCGGCCCCCAAGACCTGATTGTCATACCAGCAATCATCTGCATCACAGTTCTTTCTGAATTTGCCCATGCGCCTCTGCCATATGAATTCACAATTGAGGTTTAATTTTGCCAAGCACTTCTTCATATTTTTAACAGGGCAGTGGTCGACATTACCTGGATCCTGGAGTGAGTGCATTTGTCCTCCTTGTGCCTCTTCATCGTCATCTTTGTGATTTTTAGTATTCATATCTCGCATGGTGTAAAAATCTCCATCTCGTTCATGCAAAATGAAATCAGTTGGCTTTGATCATGCTCCTCAGGTTCTCCATCCCTCTGCTTGCGAAGAAAATCATTACGTCTATGAAGACTCTCTTTTGCAGGCCATCGGGTGTGTTTGTATCCAAACTGTTTTGAATCAATACCATGTCATCTTTGCCGATTGGTGAGTGGTGCTTGACGTTGGCTTTGCCACTCGATTTCAACTTCTTGATCATGGCTTTGAAGCATTTGTTACTCAAAGTTAAAGAAGGATCATTGGTAATGTCAACTTTCAGAGATTTCTGAAAATGTCTTTGCAATCCGAATCTGATTGACTGCATTGATATTTTGCTATACAATGCACCACTTTTTGTACGGGCTCCAGCATAGCATCTTGCAAGCACAGAATTGAGTGATTTCACGTCAGTGTCATCGTTACTTAAATCACATTCTGAGCACAAAATTGATGATATTTTTCGAAATCGAAAAATGAAAAAAAAAAATTTACCGCTACTTTTCCGATTGGCTGCTCGATGAGCGCAGCTAACCTTAGGTTGCCCGTGGCGGGCCATGGGTGCATGGAAAAATATATTGATACAACGATCCATTTTTGCACATTGTGCACAGTAGAAATGATACTGAAGAAACCCTTTTAAAAATACTGTAATTCCTATTGCATTTAATTGCAGCGTCAACTGGACAATGCCATCAATTACCGGACAAGCATCAAGTCCAAGCTCATGGCCGATGTGGTGACCCTTGACCAGCTGAATGGCACCCTCAATCTCCTCGAGGAGGTCAGGGATATGGAGAATAAGATCGACGCTATCTATCTACCCATCGAGACCATGTATGCAGACCTCATGTAAGTACTGTGTTGATTCTCTATGATATGGAGAATAAGACCGCTGCAATATCATATCATTCATGAAAAGGGGATAGGTCCCTTATTAGAAAGACCCATAGAGACCATGTATGCAGACCTCATGTAAGTGCTGTTATCATTCGTTTTGTAGTCTATCCCCATATAGGCCAGGAGATGTAGCATTTTCATGTATATTTCAACACTAATATCAGTGATAATTGTGTACGCCAATCAGAGTACATGTATGTTATATTTTTCGCCATATCTGAAATGCTATGCCTGTGATGCAAGAATAAAACAAAATACATATTTGATTTTCTGATGATTTTCTGATATGCAGTCAAACCTGCTTTAGAGACCACCTGCATAGAAAGACCACATTATTGTTTCCCTTGAAAATGGTTTCTCATTGAAACGTGTACTATAAAAGGAACCTGTCTACAAAGCCAACCTGTCTACAAAGACCACTTTTTGTGTTTCCCTTGGGTGGTCTTTATAGACAGGTTTCACTGTATTACATGTAGTTATGTAGGTTGTGAGTTTTACATGTATGTGACTTCTGTCTCATTGACGGTTCATGTTTTCTCCTGTATTGCTCATGTTTGCTCTTATAGAAGCTACCGTCTTCGTCTGCCGCGCTCTGAGGTGGAGGAGGTGGAGAAGCTGAGAGATAACTGGCAGGAGGTGGTGGATCTCGCTGAGAAATGTCGGATCAGGCTCCTCAAGGAGAGACGTGGAGCCTTTGAGCAGGAGCTGGACAAACAAGTCAAGGTTAGTGGCTGACTCCCAAATACACTGCGAAAGCAAAAACAAACACAAATGATGCAGTCCAATGCTGTAAACTAAAAAAAGAAATGCTCCTTAAAACTGCAGACTGAAAACTTGTGATCATTGACTTCTTCAGCAGCCCAAGGGGAAGTCCACCCTGATAATAAGTTGTTTTTTATAGAAGCAGAAAAATACAAGGAACGGGTCAGTGAAAGCCTGAGCAAAAGTCCTATCAAACATAAGAAAGTTATGAATTTTTGAACTTGCGATCAATCAAACACAAATTTGCAACTCTGTGAAGTATGTTGGGAGCTCCACTCTCATTTGCTCTGAACTAAAAATTCTGAAAATTTTATTTTTGCCTTAAAGAAAATTTCAAGTTATACATGCACCAAAATTTATCCTAGTTTTGTTATCCTATTTCTGTTCTTTGTAAACTACATGTTTGTCTGAGCCTTTATTTTACATGTGAATAAAACAAATATCTATGTTGAACTTACGTGTACATTGGATAAATAAATCCATTGAATTGAATTGAATTTTTCTGTATCTGTCACAGATGTTTGTGGTAGAGGTGATACAGTTCAGGAACAGCTTTGACTCCCAGGGTCCAGCGGTCCCAGGAGTCCAGCCAGCCGAGGCTGTAGCTAGACTTCATGAGTTCCAGGAGATCTTCAAGCTTTATGACTCTAAGAGGAGGACCTTAGACTCGGTGTCCAGGCTCTTTGGTATCATCTGTAAGCCCTTCCCTGAACTGGACAAGACAGGAGAGGTAAAGAATGAAACGTTTGCTAACCAGTGGAAGAATTATAATATTGGCTTTCTGAGATAAATGCTGTTTTCGGCATATTTTATCTTAATATGTAGAAAATAGGGATGCAATCAAACCTTATCTCTATTATGCATTCTTATGAAAACAAGACAAAAAGTTTTACTCTTTCCGTAGAGATTTTTTCTGTGTTATTTTCACTATTTGGTTCTGGTCTTGCTTTATTAATGAAAGTGGATTAAAAAAGAAAGAATTGCCTCTACTAAACTTGTCCTTCCCCCAATTAAAATTTGTGGAGTATAGCAACATTATGGTGAGACATTATGTTTAGATTGCAGATATACTACATTTACTTCAACATGACTGAATGAGTCATAATTTGAATACAATTGTGGCATTCATTCCGCTTGCAAGACCCATTTATATAAAAAATCCCATCTTCTATTCAATAAGATGGACTATTCCTAAAAACATATACATAATGTGTAGTGGTTATTTTACCTGACTGCTAAGAAACTATAAATGCTTGTTAGTAAGCAACCAGAGGACCAACGGCTTTAAGTCCTCTCTGAGAGACCTGGTAATGAGGACTAATGCCTTATCAAAGGGCACTAGCGCATCGCCTTGGTTTTAAACCCGGGTCGCCGGATTACGAGACCACTGCTCTACCAACTGAGCTCTAGGGCCTCCTCATACATGTCATTATTCTTTGGATAATACTTGATTAATTCCACAGGAACTGGATCTTCTAGGACTGCTGTACGGTCTCTTCCAGAAGTTTATAGCCTTTGACAATCAGTTCAGAGATAGACTCTGGGCCGATGCAGATCTACCAAAGGCCAACAAGGAGGTAAGGAACTAGAACGTCATTATCTTTGCTAGGTGTCGATTGTAGTTGATAAGGAACCACAGTAGTTTTAAACTTTAATTTTTGATTTTGTGAGACCTTGAAGTCTAAAACAACCATCCAAGAACAATTATGAGAATTCTCTTGGAACTAACACTTGCCATTGGTGCCTGCACAGATGTTCAGTTCAGTTCAGTTCAGTTTATTACAAAAAACATGGCATAGTAATCATGACGAACAAACATGATCTAAATTGAGACCCCAAAAAGCAATGCTGGTGAGTGGGGCCCCTGTGGAGTATGGACCTCTCAATCCCAGCGGATTGGCAAAGAGACCAACGTGTTTCAAGGATCTGCGCAATTCAAAACATGAAAGATGGTACATGTAGGATACGATGTCTTTTTTTAACTTTGTTTTTCTTCTCAATTCAATTCATTTATTTTTTATTAAAATTCAGAGTTAACAATAAATTTAGAAAATGAACAGCAAAATCGGAAGGACCCCAAGATAAGCCAAACTTGTAAAAATGGGACCCACAGCCAGCTTTACACAGACATTAACCAATAACTTGTCATATTTTAATGTGCTATGACAATAAGCGTTGTTTTACTAAATTAAATATAAAAGATAACAAGTTATAATCACTCACAACTTTATTCTGAATCTATGTAATGTTTGTGACCTGTGATTTCTATTGTATCCGTTATTATTCATCAATTTTATTATAAACTGCTTAATTTATAGACATAGTACCCTGATTACTTTTGATGTTACATACAATCATTATGGAATGTGTAATGATTTGATTGTAGCACATTGTTATTCATATAATTATATACAGTGAGAGGTGGGAGGATTGGGGAGTCTTGAAAAGGACTGTCTGTATAATCTTTCTTCTTGCAATGGGCCCTGGTTCATAGATCATTCACCAGCACCATGATACTCACAATCTCATCTCTTTTCCCACCAGGTTGAGCAGTACTGGGATGAGTGTCAGAGCCTACCAGATAAGATCAAGGACTGGGATGCATATAACAACATGAAGAACAGCATCAAGTTCTATCTCGATGTCTTTCCTATCCTACACAAGCTGGCATCAAAGGTAAGCACCAGAAACAATTTTACTATCATTTGAGCAAGTGTGCGCTTGTAAAATGGCGACTGGCCGAAATGCTCCCCAGGGAGTGGAGAATATGAATACATTGTGTGTGGGTAAGTCTAAATCCGATGACCGGGGTAATATATCTGTATAAAGCGCTTAGACACATCGTTGTATCGATGTGTGGGCCGCTATATAAAAGCGGAATATTATTATTAGTCACAATAACTTACAGCTGTTTTCCATCATCACATCAAACTTTTGTTTTCCTTTTATACAAATGGAAAATTGAGGTTATGGTTCTTTTGCTCCATATTTATGCAGTATTTAGTACAATCAAACAAGTGAAATACGATAATACGATATTGCTTCTTGAAAATATGATTTTTCATCTTGAAAAACAAAAAACAAAACGCGGAATCGCATAGAAACATGTACAAGTAAACTCCCCAAACCCTGACAAAAACATTCAACAACGAGCCTACATGGGCGGGAAATACGTGGAATCGGCAGCTTTAGGATTTTTTCAAATGTGTTGATATTATTCTTGATTGCAGGAAATCCGCAATCGTCACTGGCTACAAGTGATGGGAGTGACTGGGAGTTCTTTCCAGCTTGAGGCTAACGTCTTCAAACTATGTCACATCCTTGACATAGGCCTTATACCGTGAGTATTATTTGCATTAGGGATGCTTGAAAAAACTATATATATATATATATAAACCAAATTGGCTGTCAGAAAATGAATTTACAGTAAGTTTAATGGCAAAGTGATGCCACTCTCCACCCAGGTGAAGTAAACGGGTACCTGGTAGGAAGTAATTTCTTGAACGCTTTAGCCCCTCATCATGGCAGTTCTACTTCAGCCGGGGTAATAATGTGATACTTTGTATTCAGCGCAGTTTTATAGTAGCTGCATTATAATAATACTAGTATTGGATATTTATATAGCACACATATCCACCCTGCAAGGTGCTCAAAGCGCTCCAATATTACCCTGGCTCTGCTAGGCTACCAATTTAGGTGCTCACAGCATTCAAGGAATTCCTTCCTGCTGTACCCATTTAACACCTGGGTGGAGAATGGCAAATGTAGATAAATGTCTTGCCAAAGGACATTGCTATAGAAATGGGCACATTTTCGTTATCATTGTATAAATCATCCATTAGAAAACTAATTCCACATTTTGTTGTTGTACTCACCATGCAGGCACCAGGCCGAGATTGAAGAGATCTGTCACTGTGCTAGCAAAGAGCTGGAGCTGGAGGTGAAGCTCCGGGTCACCGAGGAGGAGTGGACGGAGCAGGTCATGACCTTTACGGACTACAAGAGACGCGGACCCATCTACCTGGAGAAGGACTCCATGGAGCACCTCCTGGAGCAGCTGGAGAACGCCCAGGCCGTCCTGGCCAACATGCTGACATCGAGGTTTGTGGGACCGCTGAGAGAGGAGGCTGCAGGGTGGGCGGAGAAGCTCAGAGGTGTTGGAGAGGTCTTGGAGCAGTGGCTAGAGGTCCAGGACCTATGGCAGTACCTGGAGGCAGTCTTCAGTATCCCAAGGACTGCCAAAGAGCTTCCCCAGGAGGCCAAACGCTTCAACAGGATTGATAAGAGCTGGAGTAAGATCCAGAGAAGAGCTTACGACACGAGGAATGTCCTTCAAGTAAGTATTTTTTTATTTTATTTAATTGAACAGTTAGAGCTTTCGAGCTTCATGTGCTTTTGAAATAAATAAATCAGTGATGTTAATAGTGATAAACAAAGTTATTCCATAACCCTGTATCATATTTGATTTGATTTGATTGATGTATCTTGCTGGAGGAAATCCAGAGTACCACCGAGACGTAACACATATCCTAGGTTAAGAACAATCTCCTTCATTTCTTAGGCCATAGTTGTTTGAATCTCTTTGATTGTTTTCTACATCTTAAAGCCTATCTGCACTAGTATGGCCAGGAGGGATAAAACCTCCCTGCATGGTCTCTGACAGGTGGTTATCTCATCAAATCAGCTTTCAATTAACATAAGAAAAAGGGGAACAGGGGGGTCAATGGGTACCACTTAAGCATTGTTTGCTATATAGAGGGCGTAAGTACATTTAGCTACAAGAAGTGCAGTGGGGCTTTAATACTATCGTGTTCCTCTACAGTGCACTTACGGTGGAGAGGTCCCTAAGGGAGTCGTCTTGCGTCACATCCATGAAGAGCTTGAGATCTGCTTCAAGTCTCTGACCGGCTACCTAGACAAGAAGAGACAGGTCTTCCCAAGGTTTTACTTCCTGTCTGACCCTGTTCTCCTGGCTGTCCTCAGTCGACCTTATGACCTTGAATCTGTCAAACCTCATCTCAGGTAAGTGTCTCTTGTATTCAATGTTTGCATGATTTGAATAAATAGAAAAATTATAGTTGTGACTTTAACAAAAACAACCTTTAATTAGTGAAGAAGACAAATACATTAAATGTTCAGTTATTTGTAAATGTTAGCAAAGTCTTGGGTGAAGCATTAGTGCTTATTGCCAGAATAATAGAAAAAGATGAACGAAACTTGCATTAGTGAAAGCCTGTATAGCAAGACCACCTGTCTATAAAGACCACGGTTTCTGTTTCCTTTTGTCAGTGTTTGTCAGTGAAATGTGTACGAAAGGAAGCTGTACATAAAGACCGCCTACCTTTAAAGACTGCATTTTATTGTCTCCCTTGAATGGGCTTTATAAACAGGTTTTACTGTATTATTAAAACAGATTGGGAGATTCTTGTAATCATGCTTTTATTCAACCTTCCTCTTCTATGTGTACATGTAGATGCATCTTTAACTACGTGTATGACATCCGCCTGGAGCGCATCCAGCCCCTCACCGCCCAGACCCAGCGTACCCCATCCCCTGAGAAAGGCATCTTGCACAGCCCCACCAAGGAGCTACATGCATCTCCGACACGCAGTGGATCAGGCCATGGGCTGGCAGGCATCCAATCACGACTCTCCGTTGACAGCAGGATGGGAGCTGCCACTGGAATGGAGGGGGGTGTTCAGGATGGTACGGAGGGAGGACTGATGCAGGCAATAGCAGTCACATCCAAGGAAGGGGAAATGCTCAGTCTGGACCAAGAGGTTAATCACTTGTTTTTTCACACACTCACAAACAAAAAGATATGGGGCGTTGCAAAAAAGTTGCAATCAATTGCAAATCCCCATAATCAAGCATAAGTCTTGCGATTAATTGCAAATTTGCAATTGATCACAACTCAACTTTCTTGCAACGCCCAATTAGTAAGAGAGAGAGAGAGAGAGAGAGAGAGGAAGAATAAAAGCTAGATCTAGTTAAAGCCTCGGTCACAAATGCCATTACGAACTGCTACGAACGCCGTACAAAGGATTTTCAGACAATGGAAATTCGGGAAGACAATGGAAAAACGGAGATTCGTACAAACGAATCGTTCGTATGAACTTTTGTGACCGCAGCTTAACTCAATTTAATTGTTAAAACTTTCATCCTAACAAAATTTAGGTCACTAGTGGGGCGTTGCTAGAAAGTTGAGTTGCAATCGATTGCAAATATCAGTTGCAACTTGCAATCAATCGCAATTTTCTTGCAAAGCCCCATAAGAGTGATGGGTTCATTTCATTTACAGTTATGACTGACATGGGCCAATTGCTTTTATAATAACACTCTGCTTGCCCAAATTTTGTTTTGAATAAGGATTATTGTATTATTTGTTTTACTTTGCAAAACCCAGAAAATTTCCAGTTGACATATTGACAAAACTTGCATGTTTTCTTAAGATTTGTTTTACTTTATTTTGTAGGTTCCTATCAAAGATGGCGTTGAGGTGTGGCTGAAGGGCTTGAAGGAATCCATCACTAAGACCATGTCTAGCACAGTCTCTAATATGATCCAAGACATGGAGAACAATCTAGCAGTAGAGGAGCTGGCTTACAAGGTAATCTACATTATATTTACATCTACAAAGTATGGGAGCATTTCAGACTATGAAAAGTTTTAGGAAAAGAGGAAGAAGATGTGAGATCAACAAAAAAGATATAGCAAGAAGCATATAAAAACATCAAAGATACGAGAAGAAATGACAGAACTCAGGATAGGGTTAGAGTGAAGAATAGAGAGGGAGAAAGAAAGAGGGAGAGAGAAAGAGAGAGAGAGAGAGAGAGAGAGAGAGTGATTATAGATAATAATCAGCATAGATTTTAATGCCTAGCATCTTTCATGGATGTTTAAGCAACTTGTGTCAATATAATCTTCAACTTTTTGTTTAGCAAACTTCTATTTTTTATTATCAAATGGTCATGTATGAGAAACAATTTTTCATGTCTTATTTTGTTACAATAATAATAATATTAATAATAATAATAAAATCAGTGCTTATAAAGTGCTTACCACAGAAGTCTCTAAGCAGTACACTACAGTATTGCTTGTTATATTGACAGGGGACTGAGAATAGAACTGTTTATATACAATGATTCCTCATTTTCATTCTCCCTCCCAGTACCCAACCCAAGTAGCCGCCCTAGGTCTGACCATGTACTGGACCAAGGAGTGTGAACTGGGCATCATGGAGATCCGCAATGACCGCAAGGCCATCCCTAACGCCTCCAAGAAGTTTGTGACCACCATGTCCAGGTTGACCACGGTCCTGACCAAGGGGGCGTGGAAGGCCACTGAGGAACATGTGACACCGCTCCATCGGCTGCGTCTGGAGAGCATGATTGCTGTAAGTCCATTCTGGGAGTCCAGGCCTGATAATTACCAGATTTAAATCGGTTTCCCGTTTTTTTTCTTTCTTTTTCTTCTTCTTCCTGATTTTGTCCCTATTTTCCCCTTATTTTCCCTATTTTCCCTATTTTTTCCCAACTTTCTTACATACTCAAAAGGGGGAATGTCATGCCATTTCTAAAAAAAAAAATCACTTTCACCCCTGGGAGTTTCAAAGCACGGTTTTTGGATTGCAGTCCAAAAATTACACTGCGGTTAAGGTTGATATTTACCTAAAATCGTTAATGCTGTAGTACATGACAAAGAGCATCTGTTAATGAACATATTTTTGTCAATGGGTTGCAAAGCATAATTTAATTTAACAGGGATTCCAGTTTTCAGGCAATAGCCTGAATTCAGGCCCTGGCAAGTTATTTTCAGACCATAGTTAAGGCTTTTTCGTGTACAAAATAGCTCATCTAGGTGATTTTCAGGCCCTCTGATCAATTCTAACTGGCATCCCTGATTTAACTAAATAGAAGCCTTGTGTTTAGAAATGTTAAGTTTATAAGTGCATCTTGAGTTGCCTGCTCATTCACAAGATCTTATTCCATGTATATTTGGGATGGTGATGTACAGTTTAGTGATGATATAACTTGTCTTTGATTGTTCTTAAAACTGTATTGCCTAGAGATGTACATTTACTCAATGTGTTTTTATAGACTCTTAAAGCCTATCTGCACTAGTTTGGCCAGGACGGACTAGACCTCCCTGCATGGTCACTGACAGGTGGTTATCTCATCAAATCAGCTCTCACTTAACATAAGAAAAAGGGGATCATGGGAGACCAACAGGTACTGCTCAGGCATTGTTTGCTATATAGAGGACGCAAGTAGCTACAAGTAGTGCAGACAGGCTTTAAAGGGAAACAGTAGACATTCAAGATGACATGTTTCTCCTCTTCTTCCCTCCCGCAGCAATCTTACTACCTGCGTGACATCCTGGATAACATGGGTAACAGGAAGCTACGGGAGCTCACTGACTTTGAATGGCGGAGGTGCATCAGGGTCTATCCAAAGCAAAGATCAGGTAGGTCTCGTAAAACAGTAATCTCTACTCAGAGCTCTGCTACATGCATTTTGTTTATGCGTATTGTGTACTATGTTTGATGTTCATTTGTTGGATGATCGTTTTACCTGACTGCTGAGAAAGCATGTATACACTGTATGTAAGCAGCCAGGGAACCAGCAGCTTTAAGTCCTTTCCCAGAGACTTGCTTATGAGGATTAATGCCTTACCAAAGGGCACAAGCGCATTGACTTGGTTTTGAACCTGGGACCTCCTGGTTACAGGACCACTGCTCTACCACTGAGCCATCGCTCCTCCATTCAGTGTTTCAGAAATTGGAGCTGTTTTGAAATGTTGTGCTTTATATTATTAACACTCAAGGGAGTCCAAGGGGAAAAAGAAAATAACCCTCTAGAATTCATAGTGACATGAAATCTTGTGTAATATTCATTCAGAAATGCAGTATGATTGTAGGTTCTGTGACACCTTTCTTCAAAAGACTCGATCATGACTGTCACTGTCTGGCCCTGGTTTAACAATGCAATATTCTTCTCAAGTTATAATTCATGTATATCTTGCATTTTTAGTATATCGAAAAGTGAATATGTACATGTACATGTAAATAACAAAATGTTTGTATATTTTATATTGTAGAAATGTTATTATCATTACGTTTATTTGTATGTTTAGGGTGTAAAGAAGCAAATTTGTAAACCATACTAGGTTGAGAAAAGTGTAGGAATAAAGTTTTTTTATAAATATTCTTTATTTGAAGTATGGGTTACATAATGTTTGAGGGTAAAGCATGAACCCCCTTTCATATCTTTATCAAAATCCTTCAATTTTGAGAAATTAGAAACTAACAGTTTTATTTGTTTAATTAGACATCTTTGCCTGTTATTTGTGTATAGAGTATCTGTATTTTGTCAGTATTCGATGATGTAAAATGAAAATAAAGTTTACTGTGCAATTTATTGTGATTAATATCATGTAATTATACTTCCTTCACTACCAAAGGAAGAGCAAGGCGTAAATGTATGTATATGATACATTCATGTCATGGGGCCATTCATAGAATCATTCAACAACCCATACCACTGCAAAGGATTTTTTTTCTGTGTGTGGGGTAGAGTCTTTTAAACATTGTTCCTGGCTACTCTTTGATGAGAAGCAGGAAAAACTTGATTCCTTTGATGCTCTGGTACATTGCACATGCGTCTGGGTTGCGGGATGTATTTCTTTATAGCTATACCTTCTTTATCTCAATTCACAATACACAAAATACACAGGGCTAATGATATGATTGCAGGGCCCTCGGTTAGAACAGTATTAAATTATACTAATGAGGCCAGTTGCATAGACCATATTCTTTTGAAAAGGGAACAGTATTTCCTATTGAGTGTTTATTTATGAAATCTACTTCCAACTATTGTTGGTTTCAAATTCCAGTCTTCTGCCAGTGTGTCGTCGTATTCTCTTACATTCCATTGTCACTCATTCCATGTATCTTTCCTAATTCCTCTTGGCGGAATGTTTGTTTACTACATTTCATTGTTCATCAGGTTGTCATGCTTGTTGTGAAAGTGATATTTGGGATGGAAATGTAATTTGCAAAAGACTATTTGAATTATTGAAATAATTGAAAATATATATAAATTAATGAAGGTCAACAGGTAACAATATCTGTTAATTTCTGGTATTTATTTATGCCATATTGTGAAGACACATTGAATGCAGTCTTCCAAGTTTGTTGTTACTCAAACTCAAGTCATTATGAACAAATTGTATTTTTATAAATTCAGAATCCCTATTCCTCAATCTTTGCTTTTTATATTAGACATATATTAAGTTTGACTCCTGCTTTTTCTACCTTTTATTCCTTTTATTCCCTTTAATTATATTGTTCACCTCTCAAAGTGTTTTGATTATTATTCAATATAATATTTCTCACTTCCCTCTCTTTTTTGTTAAAAATGTGTGTTATACATTTCACCACCGTAGTTGTACTCTTTTTTCAAGTTATGTAATATTTCTTCCTGAATTGCAGATGGTAGCCATGAGCCTCAGATGACCATCTTAGAAGAGCGTCATCCGTACGGTAATGAATTCTTTGGAGGACAGTCTTCTCTCGTTGTCACTCCCATCACTGAGCGATGCTTCCTCACTATGGCAATGGTAAGATATTCTTTGAGGCTTGTATAGCCCAGAGCAAGTATTCAGTTCAATATTGAGCATAAGTAAGAAATTTACTAAGTAAATGGCTAAGCTAAGTAATTTACTTATATCTCTTATTCAAATCACATTTTAGACTTTTACTTACGTAAGACAAAATCTAAGTAAAATACTTATTTAAATTTTGTACTTAAGTATTGAATTGAATACGGGCCCAGGAGATCACCAAGGCAATGAAAGGTTGTCCACCCATGGGTGATGATTATTTGCTTTATATCACACATCGATAATACTTTCCAGCAAGACAATGAACATTGAACACAAAAGTCAATATTCATTTATGAAGGTAGATTCTCTACATATAACCTCTGTTACAGGGCATGTTTCTTTTCCCAAGATAGAATATGTGGGTACATTTACATGTACTTAAAACTTGTTTCATAGAATCATGTTGTCCCTGAATGGTAGTCTGGTAGTGTAGTAAAGAAAGGATATTTACTGCTCTTTATCAGACATTCTATTCCTATGCGCTTTATTGCTCCTTAATGCAGAAATGATGTAACTTGCACTAGTTGGAAATTTAACAATCCATTACTGAGACAGCTTGTCAGAGTAAATATCAACTCTTGTATTCCTTTTCTTATCCCTTCTTCACCCTCAGTGCATGAATCAGTTCCGAGGCAGTGCCCTGACGGGAGGTACCGGCGTGGGTAAGACAGAGACCGTCAAAGGTCTAGCTTTCTTCTTGGGCCGCTACCTTGCCTTGTTTGGCTGCTCCCCTCATTCAGATCCTGCTGCACTGGGAAAGGTAGTCCAGGGACTTGCTATGGTAAGATCAGCAAAAATATGTGTATTAATTGTACTGTTGATAACATTAACATGGTTGCAACTGCATTAAGAAGATCTTGTCATACAACTAATACCTCAAGTTCAGAATGGGGGAATATTTGTATGATGTTTGTCATATATACCTTGTTTTTTTGCATTATGACTTCCATTATTCATTTATATTTATTTATTTAATATCGAGGAGAATGCAATGTAACACAGACATCAGTATAAAAGATAATGGGTACCAGCCAGGACCTGTGGAATGCCTATTAAAAAGGATTGGGAATCCTGTTGAGAGGCTCTCATCACTGACTGGTGCTGAACATAAATTAGAAAACATTCAAAAATGATATAATAATAGTAATAATTTGTCATGAGTCAGATTATTCTTACCAAGCAAATGAAAACATATTCCAAATATAGATTTCAAATTTAAATTTCAAATTCATTCATATTGTTTATCCCAAGCATAAATTAATAACACGAAAAAGTTGATGTAGAAAAAATGAATCAAATGTACCCATGACCAGTGCTGCCCTCTATGGTCAGATACCGTAGGTGTACATGGTTGTGAGAATTGGAAGATCTATGCATTATATACTCTTTCCCTCTCATCGAACTTGACACATTACCTTTTGTTTGTTTTCGCAATGTTTCAGGATGGGAGCTGGGGGTGCTTTGATGAGTTTCAGCTGCTTCACAAGGAAGCGGTTGCCATGGTGTTAGATCATGTCCATGCTGTCATCTCGGCTCTACAGGCCAGGAAGAAGATTGCCATCTTAGGAGATGGAGAAGAGGTATGGCTCTTGTACCACAAAAATATGAATTAATGAATTAGCTTACTAACATATTCACTTTTGATGCATACTGTTTAAAGATTTGTTCTTGGAAACCTGTAAGCTTGCCCGTAGCTTGCTCAAGACTTGCCCGACATAGCAACAGGTAAAGTATACACAGTGGATTACAAGTATTGTAGTTTATTCATTAACAACTGGTTAATGGAATACCTCTTCACTACGTTAATTTGAATATGTACTCAGTAAACTGGCCTATTGCAATAAAAATATGGCTTTCAAACAGGTTCTTTGCATATGATACATGCTTTGTCAATGACCACTCCATAGTTGGTTTCTTACAGTTACCAAATTACCATCTTTAACCATGGACCCTTACCCATGACCTACCTAAAACCATATTGCATGCAACCCTAACCTTAACCCCTTTTTTGTGAGAAATTAAAGCCCAGAGCAAATGCCACTTTAAATCACCTAGATGTACTGCTCCTCTAACCAGGGGAATGTTGATACAGATTGAGGAAAAAAATATATTTTAAAAAATGAAAGAATTGCTTGTATAAATTTCCAAAATTTGATTCCTCTCGCAGATCACTCTCGGTCGCAACATCGCCCTCTTCATCACCGTCAACAACGAGACCGGTCTTCATGGTGATATACCAACAGACATCAAGCTTCTCTTCCGCACCGTCTCCCTGGTCGTACCGGATATGTCTCTGATCCTCAAGGCACGTTGCGCCGCCTACGGCTTCCGCTCTCCCAAGGTCCTGGCAGACAGGCTCAAGATGGTGGTCCAGCAGTGCAAAGATCAACTGTGAGTTTAACTTTTATGCTTCTACAACTAGATAAACCATATTAAACTCATAGGCCCGAATTCACAAAAGAGGTTTAGATTCAACCCATGGTTTAAACCCTCATTTACATAACCCATGGTTTAAAAATTTGTGCAAAATAAGCGTACCTTGCCTTGCGCACGTCTAATATTGGACGTCTGACTTGTGTCACGCTTATTTTGCGCTTATTTTAAACTATGGGTTATGTAAATGAGGGTTTAAACCATGGGTTAAATCTAAACCTCCTTTGTGAATTCGGGCCATACAGTGCGTTAAGTTTACACCTAGAAAATCGCTAATCATCTTTAAAATCATCTACATGTATGAACAGTAAATTATTATATATCTTATGAAAGAATGTTTTATCCCAAACCATTTGGTATCATTTGTGTGTGGTTTGTGTTCACGCTTGGATGAACAGGAGACATTATTTAAGAGTGCAAAAATCGACTTGCACCAAAGTAATACATGTGATGTTTGAATAAAACAATTGGGATTTGGGTATTTATTCGGTCTTTGCAGATCAAAAAAACATCCCTAACAAAATTAATCATGCCACATATATCAAATATCAAACATCAAAGAACATTTGTGTATGTGTGACTTTCTTTCTGCTATGCATCTCATTCATTCTCTCACTTAAATACTTTTGCGCAAGTCGATTTTTGCACTCTCGCAGAAAATGCCTCCTGTTCATCCAAGAGTGAACACATACAGTGTACCACACAAAAATTATACCAAACAATTTGGGATATAACACTCTTTCATAACATGTATGATAACCTTTCGTTCATAGCTGACTTTTTAAATAAGTGACAATTATCTCAGTGTAAACTTTTTTTTGACTCACACGGTAAAGATGTACCAATGGTTCTTAACGTGAGGATTATGACTCTTGTGTACATGTATGTCTGTTGGATTTTACTGAGGTGTCGTTAAGGGTCATAAAAACACATCGTTACAGTATGGACTCTATACAATTCTGTACTTGATACTGAGTTTGCGTTACTGTGTGAAAAAGCATGGCTGCTCTGTAACCATATCAGCTATCATACTTACTTTTTTTTCTGTATCATTTAAACAAATTCTGGTATCTGTTTTGTGGGTCATGGTACTGGCTATGAATATTTGATACACCCTGTACTTCATAATGGCTATAAAGATTTTAAAAACACTGCCATGACATGTTTTACATGTACTTGTAAATATTGAAGCCTCACTGATTGCAAAGTAAGGCAGTCAAAAATGTTGTGGTGTCGTAACAAGTAGATTTTGTGGGCACATTTACATAAACTTCTTTTACAAGTAACTTCTCATCATGTAGTCTCTGTATGTTATTTGGATATTTTCCTGAGTCACGTGATTTCTAATCACCAAAAGATTTCTTAATAACCGAAATATTTTGCATGTTAAATATATTTGTAGTGATATATTTTGTAGTGATGCATGAGTAATATGAAATTTGCATGAACTCTCTCTAATATGATTTTTTAATTATTGTTCGTATAAGTGTAATATAATTGTAGCCTTTTGTGATGCAGTAGATTTTGTTTTCAATTGAAGTAATTTTATTTATTTGTTTTCCCTTATCCATACTTTTTCTCCATTTCATTTCTATCACTCTATATTTTGACATGAACATTGATTGCTGTGTATATATACTTGTAACCTGCGTGTGGACTGTTAACAAATTTTTGCTCAAAATATAATACCTTTCCATTGTCATTGTTGCTTACTTTCTTTCTTAATTTTCCATCTCTGCTTGTTTTGATATACCTCATTATTCTCTTAAAATGTACTACATTGTTTGATGTACATTTGTCTGTGTTTGATCCTATTGATTTAATAACATGGGCTATTTAATATCATCTTTCTGTATTTATATACAATGTACTATCCTATCATGTCTATTAAACCTCCTCTGTCTCTCATTAATTTTGTACCTTATATTGCACACCTCAACTCTCTTCAATCTTATCATCATTAATGTATGACACTTTTACTCATCCAACCTACCATGTACTTGACCTAACCCAATCATCACTATTGTATAACCAACTAATCCATTGCTGCATCCCTCCTTGATATAACCAACCCTGAATTATCTTATTCAACTTTAATTCATTTACATCATCATCATCTTGAACCAACCAAAAATCCACTAACTCGTGAATCTATACCTCATTGATATAACCAACCCTACATTATCTTCATCAACCCAACTAAAAATCCACTAACCCATGACTCTATAACCCTTTATATAAACAACCCTAACTATCAATGAACTATTTTCTGTATAACCCTAACAACCTTTGACCTCTGCCCTCTGACCTCTGCCCTCTGCACTTTCACCTCCTTCCCCATATACCTTCCCATACACCCACACAGGAACCCCGGAGATGTGGAGCTCTTTAACCTCAAATCCATGGTTACCGTTCTCCTGCATGCCGTCTCCTCATGGCGAGATGTGGAAGGGTAAACAATTGACCTTTGACCTCCTCAGTCTGACCTCAGGTTGACCTTGGTTTGACCTGGGTCTGACCTGAGAGCTAGATGTGCCCTGCACTTTTGTTTTGCATTGAAAACGTGCACTTTGATCACCATAGGACCCCCAAATTAATGATGTCATGCTTGCATAAAGGTGGCTGGTTCTTAATAATTTTAATGGGGCTATAGAACACTAATGTCACCATTCATGTTACATTCTAAATTAAATGACTCTCAGTGATTTTTTTTCTTCAATTTGTTTTATGAATGACTCAAAATACAGCTAAAGTATCACAATCAATGTCATGGACGGACCATGATAAATAACCTACACAACTGCAGTTCTCACATTGCTGTCTAAATTGATTTTTGTTTTTACAGAATTTAGTACTGAAAGTGTTAGCCCAGAGGAAATTTGTCATTCATTTATTTGGCAGAGAGTAGACAGAGTAGACAGCTTAAGAAGTTTATATTGCTGATTGAATATATTCTTTGCTGACTGCATGAAATTATGAACCAGCTACTTAGACAATATTGTGACATCATACTTTGAGGCTGTATGGTAGAACATCATATTATCTTTCACCAGAAAGTTATTTGCATTGCCGATTAATGGAGCATTTTCCAACTTACTTTTGATGTCAATCATCCTTTCATCAATTTCATGGCACTTAAATAGATTGAGAAGAAAAAGAAAGTAATGGGGAAAATGCCATAATGATTTATCAACTTTTATATTAGTCAGTAAATCTTATAGAAAAAATCCATAGTCGCACTTTGTTTTGCTTTTCAATTTTCAATTGTTGGCACATCCTTTTTTTTCTCCTCAACCTTTGAGTTTCAATGAGTGAATGTATGTATTCCAAAAGTTGTTTGGTTGCCAGATGTGACAATTTTGAAATGTTGTGATTCTACAGAACAGTTTGCAGATGTTCTGATGCTCCAGCTTATGGAGTTTCTTTTGAGTTTTTGGTGTAACTCTGCTTGTTGTGTTTCACTTGAGCATTTTGTGTCACTCTCACCCACTCCTCCCTCTCTCTCTCTCCATCCCCCTCTCTCCTAATATATAATTTATAATTTCTTATTTGAAATTATCGGTAACCTACCCCTTCCTGATATAGCAGAAACTTTCTGGATATAGAGATGCTTTATTCAAAAGTACATGAACAGAATTCAATAATTATATATATGACTATAATTCTTCTATCAGTGAATGAGAAGTTCTATAGATAGAATTTTAGTAGTTTAGTAATTGGCTTTTCAGATGTCAACATAGTTAAATGATTTGATAAAAATGATGTTTTGTTTGTTGGCAAACATGACTGTTTCAATGTTGTTTGTGTTTTTGTTAGTTTACATGCACATTTTCTTCCTGAAGTGGTGCACACTGTCAAGTGTTTTCAATTGTGTTTGGTTTTGAAATGCGTAACTTGTGTTTTTAGATGTGTTTGGTTTTAGAACGCGTAATTTCTGTTGTTTTACAGAAGTACAGTGTATATTTAGTACTTATGAATCTGGGAGAAGACGATTTTGGTTTAGTATTGCACCAATGCCTATTTCTATTCTGTTTGAATGCTATTGATTGGATGAGAAAGAGCATTGGATTTTGTAAAACTCAAGGCCTCAAAGATTTTGTGTTAAAGCTTATATAGAATACACCTAATGGAAAAGGAAAAAGAGCCCCACATATTCTTAGAAGTCCACTTGGGATATAATCCCCAGTATTTCTATTTGGTAAAATTTGCTTTCTGATCAATTAGATGTATCTTTAGAGGTAGAAAGCATGCTTTAGATTCTTTGACACTAGTTTAATATTTTAATATTCAGTTCTGTTTTTCTTCCAAGTTATTTCTATATGTTGATGACTTATATTGAATTTATGTTTTCTTGTTTATCTTTTAAATATGATGCAGCAAGGTATTCAACTCTTAACTCTGAGAATCATGTAAAATGAGGGGCTATTTTGGTTTTTAGGGATTTGTTTTTTTTAAAGATGAAAGTATTCCTTCATTCTACGAAGCTGAAGGTCCCTGTATATTACTGACGAAGGGACCTTAATTTCATACATGTACAATAAATGAATACTTGGTTGTTGATAACAACAAATTTAGATGAAATTGCAAATTAAGCACATTACAGCCCATTGTCGGAGTTACATGTACCTAAGGTATACCATGTATGTATCAAAACACAAAACTAAAAAGGTCCAACTTACAAGAAAGAAAAAAAGAAAGAAAGAAAATAAAAAAAGATACTCTTTATATTGTAAGCTCCCTAACAACACTTGTAAGCTCCCATGACAACACTTGTATTGAAGGTAAACCTAAATGGTTGCCTAGGGTCATTTTACTGTTTATTCTTTCCAACACTCCATTATACATGTAGGTCTAAGGAATACATGTACCATTATCTATTCATATGAGCCCCACTAAACAAAAACAATTTTTTTTAAAACGCTAAACTGAAGCTGTTTCATGAGTGAATTCATTATTTGATCTACATTCCTTTGTAGGTCTAAGGAATATCACCAGCTGTTCAGCATTGGATCCATTGCAGCTACTGTTATGTTTGCTAATATGGGACGAAAGCTGACCAAGGAAGAGAGAATGGAGCTCTCTAGGGCTAGTAGCCAAGGATCACTGGTCCAACCGGGCAGCGCCATGCGTAAGACATTTCTCTAGCCTTTTCTCTCATTATTGACCGTTATTATTCCTTTTGCACCCCCCCCCCCTTTCCCAATTCCTTCCTCTGCACCCTTTTCTCATCTTCATCTCTTTCTCTCCTCCATATCCCTTTCTCTCCCTCTCTCTCTCTCTCTCTCTCTCTCTGTTTCTCTCTTGCTCTCTCTCTCTCTTTCTCTGTTTTTCTCTTGCTCTCTCTCTCCCTCTCTCTGTTTCTCTCTTGCTCTCTCTGTTTCTCTCTTGCTCTCTCCCTCTCTCTCTCTCTCTGTTTATTTTTTTAGCTCTCTCTTTCTCTCTTGCTCTCTCTGTTTATCTCTTACTATGTTTGCACATCCATTTTTAATCTCTGTTTTCTCCAGTAAGTGGAACTCTTCTTTTCCTTTTTCTCATTATTTTTCTTAAATAGCTAGTTTCTCATTTTCTTTCTTATTTTCTTACTCTCTGTTTGTTTCTCACCCGATTTATCCTGCATGTCCTCTTCTCTTCAGATTCTCTTTCTGAATCTACTACAAAATTTCTCAACACTCTCTTCTAATCACAGTCTTCTACCTTTACGCTGTACAGGTACAGCCAACTTGTAGTTCGATTTTAAATCAGCGTTCAGTTTGCTTTGACTATCCAATGATCTGTCTTTCGTTTTGTGAAGATGTACTGTTGAGGTCTGGTGGACCGTGGATCACAAAGTATGTGGCTCAAACCCCAGCCTGGTGCTATCATCCTTTGGCAACACATGGATCTACATGTGCCGCTCTCAACCTATGTTTAAACGTGTACTTGATATACTTGAGTTAATAGTTACTTTATTAGCTTTGCTTTAATTGGTGTAATGATGTGGAAGAGCCATGAGCATCGCAGCGTGTCAAATATGAGCACTGTATAGGCCTGTCCTCATCAGCTCGCGTTAAATTGCCAAATGACCCGCAATTTTAACTATCCCGATAATAATAATAATAATAATAATATGTCTTGTTTACCGAGGGTAGCCTCATTAGTATTCATACTGTTCTCCCTGAGGGCCCTGCAATCATATTATTACCATGGTCATCGGATTCGCAAATTAACCAGTTAATTCTCTTCATCAGCCCGCAATGCAATTAGCGGGATATTGGGTCGAGAAAATATCCCGCTATTTGGGAAATAGCTGGCTAATTTGCACCCGTTCGAGCTAGTTTGTGATGAGTGTATCAGTCTGGTGAAGACGCAATTTCGAGCTTCGGGATAATATCCCGAGTCTGAAATTAGCGGGTTATTTGTCAAACTCGAGCTGATGATGACAGGCCTAATAAAAAGCCAATATCATTCTTATTGATTTTGTATTGATCTTGCAGCCTCTGCAGCCATGTTAAAGACCGTTGAGAAGCAACCCAGGAAGACAGGAAACACCAACCCTATGACCCCTGCAGCGAAGGCTGAACATGCAGTGGTAGCCCAAGCTCTGCAGGACATCGTGGGACCAAGGCTTAAACCTGATGTAAGATCTTCATCTCTTTACCCGTATCAGACTCAAATTCCTTGCTCACATGTTTTGTTTTAAAGCGGGACTGCACTACATGTACTTGTATCTACAATGTAATTGTCCCTCTATATAGCCAACAATGCCTAGTAAGCAGTACCTGTTGGTCCCCCATTACCCTCTTTTTCTTATGTTTATTGAGAACTTATTTGATGAGATAACCACCTGCCAGTGACCATGCAGGGAGGTCTAATCCCTCCTGGCCAAACCTGACCAAACTAGTGCAGATAGGCTTTAAAACTAAACATACAGTCAAACTTGCCTTAGTGGCCACCTCTCTATAAAGGCTACCTGTCATTAGTCAGCAGCCATAGTGCCTCGATCCTCTGTGATGAAGATCCTGCCTATTGTGGCAATTTATATTGTGTTTCCCTTTGGTGGCCTTAATAGACAGGTTTGACTGTATGTAAAGAAATTCTTTGACATATTTACAGTTGTTCGGCAGAAATATTTTTGTTAGCTTTGAAATCATTTGTTAATTCAATACAGCAAAAGGTATTGTAGGATATGATAAAAGCGGAATGTGTAGCTTGTAGCAAAGGGGACACTTATTGGTATTTTAACATTTAAATCAACTTCTTCAGTTTGTTGAAAAAATATCCCTGAATCGCCAGTTGCAGACCACCTTATGTGTGTCTGCATCAGAAACAGATTTAATTTTTAAACATCTGTCACATCTGGCCACTGAAGAAGAGTGTGACACTAACCTGTTTCTTTTGTTTTTTGTAATCTTTTTTGGACAAGTCATCGCCCTCCACCTGCTGGATGGAGGGTTTTTTAGGCAGTTTTTTGGTGGTTATTCACATTCACCCATCCAACTGTCATCATTTTATCATTCTTGATTTCACCTAGGCGCTGTACCTCTTCAACAATGTGATCAAGGATGTATTCAACAGCGTCGGTGATGCACCTACCCCTCACTCCAGCAGAGCCAGACGCAACAAGATGAGCGTTGAGAACATGGTGATAGAGAAGGCGCAGGAGAATGGACTCGTTGCGTCCTCTCCATGGGTGGCTAAGGTCATGCAGCTCTATGCCATCTCACAGGTTAATCATGGTAAGTTCTGGAGAGGTTGGTCAGTTTGTTTTCATGTTCTTGTTGTGGTTCTTTAAAAAAAAAAAAAAAAAATCCTGATTTTCCCCTTAGTTTCTCTATTCTTCCCTGTTTTTCATTATTTTTCACTCTTTTTCCCTATTTTCTTACTCAAAAGGGGGGGGGGGGGAATGTTATATAGATGCCATTCCCCCCCCCCCCCCCCGAATTCTCTTCTTCTTTCTTTACTCAAGGGGGGGGGGGGGCGTGGTTGAGGAGGGGGGGGGGGGGTGGGGGAGGGAAAAGTGTTTAGTGAGAGCTGATTTGATGAGATAAACACCTGTCAGTGACCATGCAGGGAGTTCTAATCACTCCTGGCCAAACTAGTGCAGACAGGCTTTCAAGTCTATAACCACTACACTTGTCTTTCCACATTTTCATACCGTTCTGTACCATCTCACAGGCCAATCATTTAAAGTTCTTGATACACTGTACTGTGACGCGCCTGCGTGCGCTTTGAGACAAGACTACTGAATAAAGGGTTCCTGATCGTAGACATTTTGACAGATAGACATTGGCCTCCTGACTGTTATGTTCTGGGAGTTATTGTGGCGGTTTTGGGATGTGTTATGTTTGTCTTTGGTGGCGAATCAGATTGTCGTGGTTTTGTGTTGCCCATGATCCGTGACAAATTGGGGGCTCGTCCTAAAGTCTAGCAGGCGAACCAGTTTTCTACTCCAGGTAGATATTTTTTTGGTGAGGGTTCTCACGTGTCGTATATATTTCGTATAGCTTTGTGTGTATTACTGCGGTTGTGTACCATCCGTTAGTATGGGTACATGTTCGGTGTATGTGTGTGCGAGTCGCACGGGTGTCGCAGTTTGGTTTGGCTAGTATGGGTCACGCTCGAATTCTCGGGACTTTAGCCTCATTTCAAGGCGCGGTGTTTTGGGTTGTTTTCTCGCCGCTTTGGGGTTATGCTGTGTGGCGCGGTGTTTTGGGTTGTTTCTCGCCGCTTGGGTTAGGCTGTGTGGTGCGGTGTTTTGGGTTGTTTCTCGCCGTTTGGGTTAGGCTGTGTGGTGCGGTGTTTTGGGTTGTTTTCTCGCCGCTTGGGTTAGGCTGTGTGGGGCGGTGTTTTGGGTTGTTTTCTCGCCGCTTTGGGGTTAGGCTGTGTGGGTTGGTCTGTGATTAGCTGTTGGATGTTGGGTGTCTGTTAGGTTATAGTCCTAGCTTGGTTGCCTTTTTGGAAGGTGTTGGGTAAGCTAATCCAGTTTGGTACTGTTGTCCTTGGTAGTTTTCGACTATGGCGAAGGTACAGTGTTTTGTAGATGGACCCACAGTTGGGGTTTTGGAGCAGTTGAAGAAGGCGGAGTTGCTTGAAGCTGCTCGGATTTTGGAAATTCCTGTTGGGTCATCACTGAGGAAGGATGATATAAGGACTCTCATTCAGGGATTCTTTATTCAGACAGGTATTTGGTCAGCCCCGGTGGGTGCTGTTAGTGGTAAGGATAATGGTGTTTCGGAGTCCTTGACTACATCTGGTGCTTCTCAGTTGGACCTCAAGGCGCTTGAAGCTCAGTTGAAGATAAGAGAGATAGAATTACGAATCAAGGAGTTGGACGTGCGGAGTAACCATTCTCCTGTGAGTACGGTTGATGCCGTTAAGCATATAAGGCTTGTTCCAAAGTTTGATGAGAGTAAGGTTGAGGAATTCTTTCAGCATTTTGAAAAGGTTGCCATCAATTTGGGTTGGGACAGGTCGGTTTGGCCGACGTTGGTTCAGAGTAGTTTGGTAGGTAGGGCGCAGGAGGCTTATGCTTCATTGTCTGTCGAGCAGAGTAGGGATTATGAGGTGCTCAAAACCTCCATTCTCAGGGTTTACGAGTTGGTGCCGGAGGCGCACAGACAGGCTTTTCGCAGTAGAAAGAAGGGTGAGGATGAAACTTATGTTGACTTTGTCCGACAGAAGATTTTGCATTTTGAGAGATGGTTGGCGTCAACTAGTGTTGACAATTTTGAGCAGTTGAAGGAGCTTACTCTTCTTGAGGAGCTGAAACGTTCTGTTTCTCCGGAGTTGAAACAGTATTTGGATGAGCGGGAAGTGAAAGATGTGAGGAAAGCTGGTGTGTTTTTGGATGAATATGTGCTGACTCACAAGGGGGTTGGTAGAGACAATGGCCCATGGAACGGTGGACCTAGTTTCAATCCTGGTCCAGGGGAGATTGCCCAGAAGCAGCAATCTCGCCCTAGCCAATGGACAGGTGGACCTTATGTCAATCCTGGTCCTGGGAAGATGTCCCAAAGGCAGATACCTGGCCCTGACTGGTGTTACTATTGTAAACAAGATGGACACAGGATGTCCGAATGCCCTAAGCTTCAGAGGAGGAGATAGAAGGAAGGTTTAAGGAATAGTTAAGAGATAGTGCTCTGTCGGAGGAAGAGAGAGTCTGTTTTCTATGGGGAGGGAGGAGTATTGATGAGAAAGTAACTTAAGTATATGAAGGCTAATGATATCATTGAACCAAGTAAAGGTCAGTGGAGTTCTTGTGTTTTGGTTCCTAAGAAGGATGGTACTTTTCGGTTTTGTACAGATTACAGGGTGTTGAATTCCAAGACTAAAACAGACTCATTTTCCCATACCCCGCATTGACGACCTTATAGATCAGATAGGGAGTGTCAAAGTCGTGTCTAAGTTCGATCTGCTGAAAGGTGACTTCAGAGCTGGTGGGATGTCAAGCCTACCTGGATGATATTGTGGTGTATAGTGACAATTGGGAAGACCATGTTCAGCGAATACAGGCTCTATTCAACCGTCTCTCTGAAGCCAACCTAACTGAACTTGAAGAAGAGCGAGTTTGCTCATGCACAGGTGTCATTTCTAGGCCGTGTTGTTGAGCTTGGAACTATGCGACCGATTGATAGAGGGCATCCTGGACTTTCCTGTTCCTGAAGACAAGCGGGCTCTGCGACGCTTTCTCGGGATGTCTGGATTCTACAGGAAATTCTGTCAGAACTATGCAGATGTTGCAGAACCCCTCACGAATCTGCTGAGGAAGAACGTGCCATATTCGTGGACTTCAAGCTGTCAAGTCGCGTTCGATCCATTGAAGTCTTCACTAGCCTGCTCACCAGTCCTAGCGGCGCCAGACTGAAGCGTTTTGATCCAAGTGGATGAGGCTGGTTTGGAGCGTCCAGTATGTTATATGTCGAAAAAGTTCAACAAGCATCTAGCAAGATATTTGACAACATGAGAAACAAAAAACAGCAGACTAATGAGGTGATCTCTCGTGCTTCAGGAGTATGATTTGAAGTTTGGACACATTGGAAAGGACAATATCATTGCTGACACAATTTCTCGTGGATCGATTGCTATTTGCATTGTTAAGAAGTAATTATTGTATTTGTATATGTAAAATGTGAAAATTGTACAGCGTACTCTTTTGCATATTGTGTTTTGATTTGCAGGTATATGCAGTTTATTTTCGAAGTCAAACATTTTGTCTAGTCGACAGAGGTTAACATGCAAGATTTTTAAGTAGCAGTTAATACATTGTAATGTATTTCACTTCATCAAATGCATTTTGGTCAGATTAGAGTTGGTACAGACAATTAAGACTACTACAATAACAGTGATACTATGTTCAAGAGAGAATGACAATACTACATTTGTAACTTCTCATTGTTTGGGGTTTGTTCAAATTGTACAGTTGAGATTGATACACAGAAACTGGTGTAGTGTTATTGGTGAAAAGAACATAATTTTACGTTGTTTTGAATTTTGTTTGTGAAGAAGTTTACAAGAGGAAAAGTAAATACAGAGTGTTCATACTATTTGTTTGAAGGTTCATGTACACGCAAAACTTATGCATTCTTTTTAGGAGGAAAATCTCAACAGCAAAAGTCATGCTAATGAGTGTACTGAGTACTAAATCAGAGGTATGAAGGTGCTTTGTACATGTTAGAATGTATCAAGTTTCATATTTGTTTGTTTTGTGTCATCGAAAAAGAGCAAGTTATCAGTATGTGTCGTGTTCAGAAAAGGATAATTGAAAATGCCATTCAATTGTGACATTTTGTTTAAAATATTGTATTAGATGATTTTTCCTGGTTTAAATGTTAAAATCGTGTTTACAATCACTTGGTGGAAGATTAGCTATCTTTATTTCTATCTTTCACATATTTAATGAGCTGTTTAAACATGTTTGTTGATTATTAGTGAGGTAGCTATGGTAACGTCACATGACAATGAAAGGTTATGAATATTTGTCGTAAATTTATTACTATATTGTATCAGGTGACAAATGTAAATTTCTTCGTTTTGCTTATATAATCACTTGCATATTATATCTGGATATATGTCATTGTTTAACAGTATTTTGCATTATTACCTGCAGGTATATATAAGCATATTTGAAATATTTCAGATTCAGCTCGACATATTTGTGTCTAATCAAAAGGCAGAGGACTTTGTTTTCAGTGGTAATGATGTATATTTTTATTGCCAGTTGTGGTTTTAAAAGAAAAGAAAATTTTGTAGCGGTAGTATCCAGTATTGCTGTGCAATCGGTACATGTCTATAAAGAGGGCGTTCATTTTGCTTTGAAATTCCATCTTGTTATTGTTAATCGATAAACAGGTGTACGTTTATGTAAAACTATTCACTAGGCATACAAGGATGAGCTTAGCCAAAGTATTCAGTTATTGTTACTATGTATACATGTACATCTACATGTTTCTTGTTTGAGTTACAGAGTCTAACTTACAGACCATGCTTTGTGATTATATACATGTTGTTGCTAGAAAGTTCTTCCATAGCTTTCTGTTTTAAGGAGGGAGGTGTGACGCGCCTGCGTGCGCTTTGAGACAAGACTACTGAATAAAGGGTTCCTGATCGTAGACATTTTGACAGATAGACATTGGCCTCCTGACTGTTATGTTCTGGGAGTTATTGTGGCGGTTTTGGGATGTGTTATGTTTGTCTTTGGTGGCGAATCAGATTGTCGTGGTTTTGTGTTGCCCATGATCCGTGACAGTACATTGTTCAATTTTGTTCATGTACTTGGCGTGTGAGTCTAGGATCACTGCATATACCCCTCTACACGGATGGCTATAAAGTCATGCAACTCTATGCCATATCAGCACCTAATTATGGTGGCTCAGCTAAAGCTGGGGTAACAATATGATACTTAGTACTAATCACAGGAGAGTATGCTTTTAGTAGTAGCTGCACTAGTTGGTCATGCAGACAGATGCCAACCAGTAAGATTAAATCGTACTTACGATAATAATAGTGAAATACGATAATACGATGTGCACCTCTTAAAATACGATTTTTCCACAAAAAAAAAAATAAAAAAAATAAACACAAAATAACCCATAAAAACAGCGGCATCGTATCGAAACATATACAAGTAAACCCAGCAACCCCAAAAAAACTTTGCTATACAATTTTCTCATCAAATTTTCATGAAAGAGCAAACATTTTTCTTGACTGTACTTTCCAGTAAAGCATTTTTCTAAAATTTTATTGGCCCGGGGCCGACGGACCAGTGGTAGTGTTGAGTTTTCGTGAAAATCTGATTTTTCTCTACAAAATCGGATTTTTTTTTTTAGGATACTCAGTCTGTTTTTTTGTGTCAAGAGGTTGGCATCTCTTGTCATGTGATGAGAGGAGGAGGATTGCAGAAAATCTTGCTGGAAGGAATGGTAGAGGGTAAACGAGAAAGAGGTAGACAGCGAACCACTTGGTTTGATGATATCAAGAAATGGACATGGTCTTAGGTTACAGAGGTTACATGACAGAAATCAATGGAGGTGCATAGCCGCCAACCCCTTCCGAAGGGACGGCACTAGATGATGATGAGTAGCTGCACTATATCAATGGGCGTTTAAATGTTTGTAATAACATGTGGCATTATTTATAGCCTTCTTTTTTTTCCACCTCCCCATCATCAATCAATCTCCCAGGTGTTATCGTAGCCGGTGGCCCTGGTACGGGCAAATCCACCTGCATCCAGATCCTGGTTGAGGCTCTCTCCGCCGTGAACCCTGCTCAGTCCCGTCAGTCCCGTAGCAGTGTCTCCAGCATCACATCCATCAGTCACAAGCTACAGCGTATCAGCCCTCTGGTGGTGGATGATCTCTCGCTCATGTTTGGCTATATCAATCAGAACCATGACTGGACGGACGGCGTCTTCACCAACGTCTGGAAGAAAGCAAACAGGGTAAGAAAGAATCGCTCAAATCCCACCATGGTGTTCAAAAAAACAAAATTCCATATTCAAGTATTTTGTACTTTTGTGCACTGCTGTTCCAGGGCCTGAAAAAGGGGCTATGGAAGCCTTCTGGTGTACTCTGAGCCTTATCTTGAAGCATTATCGTAGAATTTTATGACTAATTATTTCAGAATTTTTTTGGTTGAGAATTGATTGAATCCTGTAACTGGATGATTTTCAAACATGTAACTTCAAAATCCAAACCTGAAGTATAGAGTTGTTGTGGATAAATCACCCGACTGCAGATTACATGGTACGGGGTTCAAGTCCTGCGGCGGCACTAATGTCCTGTGGCAAGACGTTAGTCTACATTTGCCACTCTCCACCCAGGTGTAAATGGGTACCTGATATGCTTGAGCATTAGTTACTTTGGCAGCTCGGCTATAACCAGGATAAAATGTGTAAAGCGCCATGAGCGTGAGAGCCTGGCGGATACCGGCGCCATATAAATATCCATATTATTATCATTATTATATTTATTATTATCTATATTTTTGTCTGTCCGTAGAATGTGAGTACGACCTGGCTTTGTCTGGACGGTCCCTTGACCCCTAGCTGGACGGATAACTTCAACACCGTGCTGGACAATGACCGAGTGCTGAACCTCCGTAACGGTGACAGGCTCTTCCTAGCTGATAACGTGAAGCTCCTCTTTGAGACGGACAGCCTGTCCAACGCATCACCGGCATCGGTCGCTAGAGCTGTGAGTTAAAGTTATCAATTATTTTAATCTTTCATTTTACATTTAGCAGGGCTCTACACCAACCCCTTTATAAGGGGATCTTCAATAAAGGGTGGCGGGTTGGTAGTTATTCTGTATCTCGTAATGCAATACATTGACATTGTAACAGTAACACTCTGAATTTTAAAGCCCCACTGCACTACTTAATTATAGCTATTTGCGCCCTCTACATAGGAAACAATTAATGCCTAAGTGGTGACCATTGGTCCCCCATGGTCCCCTTTTTCTTATGTTAATTGAGAGCTGATTTAATGAGATAACCACCTGTCAGTGACCATGCAGGGAGGTCTAAACCCTCCTGGCCAAACTAGTGCAGATAGGCTTTCAAGGGTCATTTGTTTTCAATCCTGTGTCAGTGTCAAGTCAAAGTTTATAGAAGTTGGATTACTTGCAGATGGCTGCTTAAAGGATTTACAAGTGGATATGAAAGACAGTGAGTCTAAATTGTGATTGAAATAAGCATGATCAAACATCAATATGTTTCTTTGTATGCGATGATTTAGAATACATTCATTAACAACTTAAGATGAGTTTCATACGCCATGCCATTGTTTTACAATAAAGTTAAGCCATTATTACTTGATTTGCAGGGTATTGTATACTTGGACCGTGAGGTGCTTGGCTGGAGACCGGTAGCACAAGCTTGGTTAGAGAACCGCAACCAACAAGAAATCCATGTGAGTACTTGTGGAAACATGCTGTAGGCTTGGCATAATGCTTGCAATGAGTACCACTTGCGCTACTCGTATTTAATGGTACAGTCATATAATTGAGTTGAATTGACATTTATTTTCATCATCATGACAGCATACACATGTAAAAAGATAATGATGTAATATCACAACGCATAACAATATCAAAATTACATATAAATTGACATAATAACTTTCAAATTATAAAGTATGAAAGTATAAACCATAGTAAAAATGAAAAATGTATTCTTAATGTAGTAGGATAGTAAATTATATCAAGCATTCTTTGTTTTTGTGCAAATTGTTCAGCACAGTGTATTTCAAAGAATATGTAATAACTTTATATCATCTATTCAGTTTTCTTCACAACCATTCAGTCTAAACTTGATCAAATATTTTGTGCTGTCTAATCACCCATTGAAGACTTCAATCAGGATTTGATGTGGAACAAATATGCTGTGAGCAAACTATATATACATCTTTCAGATTGATTAGGAGCCAGTTTAAATGACAGAACAACTTTTTCTTAGTCAGCTATGTATCAGGGCAAGCTTATCTGGATGCAAAACATTAAGATGCTGATGGAATGAGTATACAAAAGAGGTTACAAAGAAAAAGTTTTTAATAAATTTGATTATATTGTTTGTTTTGTGTCTTCTTCAACAGTGTCTACAGAAAGCATTCAACAAGACTATGGATGCAGTTGTCAACTATGTCCTCTTTGAAACCAAGTAAGAATTTGAGATGCTTTAGTTACTTGTATACTGTTGGATTTCAAAATCATGATCTGTATCTTTTAGAATATTAGATATTGTAGTATGTGAGGAAACGTAACATCTAAGTTTGTAGTAAAATAAGAAATAACGATGTAACAAATTACAGGGTTTCTTTAAATTTGTGTAATTATATTCTTTGACGCAAAGCATTGTACTGTCATGGTTTAACTTTTACTAAACAGAAAATGCATATAACATTGTGAGAAATACGCAATCACTAGTTCAAACTAAACTTTGTACATTTAATTCGCAAGTTTAAATGTGAAAAAATATCCAAACAAAGGAATTTGAATAAAGTACTGAAGTTTACTTCTGCTGCTATATCTTACCCTTTTTAACTGCTTCAACATTAAGAAAGCGAGAATAAATGTTGTATGGTGTTGTGTCTTATTGTACCTAAAATCATTGATGACATGATTGGTGGATTGAATTTTAGAGATCCAAAGAACAAACGATGTATTTTATTTATCCCTGCAGACCCCTTGCCACGTTGACCGAAGTAGGAACCTTCAAGACTGGCCTGGGTCTCCTGGAGTCTATGCTCAATGAACATATTGAGATAGGAGGAGAGCTTCATATTGAACGTCTCTTCTTGTTCTGTCTGATCTGGACGTTTGGAGGACTACTAGAAGGGTCAGATAGGAAGGGATTCAGTGACCTTCTACGTACTCTCACATCAGCGTAAGCTTCAATAACTTTTTCTTTTGATGCTTGTTTTACTTGACTACTGAGAAAGTATTATATGATTGTAAATAAGCAACGAAAGGAACAACGGCTTTAATGCCTCTCCAAGGAACTTGGTAATGAGACTTAATACCTTACCAAAGGTCACTGGCACATTGACTTAGTTTTGAGCCTGGGACCTTCCGGTTACGAGACCATTGCTCTACCATTTACCCATCTTACACTTTCTTATTGTTATCACTGTATGCTGAAATGGAGTTTTCAATTACTTGCACGTCGAGTTCATAAATGTATAATTGGTCACAAAACCAACACAGATTTTGAAATGATGTCCTCATCCAACTTTTACCTTCTTTGCACAATGTATTAAACAAAATATAATACATGTACATGGGACTTCTGCCAGCTAGAGTTTGTAGGAAGAAATTCCTTAAGTTCTGTTAGTGCCCTATGTGGCAGCCCCCTTAAGGCCATGACAATGACATATAAATTGCATTTTAAATCTCCATAAATAGAACAAAGTTGTTTTCTATTTTTTATCTTTCAGGCTGCCTGACTACGACCATGACATCTCTGTATTTGATTACTATGTGGATGAGTCGGGTGAATGGGATCCTTGGATCTCCAAGGTACCTGATGTAGCTTACACAGACACCAGGGATCTACTGGGTGATGTGCTTGTGGATACCGTCGATACTGTAAGTATTGCTAGCTTCCCTGTGTATCACATCTTATCTATATATTCTTTTTACTACAGTGGAACCTGTCCGAGTGGCCACCTCTCTATAACGACCACCTGCTGATGGTGGTGCCTTATATTGTCTTTCTCAAAGAAGAAATTTGTGTTGTAGAACCTGTCTAAAAAAGCCACCTGTCAACATTGGCCAGTTTTCACGTTTGTCTCTTGGGTGGCCTTAATAATCAGGTTTAACTGTACTATTCAACCAATTGAGTGTTAACACAAGTATAATAGTCACTGTAAGCGCATCCAACTTTCAGTAGCATGGACATACAAGCAGGCATTCATATGAAATTTTCAAAAACATATATCAGAGAATGTCTGAGGAATACCCCAAAGTTTTGTAAAACTCTTTAGAAGAATTGTCTTCAGTGACCAGTGTTGAAATATAAAACTATGATAATTGTGATATTGAACACTGTATGTGTGCTGAAGGGTGTTTAAACAAATTATCTGATCAATTAAGGAGATACTTTTAGTAGTGGTCGCCCATCTAGAATTCTGTAACCGTATGCTTTAATGTGTCAATTTTAAAGCCCCAGCACTGCACTACTTATAGCTACTCGCGCCCTCTATATAGCAAACAATGCCTAATCTGTGCCTGCTGGTCCCCCATGATCCCCTTTTTCTTATGTTAATTGAGAGCTGATTTGATGAGATAACCACCTGTCAGTGACCTTGAAGGGAGGTCTCATCCCCCTGGCCAAACTAGTGCAGACGGGCTTTAAGGAGTGGTCATAGTATCGATGCAATATGACATGATTGTACTGAATCCCATTTCCTTGATGTTGTTAGATCCGTACCCGAGTCCTGATGGAGTTTGCCAATCTGACCAACATGCATGTGATGCTGCTAGGACCACCGGGTTGCGGCAAGACGGCTATGATCAATGACTTCATCAATACACTGGGTGAGTTTATGGGTTGGTCTGTCGGATGAAAGAAGTGGGTGAATTGAGTTTTTATTTCCATAAACCATGAAAATAAAAGTATACAAAGTGAATTAAATGAAGAAGAGGGATAACAAAAGTATAAATGCTAATGTAGGTTATCCCCTTTAGAGGGATAATCAGAATATCAGCAGAGGGAGAGAAAAGAAAAAAACAAGGGAGCTACCTGTGTAATTTTATTGCTTACATATAATAAATTCTTGTGAATTATAGACCTCAATGATTGTCAAACTAAATTTGTTCCTTCCTGTAATCTTCCCAATTCAAAATAATAAACTTTATTTCTGCAAACTTGTAATGCAAGAAAGCATCTTGGAATGAAATACTTCTCGATCTAACTGCCATTTTTTTTTCCTTACAGATTCAAGCAACCAGATAACCAAGAGACTGGTATTCTCTGGAGCATCTACTGCTTCACAGCTACAGCAGTTCATTGAGGCTAACATACACCACAGGCAAGGTAAGAGAAATGGTTACCAGTCTACAGGTTATATAAGCAGTCATCCCTTTTTATGTATCAATGCTTGGGAGTTGCTATTTTCTTTTGGCAGGTTTTGATAAATCTGTTGAAAAGACGTTTTTTTCAATAAACATATACATGTATGCTTCCATTTCAAAACTGCAGGTTGTCCTTCCAATACATGTCCATATACAGTCAAAAACTAAATTATTGATACCCTTACCAAGTTTTGTAGTTTTTAAAGTACATGCATCTGTAAAATTGACCCTTAATTTTTGTTTCTTGAGAATGTGACATGATAAAATTTACATCTAAAGTATTCAACGAATGCCCTAATTCAACCAGTCTACCTTTCATTATTATAGTTACAAAAAAATAGAAAAAACATTAAATTTACAAGGGGTATAAATAATTTAGTTGTTTACGGTATGTAATTGATTTTATTGGATACTTCAGTGCCAGTTGAAAAAGAACACATCTGTGGCTTCTCTTTTACATTTATTTGCAAATTTGGTAAATGGCAAATTTCTGATACACATCAGGTAGTAAGTAGGATTACTGCAAAGCCATTCATGGTAGCATGGGTATTGTTTCATAAAATTGTCATAAGTACAAGTTCACCGACATCCCATTGAAACATGTGTTCAATTTAATCCACGCATTTCAGTGGGTTGTCGGATAACTTGTTCTTTGGACAGTTTTTGTGAAATGCTGTCATGTTGATGATTAGAATCAGTATATTCCTTAAAGTGCAAATATCTCATTCTGTTTCTTGCAGGCTTTGTGTACGGTGCCCGTGACACCAAGCGTTTCCAGCTCTTCGTAGACGACATCAACCTGCCACCCTGCGACGAGCACGGTGTACAGCGCTGCAATGAGCTCATGCGTCAGCTCCTAGATGAACGCCTTCTCATCACGTTGCAGAAGCCGTTTGAATGGAGGACCATCGAAGACCTGGTGGTCTTGTCCGCCTGCACCATGAACAACTATCCTAGTTCTAGTAGCAGGAAGATACCAGATAGACTACTGGTAAGGAGAAAATAGTAAAATTTTGCCGAGATACCCATTGGTTTACGTGTTAAAATTTCCTTTGTGCGAGCGCGGACACCATACATTGCTTTTTGTCTGCGATTCCCAAATGATCGAAACTTTCAGTCATTTTTCCAGCAAAGATAAACAGACAGTTTCTCAGATTTTCTGTGATGTTTTAACCAATCTTTACTCAATAAAAGGCTAAGGTAAAAATTCTTGGTAGATTTTTGTTTCAATTCGGCATATAAAAGACATATCGACTGCTTTAGTATTCGAGGTCTGGCTGATTTATAGGTTCTCGAGAACTTGTACATCTTGCCATGACCCCTCGGCGCCCCGCCCACCCAGGCACGCCTCTGCGTCATGGCAAGATGTGCGCGGGTTCTCTTGAGCCTATAAAACAGCCAGGCCTTTCGAAGCAGTCGATATCTCTATAATATTAACTTATTTACTATGTTTATTTGCCCACTGTATTTATGAGACAAACTGTGTTTTGGTAGCTTGATTAAACAACAAACCTGTATCTACCTTTTTTCACTAAATTTGTGAGGCAAAGAGCACTTCAAATTGAGATAAGCTCATTTTTTAACCTTCTTTTCTATGTCCATGTGTATCTAAATTTCCTTTCTTCCACAGCGTCACTTTGTACTGATCCATCTTCCTGAGCCGAAGGAAGGAGCGCTGAGCAGCATCGTGGATGCTGTACTGGACGGTAACATGACCAAACACAACGGTCAGTCTCTGGCTCAAGAGCTCCAGGATGCTATCGTCAATGCTTCCTGCAAGCTCCTGACCTCTGTCCAGAAGGTCCTTCGTCCTACACCGATGCCTGGACGATACCATTACATGTTCACCCTCAGAGACATCTCCAAGACATTCCAGGTATGTTTGGATCAGATAGTCAGTTAGTTAGTCACTTCCTCAGTCAGTTAGTCAGTCATTCAGTCAGTCAGTTACTCAGTAAGTCATTCATTCATTCAGTTAGTGAGTTGGTCAGTCATTCTTTTTAAGAGGATCAGAGCATTTTGATCTAAATGAGCTCCTAGCAGAGCTCACTGGCCTTTTCAGGTGTCTTATACCTTAGATGTCTTATAAGAGGTAGATGGTGTAACCCTGAAAATTTACCTACAATTCAAACAGATTAGATGTAAGTGTAGATCAAGGTGTGTTTAGGTATACCTTTTATACCTAATCTTTTGAAATATAACTCACAATTCTCTAATTGTTATAATGAGCACAGATAAATAATACATTTTAAATAATCATCCCGTATCTATTTGTTATTTCCACCAGTGTCTGATAAGACTCTCTGAAGAAGCCAGAGGTGAAATGAACATGGTGTCATCGCTATGGCGACATGAGGTGCAGAGGATCATGCGTGATCGTCTCTGCCGAACGTCTGACATCAACTGGTTTGACAAGAACCTGGATGAAATCTGCAAAGCAGTAAGTTTTGACATTTGAAACATAACTAAAAAATATCACGACTGACAGTTATAGACACAAATGCACCATGCCTTTTCGTGCACATAACATGGTTTTTTTTTGAGATGGTTAAAGTGCTTCTGTATTACAGGTCTAATGAATAATGGCAAAGTCAAATCTTGTGGGCCTGTTTTCATTTGCCCGATTATTAATAATTGTTTTTCACAGTGGAGTTCTAAATGTATCCATTGTACTATTTTATAGTTGTGGTATCTAATGAAAGGGAACAAATATAAGAGTGTACATACGTGTACTTCCATATTCTGCTCAACTCTTCTTAGCCCCTTCACAAAATCAGTTCTGGTACTGTGAAATTGTTTGGTTATTGAAGTTGGTTTGTCATGACTAAGTTGGATTGTTTAAGACGAGCTCCATAGCTTGACACACCTCCCGGCAGGCTTGTTTGATGAGTTCATCAATGTTACATCCACAAGGGTTTTATACCTTCCAAACCCTTGTTCTTAGAAGTCTTTATAAAATGTCTATTCGTATTTGTTTTTTTAATTAGGAGATCCCCAAGTGTGAGGATGATGAAAGTGTCTTTGAACACTTTGTGACGTTCCCCATCGAGCATCGAGGTTATCAGAGACCAGTCACTTCCATGTCACAGAAGACTGTCAGGGTAAGTACTAGGAGTAGTCTGTACTTTCCAGGAGAAAAGAGTACTTAATCACAGTCATCCAAGGATCATTCCTCTATCGTTCATTCCATAACCTTGCCCCTTCCTCTCTCCTTCATTCCGTTCAGCTATGCATACAGGGCCCAGTTTCATAAAACTTGTTATCAATAACAAGTTACAATAACTGTTATAAGCTCCTGAAATTGTGACATTTGATTGGCTTAGAGCAAGTTTGTCACAACAAATTCAGCATTTGTTATTGATACAAGTTTTGTTCCTCCATTTCCACAAAAAAACCTTAAACCGGAACAAAGGGGAGTTGGGATGATAGAGCATTGGCTGCTGCACCGCGACTTTGAAACTCCCTTCCCCACTCAAAAATTGTTCCAAAGAAACTTGAAAACCTTATGTCATCCATATTTTTTGTATTCTTATTGCTATCCATACAATGTATCCATACGATTGTCTATACTGTTTGTTATGTGCATATTTTGTTAGTTGCCTTGAGCATTCCATGGGACAGGTATCTGTAATGTTTGCAAAAATATTCTACGGTAGCATGTAACTATTGTTTGAAGTTCAAACATGCCTGATTCATGCTGTAAACATTGGTATAAATTAACCATCACGATGCATACATGTATGTCTCAGTGGAACAATGCATTATTGAAATTACTGACTCTGTTTGGCACATATATGTATATGCAGCAAGACTTGAGATTAGTTTGAATATGTGTGTTCCATTTCCATTCAGGTCAAGCTTCAGCCAGTATGTAACCTTGAGCAGGTTCATAAGTGTATCCTTTCCCATCTGACCCGATTGGCTACTAAATTGTTATAAGCTACTGACCTGGGCCCATTTCATAAAACTTGTCATCAGTGACCAATGACAGTTTTTGTTATAAGCTAGTGAAATCCTTTCTTCTGATTGGTTATCAGCAGATTTGTCACTGATTTTTGTCATTTGTCATTGAAAAAAGGCTTTGTGAAACGGGTCCCTGCTCTTACAGTTTGAATGAACTCCTTTGAATTTGATTGTAGCACTAACCAATGATCTACCTACTCCTCTAATTTGCAGGTTATTCTACAGCCAGTAAGCAATCTGGAGCAGGTTCACAAGTGCATCCTGTCTCATCTGACCCGATACAACGAGGAGTTTGGTAACGTCACACTGAACATCATGCTGTCTGATGATATCATCTATCATGTGCTCCGCATGCATCGTGTACTCAGCTTCCATCACGGGTAAGACGAACTCATTTTAAAGGGAGTGTATAGCCTGACGAGACTATGTGTCTTTCCTGGGTATAATACGACTACGGACGACGCGACAGCTTCAATCACATGCGTGGAACATACGCGAAACCAAAGCATGAAGTCTTTTTTCGCAAATGTTGACCATGTAGAGATTAAGTCGATGACTACCGTTAATCACCATTCGTTAACGTGCAGTTGTCCAAAAGAAGACGTTGATGGCGTTAACCAGTATTTGCCAAGCTACACTCCCTTAAATCCTGGTACAAGATTTCACCAAACGAGCCTTCCAAAGGATTATTTGGGGTATTGTTTGGAAGCATGTCCTGCTGGAAAGCAGGTTCTAGCTGAAAACAAGTTTTTACCGTCATGTTTTTTTTATGTCATGTGTTACTGAAAATTATTTTATATATTACAATGTATCTTTCTTTTGAATGATTTTGGGGGATTCTGATTAGTGGTACACCTTAAATTCTCCTTTTACAACAAATTATACAATGTAATTAATCCCTTTTCTCTTCCTCTCTCCTACAGTGGTAGCATGATGTTAGTAGGTGCTATTGGTAGTCACCTGACCACCCTAGTCAACCTAGCCCTTCATGTAGCCGACATGCCTATCCATCCCATGGATACTACCAAGGCTAATACGTTCTTTGACGGTCTGCGCTCAGCGGTCAGGCTATCAGGCACGGAGGGCAAGATGCTTACTCTCATGTTCACGGTAAGTTCCATACATTACTGATAGCCGAGCAACCCTCGGCAAATTTATTTTACTTTATAATTCTCGTTCAAGAATATAGTCTTCCCTCTAATTATTCATAAAATAATGATCAAACTTTTAACGTAAGTTCTTGTTTAATCTTTCTATGTTGAATGACATGTACATTCATTTGTCGCTCATTTCACCTAGATGTAAAAGGAATAAACTTGAATCTGTTCTGTGACAGGGGCAACAATTCTTAGCAAGGAAGTTTGAGTTCTACCACAAGTTTGGAATATAAATAATTATTCTAATCTTCCTGAACCAGATAATGGTTATATACGTGTTAAGATTTTTTATGAAGATACATGTACTTTTTAAAAAGCCACAATTAGACAAAGAAATGAAATCCACTTGCTACATGTCTAATGATGATTATAGGGCATGTGTTGAATTATGTATCATTGTTTGACACTCCAGGGTCGTGACCTAAAGGAGGATGTGTACCTGGATGCTATCAACAGTATCCTGATATGTGGGGAATACCCTCCTCTCTTCTCTAATGATGAGCTGGATGGACTCTTACAGGTAAATATTCATTTCTTCTCCCATGATACAAGTCGGTGCCAATTGAGATGATCTTTTGTGGTCCTTTCTGCGAAAAGACCATAGCTTGCTAGACCCCTTTTAGGGATGTTGGGCATTACCCAGAAGTCAAAAGGAAAGTTGCCTTTCCGGCCACACTCTGATTATGCACATTATTTATACTATTAATTCATCATGGCAGGAATTATGTATTATTTGTTTCACTATCTATCAGGACTTGCCTTGTTTGCTCAGAATTGAATCATAGTCAATTTCAAATATACAGTCGATTGTAAATCTGAATCTCCTTCTGTCGTATGAGGCAGCAGAATGTAAAAAATGAAACCTAAAATCAAACCAACAAATCTGACTGAGTATGTCGTTCACCAACAATTTTAGGGCAAGGACCCAGCGGGTTCGCTATACACAGGTCTTCATCTCCCAGCCAGGTATTAATCTAACTCTGAGTTTTGCTGTTTGGATGTGAAAAATTCAATGTTTATACAAAGATTTAAAAGTTTGTTTTTTCACCTTTTGACGTACATACAGTAATGTTAATCACACAATTCTGTGGTATAAATTATATTATATTACAGCAAATTAATAATCTGACATTTTTTCTTACCAGGCTCTGACTCCAGCTATGAAGAGACGTTTCCCAAATGTTCTGGTTGACCCAATGAAGTTCTTTGTGTCAAGGGTCAAGACTAATTTGCATATCATCCTCTGCCTGCCACCTACTCACAGACTACTCAAGATCGCTCCAGGGTAAGGGCATCTTTAATACACCACTGGTCCATAGTATAACTCCTATTCAAACATTGATGACCATGGTAATGTTTTTGTGGCCATATCTTCACGTCTAGTATTTTGTTGTTCTGGTTGTTGATAATGATGATGATGATGATGATGATGATGATGATGATGATGATGATATTAGCGATGATGAAGATGATTGGTGGTGAATAGAAGGAAGATAGAGGGAAATATAATGTTTATATTTGGTAATGTTTTTGTGGCCATATCTTCACGTCTATTAATATTTTGTTGTTCTGGTTGTTGGATGATGATGATGATGATGATGATGATGATGATGATGATGATGATGATGATGATGATATTAGCGATGATGAAGATGATTGGTGGCAATGATGATGAAGGAGATGGTGGTGAATAGAAGGAAGATAGAGGGAAATATAATGTTTATATTTGGTAATGTTTTTGTGGCCATATCTTCACGTCTAGTATTTTGTTGTTCTGGTTGTTGATAATGATAATGATGATGATGATGATGATGATGATGATGATATTAGCGATGATGATGATTATGGTGATGATGATGATGATGGTGATGATGATGATGATGATGATATTAGCGATGATGAAGATGATTGGTGGCAATGATGATGAAGGAGATGGTGGTGAATAGAAGGAAGATAGAGGGAAATATAATGTTTATATTTGGTAATGTTTTTGTGGCCATATCTTCACGTCTATTAATATTTTGTTGTTCTGGTTGTTGGATGATGATGATGATGATGATGATGATGATGATGATGATGATATTAGCGATGATGATGATGATGATGATGATGATGATGATGATATTAGCGATGATGATGATGATGATGATGATGATGATGATGATATTAGCGATGATGAAGATGATGATGATGATGATGATGATGATGATGATGATATTAGCGATGATGATGATGATGATGATGATGATGATATTAGCGATGATGATGATGATGATGATGATGATGATGATGATATTAGCGATGATGAAGATGATTGGTGGCAATGATGATGAAGGAGATGGTGGTGAATAGAAGGAAGATAGAGGGAAATATAATGTTTATATTTGGTAATGTTTTTGTGGCCATATCTTCACGTCTATTAATATTTTGTTGTTCTGGTTGTTGGATGATGATGATGATGATGATGATGATGATGATGATGATGATGATGATGAAGAAGATGATATTAGCAAAGATTAGTGGCAATGATGATGAAGGAGATGGTGGTGAATAGAAGGAAGATAGAGGGAAATATACTAGGCAATACATGTATTATAACAAAGTGGTACATGCTGAAGACAGGCTAATCTAGAAAAAACACTATAAAATCATATATTTTATGAATACTCCATTAATACCCTTCTACAGATGCATCTTTGCACTGAATAATACTCCTTTTTCAAAACAAATAATTACTAATTATAACGGTACCCTCATTGTTTTGTTGCAGTCAATACCCTGGTCTGTTGAGTGGTATGCAGATGAACTGGGTTTGTGATTGGTCTCAGAGTGCTCTGCTTGGAGAAGGAGGTTACTACATCCAGAAACATCATGTAGCCAAGGACAGCTCAATAGAAACAAGGTAATAATATCAGGGGGGGGGGGTGTTTCACAAAGATCCTAAGTCGAACTTAACTCTTAGTTAGACTTAAATTTTATGGAGAGCCATTTGTAGCCTTAAAATTAAATATATTCATAAGCAAAAATTCAAGTATTTTAGACTTTTTATAAATTCCACATCAAGAACGTAAAATCTCCTTGATAATAGAAAATATGAATGATTTGAATCAACATGTTATGCCTTTAAAAATAAGTTTTACAAAATATTTTCAAAGATGCTTACAGGTTTCCATAACTTCAACTTAAGATCTTTGTGAAACACTCCCCCAGGAATAATAAATGATTATAATAGCTACATTTATATTTCACACATCCTTCCCAAGGGGACACTCAATGAACCTCTACAATTCAGTATTATTACACTGGCTCTAGGCCAGCTGTCCTGAGGTGCTCATAGCATTCAAGGAATAAATTCCTACCAGGTACCCATTTACTACACCTGGGCGAAGAGTGGCAAATGTTGATTCATGTCATGCCAATCCACAGTCCAGTGACGTGTATGCTATACCATGTTACACAGAGCTACATTTTAACTCCTTGATGAATCAAAGGTCCTAAAAGGTGTACACAAATAGATAACTTAAATTTTTGTTTTGTTCATTTTGTTGCGGTACCACATGTCGTTTGATGTAAGAATGTTAAACAAGTAGTTGTCACCAAAATGTCCAATTAAAACTGTTCTGTTTTTATTTGAGCATTTCAGCGTTTAAACTTATCATTATAATTACTAACCTATTTAAATTTCAGATGACTTTTGCTATTGAATACTGCAGCAGTATAAGAAAATCTGTTAGTTTTACTTATATGACAAAGAAAATATGCTTCAATTGTTCTATTAAATTCCTGTTCATTTCATCAAACTTGTGTTTGAGAAGCCTCATATCATGAAAATAGGGATTATGATATTTATGTATGTTTTGTTGGTGTTCTTTCAGAGAGAACCTTGTGACCTGTATGTCGACCATACACAGCTTTGCGCTGGGTGATTGCAACCAGGTACCATGGGCTGGCAGCGTGGAAGACAAGATTAAACTTACTACGCTCAAACTACACGGCAAGAAAGAGATTGTCAAAGTACACACTCAGAGAGTGGACAACCTCCCGTACACCAAACTTATCATGAAAGAGAGGATCAAGGTAAGACATATAGGGATGCTCGTGTTCAGGTCATAGCCTCATTTTAGGCCTTGACTTATCCTCATTTTTGTTTTGGGTATTTTAATATTGGTATTATGATACTAAAATACTTTTTGCAGGCCCTATATTATAGAGCACATATTGTAAATATATTGGACTCCCACCTGTTTGACTTTCTTTTCTGGCTCATTGTGTGTATAACCAACTGATTTCTCTGGAAATACATTTAGATTTAAGATGACTTGAGGAGAAAACTTCAGCTTCACTGATTAAATATCATTTTTAATTTCACTGCTGTACATTTGTCCTTGTACATGAGCCATTTCAACGGCAGGTACTAAAGCTATTTATCACTGTATTTACAATAGCAACAGCCCTAATGAAAAAACATAGTCTTTTAGCATACACATTTTTAGGAAGATGGAATAGAAAGAGTAATATATTCACCAGAGGCATGATAACATGGCAGTAGAGAAAAAGAAACAAATATTGATGTTTTCATGCAAATTCTTTTCTCAACGTTTAGGCTTCATGGCCAAAAAATACTTGTGATACCACAATTAACCAACAACTTTAGTTGTGCAGAATATGTTATGTTTTCCCATTTATTTTCTCTGGCAGCAAAAGCACTACTTAGAAGGTAGCCCGGGCAAGCAAGAGCTCTTCGTAGGTCCAAGAACATTCCGACGATTCATGGATTGCTTCAGATACATCTACAATAACAAGAGCAAAGAGAATACTGCCAAAGTAGGCAGACTCAAGTAAGAAAGAAGTACAATTATTACATTCTTGGAAAAATAATTATGGTATGAAAGATAAGTTGAGCTTGCATGCATAATGGCCCGAATTTACAAAGGAGGTATATCTTAATCCATGGTTTAAACCTCTATAAGCGTAGTATGCACGTGTCCTTGTGTCTTATGGCTAATAAGACGCATATGAAAATATACGCTTTTAATATTCAATTATTTTAGTCCACGGTGGAGGTTTAAACCATTGTTTAGACCGGTGTTTTTCAACCTGGGTGCAGCAGCAAAGGATGCTGTAAGACATCTTTAGGGGTGCCGCAGAGAAATTTAGCTACATCAAAAACTTACTTTGGAATAACGTTGATTTCATGAACAAAATATATTAGGAACCGCTAGACTATGTAATTTCATGAGGAAATAGCATTCTGAATTTACAATTTCTTACTTATTGTCTCTTAACGTTACAAATATAGCTTGATTTATGTACAGTGAAACCCGTCTATAAAGGCCACTTGGGGCAGACAAGAAAAGTGGTCTTATAGGCATGTGGTCTTCCTGTATAAGTGTACAAGTTTCAATGGAAACAAAAGAATATGTGGTCTTTCTAGACAGGTGGTCACTGAAGCAAGTTTCAATTTATATATTTGCAATGAAATTTGATGGGACACCTCCTGGAGGGTGTTTCACAAACCCTTGTTTTAATGACAAATAGTAGTGACAAATCTGTTGCAAGGATTTCAGTAGCTTATAACAAAAACTGTCATTTGTCACTGATGACAAGTTTTGTGAAACGGGGCCCTGGTAACCCCTACATTCAGAGAGAGTTCAAGAACTTCTAAAATAGCAGTCATTGTGAACCATTTATTCACACATCACCTACCTGTAGGAAAGCACTGAACTGCTTAGCCCGAACTTACAGCGACTGCAAGAACAAGCGCCTTGACATCCGTCGTCTGCATACCCTCTACGAGGAGGCGAGTAAGAGGACGGCTGACCTGCTCCAGCAGCTGACAGGGAAGGCTACTATCCTGGAGAAGACCAAGGCTCAGTATACAGAGGCCAGTAACAGTCTCAGTGCATTCCTGCATATGAACGAAGTGGAGAGTGATGAAGAGGTCGAAGATCTGCTCCTGATCGCTGGTGAGGGGTTAACTGTGTGGTCATTTGAGACAAGATATGAATGAAAATAACAATAATAACGCTTTTTGGTAAAGCGCATAACACATACGCATAATTGCATGTCTTTATGCGCTTTATAGTATTGTAATAATGACTGCTATGAGAGACATAGTTGTTTTTATACACTCACTTTTTCCGAGAGCCTATAAAAACATGCCTCAAATATTAAAGCAGTCATTATAACTTTTATATACTGAAAAGGGTCATAGAATACATGTGCGACTTACCAATATCATGGTAATCAAGTTTGTTTACGCTATCGTCTGATCACGCACTAATTGAGTTTGTGTGCTAAAATCCTTCCTATTGAGATTGCACGCATATCCCTATGTAGTCTAGAAAAAAAGGTATGGTAGTCGTGCTCCGCACAAACTAAGTTAATTAACACGTAAACCAAAGGGGATCACACTACTCATACCCGCCTACCAGTCAATAGTCTTTTGAAAAGTGCCCGCGCTTTTCAAAAGACTATTGACTGGTAGGCGGGGCATGACTAAAATCATGACTCCAATTTTAACCAATCAGATAGCTAGATTTCTAATGTGAGGTATAAAAAAAAAGAATACAGAATGAAATATATCATACATAAGGATCCCCAATCTTATATTTACTCTTAGATGAGAGGGATGAGTATGATCGAGAGTTTGATCGTATGAGAGAGGAGAATCTCAAGTCCAGGAAGGTAGCTATAGAGGAAGACCTTGCCACGGTCAAGAGGAAGATGGATGAATGTAGAGCTACTCTACAGAAAATACACGATCAGGTAGGTTCCTTAACTCACTTTAATCCATCCATAAGACACACATTCACCATGAGGCTAGACTCAATTTATCTTCAGCTCACTATTCAACACTTTAAAGGTATTTCCTTTAGGGATTGGGTTTCTTGCCTCAGATTCTAAACAAAATCCTGGATTTAGCTCATGCTGCAATCATAGTTATAAACCTGTAGGTCAGTCAGGAATCCCATGACTTTATACAAGCGGATTGCATGTTTGATTATCAAGATATTTATGAATGGAAATCGAAATTTCAAAAACCTTTTTCAAAATGGTTTTCATAACTACAGTCTATTGGGGAAAATGAGTATGGTAAAATCGGTCACTCAGAGATTTTTACTTTTTTGAGGCACTTCATGATAATTTTGAAGCGCAATTTTTTAGGGCTTCAATATTACACCATATCATAGACACTGACGACACGTACAGTAGGGCCATGCATCTCAGATTTAACATTGTTAAATGCTGCCTTTAAACTGCATGTGACACAAATATAGTGGGCGAATGAGGATGATTGTCAATCACTAGTATTATTTGTATGAAGGCTTTTGCACTGACCAGGAAAACTGACCAGAAAAATGTTTTGCGCAATAGCACCTAAATGGCCGTGCATCAAAAACAATATCTCATGGTTTGTAAAACAAAAGTACCTGGATGACCGGAATATTGTTTCAATATCTCATGCTTTGAGATGCGCGAATAGATAAAAAATGTGAATACCGTTGAAATATGCGTCAGGCTATTAAAGACAATGGATGTATATTGAAATTGGACATTAACGTGTATGCCTTTTATGCCTCACAGTAACCATATGGTAGGAATACTCCCCAGGTAGTGGAGATGGTGCACATTGTGCGTAAATGAATCCGATGACCGGGGTAATAATATCTGTAAAGTACTTAGAGAGGGTTTTCCGTATTAAGCGCTTTATAATTCCAGATTATTATTATTATTATTTATGACCAGGTAATGCAATGGAAAGAGAAGGTGGACCGTCCCTGCATCGAGCGTCTCAAGTCGTTCACCAACCCACCTCCCATTGTCCTCCAAGTGATGGAGATGGTGATGGCCCTCCTAGGGAAGAACAAACCCGTCGGAAACTACCAAGGAGACAAGTCTCTTCATCTGCCGTCCAACGAAGAGGCCTCCATGATGTCTGGTCGACAGTCTACATCGTCCAGCGGCGGGATGAAGAGCCCTTCCAAATGGAAGCCGAGTAAGTACATTCCCTCTTAACACCGGGGCCCTGTTTCATGAAACTTGATATCAAGAGCAAGTTACAAGCTACTGTTATAAGCTACTGAAATCCTTGCTTCTGATTGGTTATCAGCAGATTTGTCACTGATTTTTGTCATTTGTCATTGAAAAAAGGCTTTGTGAAACGGGTCCAAGGGCCCTGTTTCATAAAACTTTATATCAATACCAAAGTTACAAGCTACTGTTATAAGCTACTGAAATCAAGGCATCTGATTGGCTGAGAGCAAATTTATTATAGAAATTAAGCATTTGTTATCTAGATAAAAATGTTTCATGAAACAGGCCCCTGGGACCCATTTCACAAAGCCTTTTTTCAATGGGGAATGACAAAAATTAGTGACAAATCTGCTGATACCCAATCAGAAGCAAGGATTTCACTATAGCTTACAAATATTGTCATTTGTCACTGATGACAAGTTTTGTGAAATGGGGCCCATATTTTCACTGACAAATGACAAAAATCAGTGTCAAATCTGCCGATAATCAATCAGAAGCAAGGATTTAAGTAGCTCATAACAAAAACTGTCATTTGTCACTGATGACAATTTTTGTGAAATGGGGCCCACGCCTATTCGGGAGCCCAAATACTAGCTTGCAAACCAAGTAAAATATATATTTTACAATTGGTGGTGGGTGATTGATTATTATATGTTATGCGCTTCTGGTAAAATGTTCTAATATACCTGTCACTACGTGTGCTTATAGGCAAGCTGTAAGTGTTGTTCTTAATTCTGTTGTAATTTTCATACAAAGTAGAAAATGTTGGAGGCATAAATAATGATACAAATATTTTGGATAAATATGTATGAAGCACTGAGTACATTCAGAGCGTCTCTAAGCACTTTACAGATACAGTACATCTATATATGGAAATATATGCAAATTTATGGAAATATATGGACATAATGAAAATAATGGAAATCATTGATATATATCGATATATATGGAAATGTATGGAAATATATGGACATGGCTAATTTCAAACGGTTTACAGTTCAATTGCAGATAATGAGTCTCGAGATGTGGATATGTTATAGTGTGCTTTTAAGTCTTCGTGTCTGTGTTTGTTTGTATTGCATCGTAATTTAAGGAAGCTTATGTTTACCCATCTTCTCTGAGAAGACTACTTGCAAACAGAATGTTCATGTTTTGGGTTGTGTTTATATTTGTGGTGATGGTGTTCATTTTTGTCCAATATTGATATAAGTTCAATGTTGTTTTATGTGATTTCATTTCAACTTTCAATCACTATGCACATAGTCTTTGTGCAGTCTGTGTACTCAGAAATATAAAAAGAAAATTGATGTATCTTTTTAGAAGCATATAATTTTCATCACTGCATAAAAATAAATTATTAACATAAAGGTCATTCTAGAGTTTCAAATTTTATAAAATACACAATGCTAAAATTGATGAGCATATAAATTCATATTGCACACACTTCTAAATAATATAGTCAAGATATTTGACATCTTAATGCACACTTATGTTCAAGAATTTATAAATGAACAAGACCTGTGCACTGCGTGAATCTTGATCTCTCTCCTATTGTTTTAATGCACACACTTTCACGTTGCTTAGGAGAAACTGGGTCCAAGTCAAGTAAGTCGTCTTCTAAAAAAAATGGATTGATCTTGAATTGAATATTGGCTTGATCCAGTTGTATTTTTGTATTGTCGATTTGATTTAAGTTTGAAGTCCCCCCCCCCCCCCCTCCCCCTCCCCCCTCCCCAGTGTTTACCTATGAAATGCATAATAATACACTCTATTAAGCTTGTATTTGTGTCAGGATTTTGTTGCACTAACATACTTTTGTTTCTCTTTCTCCCTCAGATAGTGTGTAAAAATACATTTCTGATGCAATTTACAGAGAAATATCAAGATGTCATACTCTTGATTCAATGTTATATACATTGGAAATTAAATCTAAAGGTTAAACATGATGATAATAAAGATAATAATAGATTTGTATAGAGCGCATATCAAGGCATACTAAGGCGTACAAAAAATCAGGAAATTGCAAAAAAAATTAATTTTCATAGTATTTATTCTCATAACAATAGGGATTTGCTCTTAACCAAATGATTCTTTTTTTCCAAAATTTTTCTGTAGGTATAATGATTACATTTGTCCTAATTTCAGTCAAATGTGGTATCTCTCTTTTGAAGCAAGCGAAATTAACGACAAAGAAATCCTATACCTCCTCCCGTTTTCTGAAGAAAACAAAAGGCATTGAATTAATTTACTTGTAGTATGAAATTTGAAATGTTTGAAGTCAACTGTATTTTCTTTGCTTATATTTGATGAAAATTTTGTACCCATGATTCATTAATTTATTTTGATGGCTCATTTTTCATACCAAAGTCGCGAAATTCCAGGTGTCGTTGAAATGGTCGACACTAACTTTACTACTAGTTTTTAACTTTCAATAAACAGCACCCTTACTAACCGGTGAAATGCCCAAAGATACTAGCACTAATCAGTCAGGTAGGTATGAGAGAGTGTGAAAGAAACCCAAAGTTTGCAGTTCTTCACGCACATGTAGTTGTACTAGCATGTTCACACTATTCACCTGTAGCTTTTATATATATGATGACAGAGGAAGTCAGAGTATTTACCAGAGTTACATGTATAGTCTATGAATTAAAAAAAAAAAAACTATAACAAAGTCAGTAATACAAAATGCTTACACTTCAATATTTATCTAGAAATTATGTTTGTTTATTGCCCAACTAGATATATTTGTGAGTAGTTTTTTATGACTGCTGTCCAAGATTATAGTAATACATTTTGTATAATTTGTTTGTACGTAGTACTATGATCATTCATTAGATGAAGCTTGTGCAGGAAGATACATGTACGTTGTAAGCAAAAAGATCCATCTCTTTGAACATTATTCTTATAGCAGGAGAGAGAGAGGAAGGGAGTGGGTGTGTGTGGGAGGGAGAGTGAGTGAGGGAGGGAGGGAAAATAGGTAGGTATGTGGGTGGGTGAGTGAATGAGTGGGTGAGGGAGGGAATGGGTAGGTCGGTAGGTGGGTGGGTGAGGGAGGGAGGGAATGGGTAGGTGGGTGAGAGTGAGCAAGCAAGAGATGTGAAATACTTAATATTTTCATGTCCTAATATAATGAAATTACAGTGTACATGTATGTCATTTTTGATTCATGATTTAAATATTATTTGTGGTTAACAAAATCATCAGTTAATTTCCAACCCATTCTTATCATTGTTTTAAAGATTTTGAAAGGATTTTAATACACAGCTTCCCTGTAGTAAACTATACCACATGCATGTATTTACAATATTAGGATCCTTGAGTTTCTTTGTCTTAGTACTTTCCCAGGCATTTCTGATGGGTCTTAGTCTCTTCTGCTTGACAACACTTTCTCTCTTTTTTCTATGTTCATGTTGCATTGAGACATGCATAACATTTTCTAGGTGGGTTTTTCTTTGGAACTTTAGTTTTTATATACCGGTAACTGTCCTGAATTTGTAATATCCTTGTTTGGCATTCTGGTGTATTTGCTGGGTTCTTAATGGTTGACAATTTGTTAATAGAAATAATAGAAATATTGGGAACTGTCTATCATTATTATGTGTACTCACCTTTTTTTCAACCTGCTGGTAGCCTTTTTAATTTTTTTTATAGTTGCTTGAGTGAGGAATTTTATTTTTCATCTTTTTTACTTTGCAAGTTGTTGATTGTTTTATGCTTGCTTGCAGTAGAATTTCCAGTAAAATGAGTTTCAAAATATTTTGTTTAAACTACATGTATTTTATTTTTTTGTTTATTACCTGTAGTGTATTCTTTTTTTCTGCTTGTTTTAAATTAGATCAAACTTTCCTTTGTCATTTTTATGCTATAGTTTGAAAAATGTTTATAGTAAGCTGGAATATACATGCACAGCATGATCATAACAATTGTTAATTCTAATGGGGCTGAAAATATGCTCCAAATTCTACAAAAGTTTGTCATGATTTGAAATGATTTTTTCAATGAAATGTCCATTTTATAGATTTCTAGTTAAATCATAAATTACTCAATCAATTGAAGATAACATTTAATTTCACTGAATGGATTAGTTTCCCTTTTTTAAAGCGACTATACTGATGCTTTTCTTTATCTTAGTAATCACCTATGTTACGTGCATCCCACCTAAAATGGAAATAAATAATACATATACATATACTCCCTATGAAATTGCCAACAGGTAGAAGAGGACAAAATCACAAATGATTTACAATCAAATGCGATATTAACTTGAATACTCTAAGAGGAGAACATTCTGCAATGTCATCCTCTGTATTCTTTCTGCCACCTTTATGTTGTGGTATATAAAATGCAAAAGTAGGAATATACATTTTTAGCCTAGCAATGATAGAAACATGTATCATCTAGCGTGTCTCTGGTGCTATTATATTAAATTATATCTATTTTCCTGTGATTATTAAGACACTTTAAAAATGATTTAAGAAAATAATATTTATATTATATTTATTCTTGGGAACCTACAAAATCAAGCTATGCTTTCCAGTAGGTTCCTGTTTCATTTCATAATTTTGAACTTACTTGTCAACTATGTTCTTTATTGTGCAAACAATTGATATATGAAACGGCCATATTTTGAATCAATCAATCAATCAATAGAACATCATTCATTAATTGTACGTTATTCTATCTTCTTTTCATCCAACTCCACCACGACAGAAGGCAAAGACCTGGCTTCAGACAAGCAGCGCTGGAAACAGATCGCAGTACTCCTCCAGGATTCTGTCAAGTTTGTTGACATGCTCCATGGGGTGTCTTGGCAGAATGGTCTCCATCGTAACATCCTGGCAAACGTAGAGTACTACCTTCCCAGTAAGAACAAGGATGGCGACGGCGTGACTGGAGAGGGCTCACTACTAGACATACCAGGTAAATATGTCACCAGACTTTCGATCACAAGGTCCGCTCTTCCAGTCCCGCCGCGACACTTATGTCCTTTGGCAAGACATTGATCTACATTTGCCACACTCAACCCAGGTGATGTAAAAGGGTACCTGGCAGGAGTTAATTCCTTGAAATGCTAGAGCGCCGTAATGGCAGTCATGCTAAAGCCAGGGTAATAATTGGGAGCGCCAGGAGCGTCAAGTCTGACAGACATGAGTGCTATACAAGAATCCACTATTATAATTATAATTAATATTATTATTAATATATCAGTAGGAAATGATTATTTTTGTTACTGTTTACAAACTTTGAATGGAGATTTACTTGTCTAAATGATCCCTATTTGCATAAAGGATGCTTAGGGGATTAGTAAATAGAGCAGTTTATCGTACATCCAAAAAGCCCTCGTTTCAAACCTAAGTTGATATTCTAACACCCTTTCATATAAGAGTGGTAAGGATTTTATATTCTCAATTACAAAGTCCCTCGGATAGGACTTTAAGCCATATATACATGTAGTTGCAAATAAAGCAGTATGGTGAAATGAACGTTAACATCAGTATAAATTAATTCACTTTGTGATGAAAATGAAATGCAACTGTTTTTTTGTCAATCCAGCCTGTAGATGCTTCTCTTTACCTAAGAAATTTAATGCATCCACTCGTGATCCCGCATTTTTTATTCCAGGTGGGCCTAAGCTGCCTCCAGGATCCCGGCGTAGCCCCTCACCCGGTGACGGTGCCCCCAACATCACCATCGCTGCCACCCGCTACAGCTCGGAAGATGCAGGTAACCTGGTGGCTTACATCTGTGCCATGGTGGAGTACACACACTCCTGTGGACCCCTCCAGAATCTTCTTAAGCAGGTCAAGGAGCTGGAGGAGCAACAGAGGGAGACAGAGAGGCTCCAGAAGGAGAAAGATGAAAGGGTAAGTTTTATCAATGGTGGTGTAGAGGTGTTGTAGTCGAGCGGTTAAAAACTTGACTGGAGATGACTGGAGGTTTGTTCCTTGGCTTAAGCAAGGCATTTTATCCATGTTGCTTCTCTTCACCCAGGTGTTAAATGGGCAACCGGTAGGATGCGAAGGTTAACGTGTGTGGTGGCGTCTGGGGCTAGAATACTCCCCAAGGAGTGCAGTGTGTGCACTATGATGTGCAGAATTTCAATTGGACCCAATAACCGGGGTAATAATAATTGCAATATAAAGCGCTTCATAGAATATAGTATTAAGCACTACACAAATATGACTTATCATTATTAATATAATTATTGATATTATTATTATTAAATGATTTGATGTTTCATTTTACCTGATGCTATTAAAGGAAGCATGTGTATGCTTTTTAGTTAGCAACCAGGGGACAGAAAGCTTTAAGAGATCTCCTAGGGACTTAATAAGGATTAATGCTGTACCAAAGGGCACATCTACTTGGTGTCAAACTTAGCTCGGGTCCTCCCAGTGGGTATGTTGTTCCCTCAGTTTCTCTTTAAAAAAAGAAATAGCCGGCATGCTTTCTTTCTACCTCTTTGTGTGTCTGCTTTTTCTCTCGCTGAACATCCAAGTTTGATAAATAAAACCTTAATTTGTTTCTTACTTCCTTCTTTTTCTAAATTGCATGTTTTGTACCAATGCACAGGATCATGATAGCCTTGATTATCAAGTGGTAAGGATCGATGCATGCTCTGGAAGAAAAAAAAGTAGTTTTAGCTAGTTTTAGCATCTTTTGATTGCATCTATTTTGGTCTTACTTTTGTATCTCTTCTCTCGTTTTTATAACCCTGTTCTTGTTTCTCATGGGAATTGTTTTTTTGAAGTTGGAAAGCATACATAACATTCAAATCCATGAAAAAGTCATTTCATGAAAGCTTTTTTCTCTTTCTTTTCCCCCTTTATATTTGTATTCAATTTGCATGAAGCATTATCGGCCAACATTACACTGTATGTAATCAGAACTATACAGTGCATCTCAGATCTCTGAAGAAAATTAAAGTATTGACATAAAAGTTTGCTTCTGTCTTTCATGTTTTCTCCAGGAATGCTTTTTGAAAATTAATGTGGAGTGTATCAGAGAGGGACATCTTTGTTGTTGTTTTGATTTGATCTTATGATTGATGTTTGAATTTTCCAGCCTAGTTAATTGTTTTTCTTGCATGATTTGGAATTGTTTGAACAAGTTATTTGTATTGCATGGCTTTGAAATGCAAAAAAAAAAGACACAAAAGTTGATTATGTGTAGTATTTCAAATAGTTTATACTACATACGATTTATACACTCATGGCAATTCTGCATGGTTTCAGAGTACAATTGAATCAAATGATAACTTCAGATGATCGGGCCTTAAAATCGTAGAATTACAGTGACCAAGATTGGTCATGCTTCTTCCATAATCTTAAAACTCCCTTAGCTATTTAATATGGATTCATGTAGTGGATTGGAAAAAGAAAAAACATTGCCCATTGTCTTGCAAAACTGATTTTTTTTTATTTGCAAGATATTACTGAATATTTAATATTGTATATTTATTCAAAAAAGAATATGTAACCATAAATGGGACATGTTCATTTAATTCAACAAAGCCTGCTTTAAAGACTGCATATAAAAGCCTTTGCATTTGATGTTTGGTAAAAAATATGTACATGAAATTCTATATCTTGATCCAAATTGCCTTGTAAAAAAATGTGCTAAATATGTTAATCAGATATATAAATTGCTTTGATTCTTAAACAAAGATTTATTGTGACAATTCAAAAGCTTGCCAGACATAACAACAGCTAATGTATGCAAAGTGTATTACATCTCTAGAGATGCCATTATGCATGGCAGGTGAATCAACTAGTGTTGATGATAATCAGGGGTTCTGGAGAGAAACATGCATATCAATTGGAAAACATAGTAATCCTGCAGGTCTGATGATTTCCTCAGTTGATAAAGGTATTGTGGAGCGCCAGGGGTGTCAAGTCTGACAGACGTGGGCACTATAAAAGAACCTACTATTGTTGTTATTATTGATATTATTATTATTATTATTATTGTTGATGTTGTTGTTGTTACCTTTTTATATCATTTATCTGGTCATTTATTTATTCATTTGTTTTTACATATTTATTATTATTATTATAGTTGTCATTTTTATTTTATTTTTTTCTTAAGAAAATATTAATATTAATGATGTTGTTATTGTTGTTATTAGTATTATTACTTTGAAAAAACTGTTTATGATAAGCTCCATACTTGGTTTCATTTGATGAACAATTGCAGGATGCCAAGGAGGCTAGCAAGGAGGTGGAGCCCGTCCCGGAGCCCGAGAAGGAGTACACCGAGGCCGACATCCCTATTCTCCAGGAGGAGGTCACTGAACTCCAGCGACAGTTTGATGCCTCCGTCGTTGAGAAGCACTCCCTGGAGATTGAACTGTCTGCTAGCAATGAGAGACTGAGGGCAGCCACCAATATGATTGTCAGGTAACTCAATACAAGTGAACCCTGACCTTGGGTCATAAAGTTCATGATTGAAGGATATTGGGTTGGGATTAAGATTGGGATTAAGATTTAGGTGGGTGTAATTTGATGCCTCTGTTGTTGAGAAGCACTCCCTGGAGATTGAGCTGTCTGCTAGCAACGAGAGACTTAGGGCAGCCACCAATATGATTGTCAGGTAAAGCAATAATAGTGAACCCTGACCTTTGGTCATAAAGTTCATGATTGAAAGATATTTGGTTGGGATTAGGGCTGGGATTAGGATTAGGATTTGGATGGGTGTAGTTTGATGCCTCCGTCGTTGAGAAGCACTCTCTGGAAATCGAGCTTTCTACAAGCGAGAGAGATTGAGTCCAGCAGGCAATATCATTGTCAGGTACAGCCTCATATATATTCAATACTTGGTGACCTTGTGGCCCCCTGTACCCCCTATATTGTACTGCCTGAAGTTAAATATTTTTTCTCATAACCATGAGTATGATTTTATACATGTTCCATTGTTCATCTGCAGCTTACAACAGGAGAAAGAGCGATGGCAGACATACGTAGATGAGAACGCAGACAACGAATGGTTGCTTAGCAACTGCATGACAGCGGCTGCCTTCCTGACGTACTGTGGCGGTATGACGTCAGATTCCCGTCAGCGCATGGGGGAGTACATCAACCAAGTGTGCGTGGATACGGGATTCCCCATCCCGAAACGACGAGTTCTCAAAGATGTCTCCCTCATCCAGTTCCTCTACACTCCGGTAAGTAAAAGAGCCCATGGGTGGTATTCTCGAAATGATTAACTTTAATCCATGGTTTAATCCACCGACTAATTATGGAATGCCAAGTGTCCATATGAATATATTTTTGAATAATTTGATATGTCCCTAAAATACCATGATAACATAATTATACATTATATTTTAATTTAGTGACAGATTACAGTACTCAAAAACATATTCATATGGACACTTCGCATTCCATACTTAGTCGATGGCTTAAACCATGGACTAAAGTTAGTCCGCTTTTGAGAATACCACCCCATGTTATTACAAATACCCCTTGAACAAGACCTTTTTATCTGCATCGCTTTTCTCCACCCAGGTGTTATATGGGTACCCAGTAGGATGTGAACGTCATTGTGGTTGGATTATCATTAGTATGTGTATGACTAGCCGAAATGCTCCCCAGGGAGTGGGGAATGTGCACTTTAATGATAGTGTGCAGACTATCCTATAAAGTAAACCATATTTCTACTTTTGAATTTTAGACAATTCTAAGTTTAGCTTTGAATGTTGAATTGTTTGGAAGTACATGTATGTTAAAGGGTGATTATCAAATACAAACAATTTGTCCAGGTTTTGCAGTGAAATGTAATTTGTTTGTTTTCCTGATTCTCCATTTCTAACCAGTTTGAGATTGAATCGCTGAAGACATTGAAGCTACCAAGCACACCTAATTCTCAGGACAATGCTTGCTTTGTCATGCAAGAACATAGCGCTACAGCCTGGTCACTCCTGTGTGATCCTACTAGCCGGATCCTAGACTGGATTAAATCTTATCTCAACGACCAGCTCGTCGTTATCAAGTTCCATGTAAGTCCGATGAATTCGTTCATTTATAGGGAAGTGTTTTCATTTATCCAAGGATCTTGTCAAGCAAATTGTAAGTGGATTAAATACATTAAATGGAGTACATGTATTATAGTTAAGGTGGGAAAGAAACATCATTAGAGGAGACTTTGGATATTCTCAATATCTTTTGTATGAAGTTGACCAGAATTTAAAGATTATATTTTATTCCTTTGAATTCACGATTTTGATATTTTTGAAGAAGCTTAAAGTCCAGTTTGAGACTTATCTGACCTTGGGATTCCTTTGGTATTAATGTCTGTATGTTTATTTCTGTAAGTTCTGTACAAGCAATTACGTGTCAATGCACTTTAATATGAACTCTGAGCTGAAAGCCCAGCTTGAGATTTGGCTGAATAAGGGGATTATCCTAGTCCTAGTGTGTGTTTTGTTTATTTGTTGTTCTTATTCATTTTTTTATACTGTATACTATGATTTTTAAAACCTTTGACAATTTTGAACGTTTTTCCGAAATGTCTTGACATGTAGGAGCTGAGGGCCCAGCTTGAGACGTGCCTGACTGAGGGGACTCCCCTGGTCCTGATGGACTGTGATGTAGACAAGCTTGCTGAGGATCCAAGATTCTATCGGCTGCTGAGAAGTAGACTAGCGTTCATCAATGGCAAGAGCAACTTCAAGATGATGGTAATTAAGTTGGTGGTGATGGTGATGATATCAATGAAAGTGATGATGATGATATCAATAAAAGTGATGTTGATGGTGGTGATGATGATGATGATGGTAATGGTAATGGTGGTGATGGTGGTGAGGATGATGTAACAATCATAATAAGTGTGATGATTAAAGGAGTAGGATTAGTGGGAGAAGAAACAAGAGGAGTGTTTTTCAGCTCTAGATTATGATGATGATAATGATGAGGATGATGAGGATGATGACGATATTAATGATGATGATGATGATGATGGTGGTGGTGATGGTGGTGGTGGTGATGATGATGATGATGATGATGATGAGGATGATGAGGATGATGACGATATTAATGATGATGATGATGATGGTGGTGGTGGTGATGGTGGTGGTGGTGGTGATGATGATGATGATGATGATGATGATGATGAGGATGATGAGGATGATGACGATATTAATGATGATGATGATGATGATGGTGGTGGTGATGGTGGTGGTGGTGATGATGATGATGATGATGATGATGATGTTAATAAAGAAGATAATGGGGTGGCGATGATGATGATGATGATGATGATGATAATAGGTAATTTTTGCAAACTCATTGGGGAATTAGAATCTGCGGTTCGTGTGCAAAAACGAGAAGTTACTATAGTAACAGTTGGATGACCGCTGAGGCCCTAAAATCTAGAACGGGTTTTGGCCAAATCTATGGTCGTTCTCATTGACAACCCAAGTGAATCAGCAGCCAATCAGAGAGCTCGTATAGCTGGCCCGGGAACTTTATTCTTCTGATAAAAGTGTATAGATATGCAGACGCGATCGACATCAAACCAGAGACTAGAAAATGAATTTCAACGCGAATGGCTCTTCGGTGAGTTTCTTTTATCGATTATTGTTTCTTAACTATACTATGGATATAACATGAATTGTTTTAAAATTGGACGATGAATTGTTGAAAGATGATAAAAGCCGTTTTGTGGCTTGTTCGAGACAAGTTGTGCTACTGAGTAGTACACTAGTCGTGCGGTATAGTCCCGTCTGTACGGTACTGTATTGCATGCGCAGGGCCAGCATTGCATTGCATTGCAATGTTGTTGTGTATTGCCAGTTTATCGTCTCTGACTCAGACTCTGTCTGAGTTCTTGGTTCTTGGTTGGTTGGTCCTCCAAAATAGTTTTAACTGGAGGTGCGGGTAAGGTGTTTTAATTTGTAGATGGGGGGGACGATAGGGCAATTTTGAATTTGACAGAGTCGGTGTGAGTGATCGAGTGTTCACCTACTTCTAGGCTAGGGCCTAGATAGACCTACAGAGAGTAGGCCTAGGTCTAGTACTTGATGGCTAATAGCCTACTAGATCTAGGCTAGTAGTAGACCTCTAGTAGTACTAGTAGGCCTAGACTAGTAGTAGACTCTAGTCTAGATCTATAGATAGACTATAGATCTAGGCTATAGCCTCTGATCGTGCAAAATGGTGATTTAGTTTTAGTTTATAGGGGCCTAGACCTACTCTCCTCGAAATTGTGTCCTGAATTAAACATCCCTGAAAATGTATTGTTTGCAAGTGTTTTCCAGGCTAGCCTAGATCTAGGTCTAGGGTTTGTTTGGTTTTACCCTCACATTCACAACACAATAACTCAACTCGGAGTCAGAGTCAGACAGCTCACTCTCTCTCTCTCTCTCTCTCTCACTCAATCTCACTCTCATTCTTGAAAGGAATCTAACTACTAATTAGTAGAGCAGGGGTACCACAAACTTCACCCCTGCTCCTGTACCAGACTGATTTCCTTAGTCTACTGTAATTAAATAAAATGTAAGAAAAAACACACACACACACAATTATGTCTGCAGCATCACAAAATTATCTTCTTATGCCCCACCAGTGCATTCAAACTTATGACGTTAAACTAATTGTGGAAATTTTAATGTCAGAATGTTACAAATTACTTTCTCATCTTTTTGTTACAGCAGGTTGGCGAGGTGGTGCCTATCGTGCCTGTGAAAGCAGCAAAGCCTTCGAAATCTGTGAATCGGTATGTTTTCCATTACGTGCATCATGTTAAATTATAGCTATAGATCCATAGGCCTACTAGAATTAAATATAATTTGAAATTCAATGATAATGATAATGTTCTTACATAGCACATGATACATAAGCATTTAAGCAGAAAAGGGGTTAGTCTATACAAAGAGAAACAAACATGCATGAATAGGTATGTGTTTGCGACTCAAAATCCTTTGTACAATCGTTTTCCACCTTTTTTGTCATAAAATTATAACGCCAAAAATATAATGCATTCATGATATGATTATGATGTTTTTCATTATTACAATATAGATAGGTCTACACATGTATAGTACCATTTAACATGATTTCAGAATTCCATTTTATCTAAATCATTGTTTTATTTTTCATTTTTTGTACCGCAGAATGTCCTGGGACAACAACAGCATAAATATATTAATAGGGGAAGTGGTTCTGGCCAACCTCTTCCAGTACAAATACAGAACTGGAGATTGAGCCAGAACATGGCAACAGATGGCGGAAGGCATGCAGAGGAAGGGGTTGAAGGTGGACTCCTGAGCAGTGAGAGACCGAATCCACATCCTTAAAGATTAAGTGAAGGCAAAGAACTATTTGGAGAAGGCTGCAAGTGGCATCGTAGTAGAGGAGACAAGGAGGAGAAAGCTATCAGAGAGGCGATAGAGCGGATGCTACAGGAAGAGGAGGACATTGAGTTGGCACCAAAGGAGAGAGGAGATGAGCAAACGAAGAAGGCGGAAGGTGAATAGCTGAGAAAGAGGGCCTGCGAAACATTAGGAGAAACGAGGAAGAGGTATTTTTCAGAAGATTTTTCAAATTTAACATATTCTACGTGTACTCCCTAACACCCCCTCTGCTCCCCTCTCAACACACATAAAACCTACACCATTACATTACAAACTAACAGTTATAACTCAACATGGTCGAAAGGAAAACAAAATTACAAATGACTAAGTAAAAATTCCATTATCGTTTTTAAAAAGCCGTTAAAAATCAAGAGGGCACTCTCTAAACACTTGTGTATATATTGTGGATGTGATGTTTTGTAGAAATAGTGATAAGAAAAAGAGATTTACAACAACTATTTAGAAACTGGCTGGTTCAAAATTATTAAGTAATTGTGGGGCCCCACAATAAAGCTTATTGTCATTAAAATTGTATGCTCTTTCGAATTTGACACTCAGTTTTTTATTATCTGACAAAAAAACTATTTTGTGTAGCGCCCTCTATACCAAACTCAACTATCCCTTTAACCCTTTGATTACTGAATTATCTTATTCCCATTGGCTTAACACAGGGACCACCATGTTCCCGTAAGCAATGGGTTAATATATTTTTAGTATTATGTAAACCAACATTCAGTTAGTGTTCTTCATGTACAACATGTAGATTGACTTTAAAAACTCCTTTTTCTTTTATGTTTTATATTTCATGTGAGATACAAAGGTGAATGCAGTACCCGCACCACATCATGCAGGCTCTTGAATATCTTACACAGTTTAAAATTGACACTCCCCTTTTCTCTTATTTTTAATATACATGTAGCATTTTAGACACCAAGGCGAATGCGGCACCAGAGGAACAGGAGAGACAGCGAGCTGAAGAGATGGAGAGTAGACGAGAGGAAGAAGAGAGACCGGGAGCTGAAGAAGCAATCCGAGAGCGTCGCTTTGAGCTTATGCAACATCAGATGCTGCATCAACAGCAACAAGCCCTCCAGCAACAACAACAACAACAACAGCAACATAATCAACAAATGCAATCAATGATGATAGCTCTCATTAAATCTTTAGAAAAGAAGTAAAGAACAATATCTTATTTTCCTCATTCATTTCAACTGAAATATGTTATTCAAGATATTTAAAATGTATTCAGTTTCCAACAAAACATTACAAATCAATTATAAGCATTTAAAACAAATTTAAGAAATACATGTTGGAAACAGAGGGGTCCACTAAAAAGCAATGCTTGTACAAGTGTGAACACCTTAAATGAAACTTAGGAATAATGAGTTTGAGTGACCAACAGTGAACATTTTACTTTGTCATAATTTATTACAAATCTGTCTTTTCAGATATAGTTCTATTTTTACGGCTGCAGGACTTGTTAACAATAACATTCTTGTTAAAATATTGACTTTGGCAGTTTTGCTAAGTCTGTGTGTATTAAGTTATATGGTCTTCCTAAGAGTTACCCATCTGCCATTATGATATGTACATGTATATGCCAAAGATACATTGTGTTAACTTGTATATATATGCAATTCAACAGCATCTTGCCTTTTTTTATGTGTGTGACTTCCTTTTTGCTCCTTAGTTTCATTTGTATGTAGTTGGTGCTATCACATTCTTTCTATGTACCATTACCATTGCCAATGTTATATTCCTTTCATTCAACTGCAAATCTGGATACCATAATATATGAAATCAAGATATTTCACCTTGGTCTTTAGTAGGTGACTTTGACCGTGTTTACTTGTGTTGTGCATATGTTATGTTTTCACAATGCCAGCTTGTGTTAATTTTATGAAGGTGTTGAGGCAAGTATGTCGTTGAACTTGATACGTTTACGTGTTTAGCCTTCAGAGTAACTTGTTAACATAGTTTTGTTTAAGTAGCTACGCGAAGAAAATCTCATTTTTGAAATTATGCATCACTAGAGAGCTAGCGGATTATATATATTTATTATACAAGTTAAGATCCAAGTAAACCAGCTATTACATAAATCATCTCAGGATCAATACTAAATAATATTTTTTGCACAGGTACTTCAAATTCTTCAATAGATATTTGGTGTATTGTAAGTAAGTTTATGGTACATGTAAGTTGATACTTATAAGTGATTGAAAGTTCAGGTTTTTAGCTTATTTCATGTATCTAACTTTATGGTAATTTCATTGAAATGAAATAGGTGATAGAGGCTAGAGTGGAATCATGGATTGCACTGTACTGCAGTTTTAGTATTACTTCATATTTTCTATTCATTGATGTATTCAGTACCAACAGTAACACAGGTTTATACAGCTAATAGTGCGTATTTTGAAAACAAATCTTTTACACAAGTTCTATTGAAATAGGTGATACAGGGTGGAATAGATTGTAGAATAGATACTATTAATACAATTAGTATTTTGCGTCTACTCAGGGAGGTGTTTTGAATCCCTGGTCTACTCACTGTTGTTTACCCTTTATAATGTGACCTTTTTAATGCAGGGTTTGATTAGGCTAATAGTGGAAAGAAAGTGGCATTTATGTAGTTGTGGTATTTTATTTATTATGTATATATACTTAAATATATTTATATATATATATATATGTGTGTTTGTTAATTTTATTGAGAAATAAAAATTAAAAAGTACTTGATTTTAATATTTTTTCTTATCACAGGTGTTTCTATGTTTTCAAAAAATCTTAACTAGTTTGAATGTAGGTTGTAGATAAAGAAATGATCTAAATACAATGTTAGTTCCAGCAGTCCAAGCTAATGAAGCTGGAAAATCTTGAAGGCGAGGAGGGGGTGGGGTCATACCACCAAAGGGGGCTTATTTTCTTTCAAAATTGTTCACGTTTGTACCTTGATCGTGGCATTTATGCTCAATAATTTCAAGAGTATGAGTAATGTGGTACAGTGTGTGTGTATACTTATGTGTATGTGTTGGGGGAGTGAGCAGGAATAACTAGTCTCTGCTCAACCCTTTGAAATTGCAAATGATATGTGCAAACAATATGAATTTTCAAATTCAAGTACCGAATCGTGCAGGAGCATTCACACAAAACTACCCAAATGGCTAGCACATTATATCCATACTGGAACTGGATAGCAAAAACACACTTACAGAACTGTACATAAATACAGTTACACACTCCACAACACACCACATTCTTTCATCATCCAGTACTGTTTTTCTTTTTTGTCCCTTTTTTTTGGGGGGGGGGGGGTAAAAGAAAATGTGTTTTTGTAGCCATTAATTTCAGTTTAAATAAATTTATTTTACAATATCAACACTAGTTCAAGTTCAAGTTCAGTTTATTTCACATCCAATAAAAAAACTTACAGCATTATAACATTCAAATACAATTACATCATCTATAATGTCGAAAGCATAGGCTGCCATAACTGCATCTTGCACTCGATGTCAATTCGCCATGTTTGAGGGAGAGGGATATTCCCAAGCGATGATGACGTCAGCTACTCTGTAATTATACGTCCGCATTCACCGAAGAGCGAAACCGCTTATTGTAACCAGAGCGGTCTGTGTGCGCGGCCGTAAACCTGAGTGCTCTGATTCCGCGAAGGTTCCTTATGTTGGTGAGCGAAAACTCGCTATTGAAGAAGATAATGGGGTGGTGGTGGTGGTGATGATGATGATGATGATGATGATGATGATGATGAAGAAGATAATGGGGTGGTGGTGGTGATGATGATGATGATGATGATGTTAATGAAGAAGATAATGGGGTGGCAATGATGATGATGATAATAATTTTGATGATAAGAGGAGGAGGAACAGGAGGAGGGTATTTGAGCTCTAGATTATGAATATGAAGCTGATGGCAATGATGATGATGATTCCTAGTAGGATATGATGATTGTTAATGTATGAATAGAACAACTCCAATAGATCAAAAAATAGGATAATTGACGAGTATGATTCTCCTTGATGTGCTAGCATTGTAGCTAGTGATGACATTGGTACCCCCCCCCCCCCCCCAAAAAAAAAAAAAAAAAAAAAAAACGCATTTATATTTAGGAAACCATCTCCTTGTTCCTTGCCTTCCATTGACAGGTTGCTGATCACGAGGTTGAGTGTCATCCAGGCTTCCGTCTCTACCTTCATACCACCTGCCAGCCCCACTGTGTCCCTGATGAGCTGGCTGCTTATACCAGTGTGATGTACTTCTATCAGTCGAGGGAGGACTGTGAAGAAGAGCTCCTGGATCGGTTCATGACCTTGGAGAAGGCTCGACTAGAGGAGGATAGGATCACTGCTCTCAAGGTAATTCAATTCAATTCACTTCAATTCAAAAGTGGTTTAATAAACAACATGGATTGCAGCAATAGGCTGAATTGAACATGTATATACAAGATAAAAACGAACTATATTACATGGCAATATATCAATTGATAAAAAATGTTGTCTAACTGCAATCATCAATATATGAATTTAAAGTTAAAAATAAGAAAAATTATATATAAATATTATCAATAAGATTGAATACCCATACAACTTAAAATTGATTGATCAAACCAATTACTCCATGAAATGAAATTGTAAGACTGGTACCTGTGATTAAGCTATCCCCTGAAGATCTATGTAAAGATGCCAAGTCTGTCTTTCCTGGTGTCTTCTCCAAGCTCGGAGGTTGATTGCAACATTTCCCCCCACACATCTCTGTTATCTGCCATTCTAGTACACTCTTGCGGTGTCATTCCTCTCAAGGTCTTGACGCTCACCTTCCATTCGGTTCTTGAAAACGATCAATTTAGCAATTTAAATTTACTGCATTCTGCAAACATTTCTTAAAAAACTGAATTTTTGTTAAATAGTGAAACATAATAAGAGAAGTGTAGTTATAATTATTTGTGGAACTCTATCACAGAGATATGATTAAAAGGAATATTTTGATCAATAATCAATGAATATTTTATTTCAGAGAATCTTTGTTAGAAAATGTGAAATATCTGTACACGTATTCGTCAAAAAATAAAGTCATACATGGATTTAGGAGCTATAGATGAATATGTCAAAGCAAACACATACAAATACTCATTACAAGGGACATGTTTTATTAAAGAGGAGAGCATGGTAACTTTAGGGATAACAAAACAATTAAAAGAAGAAGGAAGAAACAAGAGGAAGATAGGAGTTGAAAATAATAATTTTATGTGTTATTTTATTTCCAGGAGAGAATTTCTAACATGAAGCAGCTTGATCAACTTGAAGACCAGATGCTTGAATGCTTAGCCTCCGACAACAGGCTCCTTAATGACCTAGCTACTACAAAGAAACTAGCCGACATGAAGAAACATTACGATGAAACTGTTGAGAGGTAAGACTAGCAAGTTCAAAGTTCAAAGTCATTAAAAAAAAGGGAAAGAAAAGAAGATGATGTGATAACGTGTAGTTTGCTGGTGAAAATCATAACTTGTTCCGACTATAGGAAATCTGTATGAAACTTGTATAAAGAAACGTTGTATAAAGAGAAGAAAAAGAAATGTTGTATAAAGAAACGTTGTATCAAGAAACATTGTATAGTGAAAGGAGCATACAGACTAGAAAACATCAAAGTATAAAAAAACTGATTTTGAGTAGGTCAATTGACGTGACAACTGGCCACTCATCAGCATGCACTCTTGTTGTTTAGACGAGAAAGGGAACTATTATTCATTATCGTCTTTTTGTTTGAAACGGTACTGAAACATAGATTTCGTTATACGTTTCTTTGTATGATGTTCAGACAACTGAAGAAAAATGTAATTACTTCTCATATAACGATATGTTTCTTGTGAACCTATGCAATGAATATTAGTAGTCTGAACGAAGGGTCAGTATTTGATCTTGTCATGGCCCTGAAAGATCGATTGACGTAGGTAAAAAGTATTGGCATGGTACACGATTTTTACTTTGCGTAATATCAAAAGACGTTAAAAGATGGGAGTTGCTGCTACCTTGTTTGGCGTTCAACAATAAGGGATAGAGCAATGTCGATCTGGTGCTGCTCAGTGGCTGCCGGGCTCACGATCAATTAGGCAAAAAGAATTTCCATTTCGGTTTAACTTAATAAAATTTCGAGTGGACTTTAAAAGATTATTATTATTATTATTATCATTATTATTAATGTTTTGATTTTGATCCCCTTGCAGCCAAGAACGTGTTCAGATCTCAGAGAATGCCATTCACAATGCGAGGGAGGGCTACCGTTCTATCGCTCGTCGAGGAGCGGTCTGCTTTGATGTCTCTCGAGGGATGTCAGAGGTCAACTTCATCTATCAGACGTCATGGCAACAGTTCTTAGAGACCTTTGACATCTCCATCAAGCATTCAGAGAGGTGAGAATACTTCTATATAGTCCCACATATAGCATTTAATGTGATTTGTAAAAAAACAAGATTATTCATACGGTATTATTCATGGCACAGCAGCTAAGGAGAAAATGACCAACAACATCTCTTACTCATTCTCTCCCATTTTCCCTCTCCTTGCCTATTGAAATCTGTATCTAAATATTAACTAAATATTTTATCACTACACTGGGTATGAAAATACAAAGAAAAGGTACATTTATATACACAACCTTCTTGCACATCATTTTTCAAAGTAGAATTTCTACTAGAATTTAACTGTAAATCTTGTTGCAGAAGCAATTCGAAGAAAATGATCTGTTGAATTCCTATTCATATGCTTTGCATATATCTATATTTGATAGAATAGTTTGCTTTCCTTAGTGATTGCATGAATCAAAGTTACAAGTTAAATTGCATGAATCATTCTTCTTTATAACCAATCTTAATAACTGCTTGTAATAATTTTACCCATAGCTAATCCGTGTTATGCATGATTTATTCTTTTCTTTTTCATAATATATTTGCTCTTCTGTATAATTATTACACTGTTTCTACTACTATTCTACACTATATTGCCAATCTGTAATGACTATTATGTAAAAAAGCGTCAATATATGCAATCTGTATATTCACTAGATCTTACATCCTATAGTTGATAGGCATTCATTAGGTGTGTAAAGTTTCCCAATCAATTTAATTTATTGAATACATACATATTCGAGTTAATCACAATCGTGAGAAGTTTGAAAGTGCAGGAGCTATAAATTCCTGATGAACTATTTCATTAAGTCATATTCACATGTACATAAATGGCAAACATTTAGTCTTAGTTTCTTATATGTTTGCATTTAAGATATTCTTTTTTCTTTTTCAAAATTTCATATCTGACATGTCTACTACATTACAATTCCTCATTAATTTTACTTGTATAATTTCATGTTTAATGCTTTATAATTACATATTTTGCATTGATTCTCACTCTTTTAATTTCTGTTCTGTATTCAGTTGACTTTTACTTGCATGGATAATCATTTTAATCAATCTTTTAATCCTCCTGCTTGTTCATATGCATGGCCACAGATCGTAAGTTTTTTCTGACACACACTTTCCTCTATTCTTTTAAATTAACTCACTTTCATTTAACCATAAAATGTTTGAATTTTTGCACACTAGAATAAGGGAGAAAAAAAAAATCACCCCGCCTTAATATCATGGAAATTAAATATTCATGCTATCTGCACATTGTGTACATATATAATACTTTATTGGATAAAGAACTGCACATTTAATTGATTCATTCATGTATTTAAAGAGAATTATGAAAATTTATTCGATCTACTTTCTTCCTTCTTTATATTGCTTTTGATTATTAACAGGAAGGTGTAAAATAATTACCTAAAGGCCTACATGTATGTCGTAATTTTAGGCACAAATCAAGCAAATTTTGCAAGTACAAGTATATTTCATTGACTTCTAACATAAATCTTAGCAGGATAATAGTCTGATTAGTGTTAGCATTAAATCATCAATGCACTTTGGACATTCATCACTGACTTAAGTTACACATATTATATGCACATAATGTTACCTTCATTGTAAAAAGACCAGCATCTAATGATTACTTCAATGTAATGTGTTTACTAAAACATCATTTAAAGTTATAACAAAATAATTGTAAATGATATATGATCAATGTTGGGTAAACTGTTGGACATTAAATGTGGTTCTACCATGGGTGGTAATGTGAAAGTATGTTCACTTTAATCTTTGTAAAAACATGTTAATTGTCATTACATATCCAGATTAGTTGATTTCATTGGTTAATTTTCTGCACAAAGCTGGCAGCGTACACATACAGTTTTAGGAGACATCAGCGCAAGCACAATTAATAATTGTTTAGTCCGCGCAATTTCAATTTGTTATGACAATTGACGTTCTTCTTTCTACAAAGGATAACATAGTTTTCAGTATACTGCTCCATTTTTCAAATCCCATCTATAAAATTAAATTGATTTGATGTTCAGTGAAGTTGCCCTCCTTGAGTGAAAGTGATGTGCCGGGTTGTATTTTTCTTTAAGTGATGGGTGAATTTCACAAAAGTAATTTTCTCACTGTGTCTGCATGCATTTTCTGGCCCCATTCCTAATTGTTTTCATAGTTTTGGTACAGAAACAATGACGTACAAATGAAGATGTTCAAATAAGTTATCTGAAATTGCGGTAATTTTCAGTTCAAATTGCCTGCCCTGTATACGCACAGGTGGTGGGGATGAAATGAATAAAGTAAGGTCTTGAAGTGAGAGTGTTTCATTTTTTTAAATTTTGATTCCTTTAAATCACTCCCTTGTTGATATAATTTTCAGTATGAGCTGTCTTTGCCTCTTACTAAAAACGATTGTGTGTCATAGTCAAGGGTCTGGATCTAAAGTGTGTATGATATGGAAAGTGCTGCTCATTTGATATTTTATCATTTTCTTTCTGAAATGAATGAATATATGTTTACCTACAGTAAATCAGCCCTGTATAATATAGTTCCTTTTAATATTAGGCGATGTGAACAGGTCAATTTAAAGCTATCAGTCCATCAAATGAAAATAGTTTCTCAATTTAAAAAACAGATTTAATAATATAATCATGCTCAGATTTTTCTGCTTTCATACAAATGAACGTATCACAAAGATTGGATTGCCATTTAAATTGCCATCAAAATATATACTGTAAAAGAGTGATAACAAAATGTGATAATTGTTGTGAGTGGCTAGTAGGTGGTCTTTCTCAAGAATGGCTTTGATTATGGGTTGAACACTGTGCTACAAAACACAGTGTTGAAAGTTACATGTATCATTGCTGGTACCTTAATGATTGAGTCTTTATTAACCCTTTTTGTTTGAATACATATACATTCGCAAGCTTTCACGTACCGTACACCCTGAGTAAGTTGATAACGTGTGCAACAATGTATTTATTGATTTCTATCCATCAAATGCTATTTTGTCTCCTTCAGAGCTGCAGTCAAGGCTGTCGTTGAGCGGTTGACATACAATGCCTTCCAGGCGACAGCTCGCTCACTGCTGGAGAGAGATAGACATATCTACTCCGTCTTCTTAGCTATGGAGGTATGTTAGAAAATACATTCATCTCTACAAGGACGATAGATACATAAACAACCTCAACAATGCAATATAATTTGATAATGTAGCAATCGTTCCTTAAAACCAAAATGATATCATATAATTTCCAGCCAGCTGCTAATAGTACACATATCATACCATGTCAGCAACAGTGCCAGCTGCAGCATAGGTCTGAAGAAGCTTGCAGCACAGCAAGTAAAAGCTTATTGAAATATGTAATTTTGCTACTGATTGTGAAGAAAGAACTTATTTTCAAGTTACAATGTTATATGGTTTTTGTTTTTCAAAGAAAAATTGTATTCAATCATTCGTGAGCAAGAAAAAAACAATAGATTTGAACAAAGTACATGTTGTGACATATTGGTTAAACAAACATTGTTACATCAGTTGCACATGTCTCCATTTATCTAGTAATACAACAAATTGATTGCATTTGATAGAAAGAACCCACTCAACTTCATAAAAACCTTTAAAGCATCTTCTTAAAAGAATTCAAAGATAGCTGTTCCTTTTTGCATTTCGCAGAGAATATAGAGTGTTTTGCATATAAAATGACAAAAGAAAGACAGATTGCATACCATCTGTGAAAACAAACAAAAAGGAATTGTTATTCAATGTTATATGTTACTATCTTGCATTGCAGGTGGAAGATTCAATAGGTAACGTTGGATACGGTGAGCGTGAGTATGTGATCTCCCCTCAGCTTGGCTCTGCTACTATGAGTGGCTTGGGCTTGTCTGCTCCATCGGATCACAGGGTCTGTCAGATCAGGAAACCATTTGATTGGATGCTGGACGATCAGTTCCATTCCTTACAGGTGAATATTTTCAATCATTCATTCACCCTAAATCGAGGGTTCAGTGACACAAAGACGTAACTCCATATTTTCCCAAATGAGTATTTGATATCAAAATGTTCAGAAAAATGTGGGCTTTCCAGGAAACACAAGGACTTATCTGGTATGGTGAGATGTCTAATATGTCAAAAACATGTTCACATCTAGAGTAGATGTGAACATGTTTTTGACATATTAGACATCTCTTTAATCCTGCAAAGATTTATGCAAGGAAGAACAAGAAAACAGTATGTAAGTATTGGTGTGTACTGCAAGGTTTTGGGGTCATCAAAATCATAATAAATTTGGCCCAGTCTTGGTACAAGCACTTTACAAAGAAAGATGTATATGGGACTACACCAATGGTTTTGGGCCTACTTCCTTTGATTTCCTTATATTGCAATGCTCATTTCTCAGCCAGTATACATTTTCTACCAAAATTGTTTGGTAAATGACATTCATTTGTAATCTTGATTTTTTTTTTACCAGAACTCAAGTTTATCTTTAAGTTCAACTTGAGAACTTTCTGACACCCCCCCCCCCCCTGGATCCATAATAATTAAATTACAGATACCGATCACAATCCTTACTTTGTTCCCTTCTCTTGTTGCTCCCCTCCCCTCAGTCCCTTGCCATCAATTTTGAGTGGTTTCAGGACATGTTTGAGAGGATGCCTAAGGATGGTAGAGAGACACAGTGGCGTACCTTGGGAGAGCATGAGAACCCAGAGCTTCATCCGTTACCAGAGAAGATGGATGATAACTACAATCCCATGCAGAGGCTCATGGTCATACGAGCGTTCAGACCGGATAGGATCATGCAAGCTGCTACGGTGTTTGTAGGCAAATCACTTGGCAAGAAGTAAGTAGTGGTTAAACATGTAAGTAAGGTATACTTGGTATCGTAAGACAATCCAGTAGCAAAGCATATGAAGTACAGAGCCCCATAGGAAAATTAGTCAGTCCTTTCTTCATTATTTGAATTTGAATCCCATCAGCAAATAAAGGTATAACATGACACTTGTAACTCCAGATAAATATGAATAAGTATGCTTTTCCCACAATTTGCTGAGCATTGTGAGTGTATGTAAAAATGGCACTTGGCTGGAATGCTCCCCAGGGAACGAAGAATGTACACAGAGATGCCAAGTTAGGGGTTAGAGGTAAGGTATGCTATGTGCCAACAGCCATAATAATAATATTCAGTTGTATAGTGCATCTCACATTATATAACGTCCCTATCTGCTTCCAAAGAGCTTTGGAAATGATTACCCTAGCTTAAGTTCCGGCAGCCATTATCAGTGCATAGTGCATTTCAAGGAATAATCCTACCAGGTACCCATTTACCTCGCTTGGGTTGAGTGTAGCAAATGTCTTGCCAAAGGACATTAGTGCCGTGGCGGGACTCCAACCGCGGACCTTGTGATCCACAGTCAGGTGACATATCCACTTGACCACGACACCTGTACATAGGACAACCCAGTAGCATGGCAAACATGTATCAAATACAGATCCACAAATGAAAATTAGTCAGTCCTTTTTTCATAATTTGGATTTGGATCCCATCAGCAAATAAAGGTATGAAATGACACATGTAATTCCAGTTAAATATATGAACAACTATGCTAGATCAACAATCTGCTGAGCATTGTGAATATATGTAAAAATGGCACTTGGCTGGAATGCTCCCTAGAGAATGGAGAATGTACGTACATTGTTTGTTGGCAAGCTTGAATCCTACTAACAGGGTTAAAATATTTCTGTAAAGTGCTTTATAGAGGCATCATCAATATACATGAAACAGGCACTAAATATCCCTAGAATATTATTACTATTACCATTCTAATCTTCCCTGTCCTACAGGTATACCAATGATGTAGCCATTGATCCCAACGTGATCCTGAGACAGACCTCTCCCGTCATCCCTGTTCTGCTTCTCTACACCCTGGAGGGGGATGTGGCAGAGAAGATCTTCCATGAGTTCTCGGCCAAGAAACAGGTTCAAGGCACCGTGGTAAACCTCAGCAATGCTGAACACAATGAGGAAAGACGAGCCAGGAAAGCAGTACAGCACGCAATGCAAGAAGTAAGAAAACTCAGTCTATAAGTCTCTTTCATGTGCGAAATGCGATTGTCAAAAAAGTACCCCTAAATCCATTTTTTTAATTGGGGCAAAAATGATGACCACGAAAATGCAAGATAGTGCTCCTTTTTCCATGTCATCCCGTAGTCTTTAATTGCATGGATTGAAAGCCTTCTGTGAATGACTAGTTGTATCTCAATGTAAGACACTGGCTCTGTAAAGTTCAAGTTGTTACCATTTTTGGAAAAGTACCATAGTAATAATTATTATCATATCTTTTATCTTTCTACAATGGATACTTATATATTTTTTTATCAATGTAAAAGAATCTGCAATTCGGCGCACAGGCTGCAAGTGAATTTATATAACTAAACCATTTATTAAAAATAAATAATATACATGTATGTAGTTTTATGGGTAAGAGCAACAACAACAATATGTATTATCAAGCTGCAGGAGTAATTGAAGTGTTTATGTTTGGTCAAAAATATACAATTAAATGAAGTCTCTCTATGATGAAAAATTCAGATATTAAAGGGGATGTAGCATGGCAAATACTGGTTAACGCCATCTACGACTTCTTTTAGAGAACTGCTTGTAAATGAATGGACTTGATTAACGGTCAGCGCACACTAGTGTTCGCGAAACAGACCGAAGTTCTACTCACGCTTCCGTTTTCGCGTATGTTGCACGCACGTGAATACTGCGGTCGCGTCGTCTGTAGTTGTATTATACCCGCTTTGCCCCAAGTTAGGCCCGTGAAAAGACACAGAGTCTCGTCATGCTACACCCCCTTTAACAAGCCGTTCTTGATATTTTCCTCAGGGTACATGGGTAATGCTGAAGAGTGCTCACAATGCCACCCATCTACTGAACTCACTAGAGACTCTACTCCAAGAGAACGATAACAAACAGGGTGGGGAAAGCCCCTTCAGAGTGTGGATCTCAGCACAGGTCAGCAGGAATATACCAGTCAGACTCCTGCAGTATGGGGTCAAGGTCGTCATCGATACACCCAAGGTAAGAAGAACATGGAGGAGGTTGTCATGGTGATGATGATGATTATGATGGTGGTGGTGGTGTTGTTGGTGTTGATGGTGGTGGTGGTGGTGGTGGTGGTGGTAGTGATGATGGTGATAGTGGTGATGATGGTTATGATTATGATGGTGGTGGTGATGGTGGTGGTGGTAGTGATGGTGGTAGTGGTGGTGATGATGATGGTGGTGGTGGTAATGATGGTGTTGATGGTGATTATGATGACGATTGATCATGATGTTGATGATAATGATGGTGATGATGATGATGATGATAACGACGACAACGATGACTGATGATGATGAAATGAAGACATAATGGATGCTATAAACATTGCTTTGAAGTTAGTTAACTTAATAAAATGAGATGATGATCTTCACGATAATATGACATTATTTCTACTGCTTATTTGTTATGAAGGTTATGACGATGATGTGAAGTTAAAAGTGATGAGGATGATGACAATTTTATTGACATGTGCTTGTCTTATGCAAATGGAAGAATGTGACATATAGATTTTGAATAAAGTGTTTCTACATGTATGTATTATGTAATATTATTAGACAAATTATTAGTTAGTGCAAGCACCTTGACAATATCTTTGGTGTCAACAAATAGTACTAACACTGTTAGCATGACCCATTCCATCCTGTACTCTCCTCTCTTCAGATTGTCAAAGAATCTCTCTTACGAGCAGTCAGCTCCTTTGAACCAGAGCAGCTCAAGGCTAGCTCCCGGTCTGAATGGGTCCCTCTACTTCATAACATCGCCATGGTGCATGCCACCGTCAGACTGCGAGGGCGCTATGGTCTCGCTGGATGGAATTACCCAGACATCATGGATTTCTCCCATAATGAACTTAGTGTGAGTACCTTTACTTTTCTTTGTTCATGTTCCAATCACCTTATTTGATAACAAACAAATCACTCATTATCATTGAACAATATATTGTTCATGCTTTATGAGGACTGTGTAGATGTATATCTTTATTCTATAGTGTTTCATTGGCTGCCTGCAAAAAAGCCCTTGTGGTGTTTTTGACTCCCCAAAACCCATGTTGCCAAATAAGGCATTTTTGACATTCTCTTACATGTTTTTATGTTAATTCGTAGCTGCACATTAATGTTGAATTGCACTAATATAAAGATGTGACCATCCTATCAAAAGACATAAAAACAAGCTGACAGATAGAGCAGAGTAAGGAAATACATGCAAATATTAATGGAAGGGGATGGGGCTCTCTGATACAAACGTTTTTTAGAAAACAAAAGGAATATTAGATGCTGCTTGTAAGTGTCAGCTTGCATGCACCCGCAAGCCTACTGTATAAAAGGAATATTGATGTGTATAATTAATTTTGTATCATCTGCCCTTTCTCTGACATACATGTATATTAGTGCAGGAGTAATTTAACATTGTGAGTCTTTGAAGGGTATCTAATTGATGTGACTAAGTAGCATTCTGACAAGGAAACCTTCCTGAAACAAGTTACCCTGATTCTTTTGTAATCTTAACTTTATACTACAGGAAGCATTCAACATCGCTAGGATGGTGTTCAGTGATAGTCCATCAGAGAATGAGTCTTTGAAGGGTATCTCATGGATGGGAATATAAAGTAGCATTCTGACAAAGAAACCTTCCTAAAACAAGTTACTCTGATTCTTTTGTGATCATCTTAATATTCTTTAACCTACAGGAAGCATTCAACATCGCTAGGATGGTGTTCAGTGATAGTCCATCAGAGAATGAGTCTTTGAAGGGTATCTCATGGATGGGAATAAGTAGCATTCTGACAAAGAAACCTTCCTAAAACAAGTTACTCTGATTCTTTTGTGATCATCTTAATATTCTTTAACCTACAGGAGGCATTCAACATTGCCAGGATGGTGTTCAGTGATAGTCCATCTGAGAACGAGTCTTTGAAGGGTATCTCATGGATGGGACTGAGATACATCCTGACTGAGATCATCTATGGTAGCTACATCAACGATGACTACGACAGGACTAATCTATCGGCCATGGTGGATTATTGGATTGGACCCAACGCAACCAAGAGGGAGTTTGAAGCTACCAAGTGTATGTCCTTTTATTTGATATTGCTACACAAGTTTAGATATTCCGTCTTACATAACATTGAATAAACAATAATAATAATAATAAAAACAGTGCTTATACAGCGCTTAACACCAAAGTCTTTAAGCACTATAACAAACAAAATACAATGATAAACAAGTACATGTACATATTAAACAAAACAACAAAATTCAAATAAACCTACAAATTACAATACATATATACAAATATACATCAATGTGAACAGAGTAAGTTAATCATCAACAGCAATTTTGAATAAATGGGTCTTAAGATTTAACATTTAACTCGAAATTGACAAGAAATTTCTATTTTATTCTTCTAATACTTACTCTGATATTACTCCTCATTTTCTAAAGAATGAGTGTGCCAAAACATTCATACAAATTTAATCTAGAGAAATGTTACTTTCATGACAAAGTCGGCATTGTCATTTTAACGTTGTAAAACAAAGGTTGCTATTTTACGCTGTAATAGATATGTTAATTTATAGTTTGTTACATTTTAAAAATATTAAAAATTGGGCAGTTACATGACTGTACTGTACGTGTGTGTTCAGATACGAGCACTCTAGCTATGTATCATACCCCCTAGTAATTTTGTATTGATTGTTTAGTTCTTGCAATATTTGTATCAAGTGCCACAGGAGAATGTTTATTTACCTGTAATTCAATACTGGGTCATGTTGCTCATATCAATATTAATTTCTGAAAATGGCTGACTGTTTTTGTACCATAAAGACATCCATATCGCTCTTGTATGTGGTACACTTAAAAGCACATGCTAGTCATTTGTAATCTTCTTTTTCTCCTATGAATATTGCAGTGAAATTCCGCATCCCGCCAGCTTTCTTCAGCAACTTTGTGAGAGTTAGTTCTCTGACTCAGTCCATAGAAGCCTTGCCAAACCATTTTCTTGATGTCCCTGAGGCCTGTGGTATGCATACATCATACGAGGTAAAGATCACTAATTTGATTTTTACACAATGCATGCTTGAATTGGCAACATCTCATCCTAGATTTCTTTACTTGTTTCTTAGCTCATATCTCAGGTTCTATCCATTATCATACACATTTTTTTCTCCTTTATTGGTAGCATCAGTTATGTAGAAAACTTCATTGTTAGACACTTTTGGCATAACGTTTTTGACAACCCTGTGATTGTTTCGGACAGCTAACAAATCTCAAATTTGTCTAAGAAAGTCTTCTAAATTTGCTATGTTTGAAGTTGATTTTTTGCTTTTTGACATCATGAACTTTGTTTGGGAAAATATATACATGCAGCAGAAATGAAGATCTTTTACACGATAGTTTCTTCATCTCTACAAATAATTGATGCTACTTATTGTATCTTATTTCAATATACAATACTTAGTGCAGGTCTTCTGTACATTATACTTGTACAGATAAATCATTATCAAGAGCGTCTATACGTTCTTACGCATATATATTTTACATTTTAGTATCATCTAAAAAACATATACATGTAGTTGGGACCCTTTCAGCATTTAGAATTTCCTGTAGACACTATTACAATCTGACATACGTTTATACACAACAGAGTGTATCATTACCCTCCATTTATATTTTTATATAACCAAGAGTGATTATTGCTGTGTTGAAGACTGGATGCAACCATGTTTTAATGTAAGATCTTGGCTTCACGTGATTGAATTACATCTATTCAAAATTTCTTGTATACGTCATCACAAAGTGAAACCTTTTCATAAGGAGTAGATAATATAGGAGCCTTGAGTTAGAGTATTCATTTACATTGCAGGTACTTTTATAGTGGAAGATATATATATTTTTTTTTAATACATAATTTTGCACCTGTTTTCTCCCATCTCATCGCCCATTATTCCACAGACCGGTGCAGAAGACTCGTTGTTTGTTACTATAGATAAGATACATGAGGTGATTTCCTGTCAAATTTGGGAAAAAAGAGAATAAATAGATTCTCAAAACCAAACTACTACCTCTAATGTACTAAATGTGGTGTATAGTAATGTAGATAGTCGGTAGTGATGTAAACATGGTCTCCTTCCTCACAAAGCCTTGCATGCATTACTGTATATAAAAAAATGATTATATGGCCAAGTTGATATTCTCATTTCTTGTTCATCTCCTACCTGCATTTTTCCCCCCAAAGCACAGGGGAGAACATGCAGGAATCACTTTATATAATGTTGAATGGCCTTGAATGGGATTCAAGGTATATCCCACGAGGTTAAGAGCGTATTTCATGAGTCAGCACAATAGGCCTGTCTTCATCATCTCGAGTTTGCCAAATAACCCGCTATTTTACCTATCCCGATCGCAAATTAGCAAATTAATTTGCGTCTTCATCAGCCCACAGTTGCAATTAGCAGGATATTTGGTGGAGAAAATATCCAGAGAAATGTTGGTCTTGTCTCCTAAATATCCAGCTATAAGGAAAATAGCGGGATAATTTGCACCCGTCCGAGCTAGTTTGTGATGAGCGTATTGGTGTGGTGAGGACGCAATTTGGAGCTTCAGGATGATATCCAGAGTCTGAAAATAGCGGGACATTTGGCAAACTCGAGCTGATGAAGACAGGCCTAATGAGTAAAATATTCTCATAGCGAGTTTGATATACCTTTGTTTCCTTCTTCAGGCCATTCAATATTACTTTTATTTATTTGTATTAAACATGATGCCTCAATTATCACCATCATGACCATTTCATCCATAGATGCATGAATAAGAAATGAGAAAAATTTTCTTTGGCCTTTACAGTTCATAATTTCTGCTATATTGTGAATAATTGTGCTTCTTTGTAGAAATAATTTTCTTCTGTTTTTACAACAGCATTTTTTTTTCAGACTAAATGTTCGTAAAATGTATACCCAGCTTAAGCATGCACTCTGAACATATATATTGGTATATATTGCAATATAATAGCCAAACCTAGGCTTATGCACATAAGTACAGAGTCTATTTATCTAACCTGCATGAAATTATCAATGTATGCATGATGCATGAGCAATGTATATTGCATGACCTTTATTGTTGTTTTCAGTTAAACAAAACTTCTTTCAGCTGTTAAAAGAAAATCTGTCCTTTAATTTTCCATGATTTTCCCTCTTTACCTTTCTATCTAACATTCTTAATAGGACGAATGGCGTATTGTGGTAAGAAAAATTGAGTGCTGAAAATGTGACATAACATGGCTGCAGTTTGCTTGTCTTTAATTATTGCTAAACCAGTCCTAATTTGTGTACATGTATTTATGTCATGATCACAGTTCTTAAAGGTATAGACCAGTTTTGGAAACGCCCCACCCCCCCCCCCCCCTCTCAAAAAAAGAAATGGAAGCTCTTATTACCAATCATGTGAAAGAATATGTTTTGACTAATACGTGATGATACAAATTTTGCCAGAAAACATTTGGGCATATATTTCTGCATTTTTTGCGAATTTAGGTTTAAGTATTGCCATCTAAACCTCTGGAGGTAATATTTCAACAATATTGAATCAATATTTTGCATCCCAAACCCTTGAACCACAATTTTACCACTACTGGTCTTTATCTTTAACAATATATTTTTATGAACTAATATATGATTTACAGGTACTGTTATTATCAGGCATTTTTTGCTTTTATATATATACATGGAAATATATTATCTGTGACTAATCCGTGATATTGTTTATGATGTTGTGCAGTTATCTTTTTTTATATTGCAACATATTTAATGTTTTTGTAATTTTTACAATAACAAGTGTGTTTATACTTACATCTGAATAAGACATTAACAAGGGAGTGGCATTGTGAGAATAGAAATAGAACTAACTTGTACTTGAAAATGACGTGTTTTGCAAGTTATTTTCTTCATATCTGCTGGCGGTGGGTGGGGGGGGGGGACGAAGGGGGCTTGGAGGCTTAAAGGGTGAATCTTCTTGAATAGAAGTCGCACATTAACGCCTCTTGAGATATTGAATGTAGATGTTAATACATCAGGATGAAAAATAATCTTATGTTTAGATATTGGTGTTGTGTTTAATGATTATTAACACCTAAGTGGATCCTTGTCATTTGATTGGAGGATTGTTGGTCACATGATATTCAATAGGTATACTATTGCACAGGCGTGCATTTTTGGTTATATTTAGACTGCGATATACCTCTCTGCCTGACGCGAAGGCAATCTTAATGTTACTGAGAAGGCCCGACTCCAAATTTAATTTATTATTAATATAAGGAGCAAAACATGATTTCTTTGAAAGATTAACATTTTATTAGATCTACTAAGATGTTATATGAAACAAATAATGAAGGTTTTTCATTCATTTGTGGTCTCTTGAAAGATCTTTCCTGTTGTGAAATATTTGGTTTGCATCATTTCTAACTGATTTATAACTTGATCCTGTTTTGCCTAAGATGGCTGGAAATCAAGTGCAAAAGGTAAGAATGTCTGATGTTAAATCTGGGAAGAAAAGGAGTTTGACTTGTGGGCTTGCGATCTTCACTATCTATCTTCTCTCAGCATCTCTCTCTGTTTTCCTTTTCAAGATAGTTTGATAACTTTTGATTCTGAGCAATATAAATATACCCAATACATGATTAGAAAGGGCAAAAATGTCCCTACTCATTAGGTGGAAGTTTGTTGTACGACCATACTGCGTTTGATGCTTGGAATTTAAAAAAGGAAAAACAGCTTTCAAATCTTGAAATTGGCAACACAAGTTAAAAAATGATTGTTTTCTATTCAAATTGGCCACGTTTTCATTTTTTTGCTCAAACGTCTTTCATTTTATCTCGTTTTTTTCCTCCTTTTTTCTTGGGGTAGGGGGGAGGGGGTCTACCTCAATTTATATATTTCTTTATTATATTTAGGCCTTTTCTTTTCTCTATACTGTACCTCTCTATGCATATAGGAGTTACCTCTTTATATGACCTTCTGAATATTTTTTCCCCTATTTTTTCTTTGATTGTTCTTTACATTCATATTACATTTTCTGTTCTTCCTGTTTGCATCTTTCTCTCTACTTGCTTTACTTTACTCTTTTCTGTTTGAATATTTCATTGTATCTCTTTCTCTTTGCCTTTGTTTAATGGACTCTTTCCCCTCTGTCTCTTCCCCTTTGCCTCTTTATTTTGATTTCTTACTTTGCTGCTATCTATGTGGTGTACCTCGTTTCTTTCTCCTCTCCCCTATCTATTTTCTATCTTTCAATTCCTCCTCCCCCCCCCCCCCCTCTCTCTCTCTCTCTCCCTCGTTTGCTTTTGCCTTGATAAATGAAATATATTTTCATTTTATATCAGTATCTTGTCACACTTCCTGCTGTAAACTTTGGCTGTGGGAACTCAGCACTGGTTTCCTTTTGCTGGAACTTGGGACTTGTTTATAATTGCATTTTGTGGTACTTTGCCTTTCTGGTGTTCTTTTATGATTTTCCTTGAAGTGAATTGTATTTTTGTGTTGATTATTAAGATGGAATCTGTGTATTGAGTTTGTCAGTTCTGTATTGTCTCCATGTTGACACTGTCCGAGGTAGACTGATTTGTAAGTGTCTGTATTTGGTCAAAATCTAGGGCACATGGACTCGGTCTTCTAATGCACTCTTGGAATTCTCTGGAAATTTGGTACGGACAGGAGATCGCATTGAAGTTACTGCTGAGGCTCAAGCAACAGCCATATGCTCTAGCTGTTGCATGCAACTCTATGTTCATGTGCATTTATCTTTTAACTCTCCTTCCTATCTTTTCTCTGGGAAACTATTATTTCTTGACTGATTCATCCAATTTTGCACTCATTGCAATGGAATCCTATGGTATCTTTGGGAATCGGATTGCTGTGTATGGTCAGAAAGTTCCCTGTTTACTTGAAATTTGAAATATGTGTCGTAATTTATGATAAAAAAGAGCAATAAAAAAAAAATTAATATGCAATTGCAATGACTGTGCATCTAGTATCAAATACATGGTAACTGTGTACCCATGTCATTTAAACTTAATCTTTGATTCGGTAAATCATAATGTGTGACTATACTGATAGACCTCTTCCAATAGCATTTAGAGGAAACAAAAAAAAAGAACTTTCAGATATTACTGTGTCTTGGCGAACATGAATGACGCGTCAAACAGTTCTCAGTGATACTTCATCATTACAATCTCTAGATTTTTATTCTATTTTAAAGCTGTTAAAACTATGCTTGATATTCATGTATCTTAATTAAACCTATTAGAAAGTCATTAAAAAATATGATACAAATATCAAAATGTGTAAGAAGGATTACAAGAAAGATTATAAGGATTTCTTTTTATGGTTGGGGGGGGGGGGGTAGAGAAAGAAGAAATTCTCTGTTTTGTAGTGGGAGAAACTTGTGGGTATGTCTGATAATTCAATCAATAAATCACATAAAATATTCTTGACAACAATCCTAAGAAATAACAAAATTAGCCATTTTTATCTACGGTATTCATTTTTGATTTATTTATCTATATTTGCCATGTATGGCGTTTTTATCGAAAAACAATGCAATATATCAGAGTTTGGCAGCAATAGATGTGAGTATTATGAGCTGAAATTATCTTTAATATTTAAATTAATGTATTTGGTTTAGAGCTTGCATGTATGTGCTTGGAACAGTCTTGTGGACACTTTGGCCCAAATTCACAAAGGAGGTTTGAATTTAACCCATGCCGGTTTTAAATCATTATTTACATAACCCATGGTCTAAAATAAGCGCAAAGTAAGCATGACAAAGTCAGAGGTCCAATATTAGACGCGCGCAAGGCAAGGCACGCTTATTTTGCGCTAATTTTCAAACCATGGGTTATGTAAATGAGGGTTTAAAGCATGGGTTAATTAAGTTAAACCTCCTTTGTGAATTTGGGCCAAAGTCTTGTGGACACCAATGATGAGTAGTTGGCAGGCTTATATCCCCTCTGTGATGGATTCTATCTCTATCTCTCTTTCTTGTGAACTTCATTGATCCAATGTTTCTCATGGTTGATCCAGTTGTGCCACTCTCCTAAACTCCCAGGCCCGAATTCACAAAGGAGGTTTGGCGACAAGCCTTCTTTGTGAATTTGGGCCTCAAAGGTTGTTCATGTTGTTCATGTACCCCAGTATGCTTGAACTTAGATTTTTGTTTGAACTGTGGGTCTACAGCCTTAAAGGAATAGTTGAGTTCTGTTGCAGAGGGCGATACACAAAATATTTTTTTGTGACATGATGACAAAATGAGTGTCAAATTTGAAAGAACATACAATTTAAATGACAAAATCATCTTTGTTTTATCAAAATCGGTTCAGAGACAGCTGAAATATCCATAAATATAACGATTTCTAATATTTGTGTACCACCACAAATATTCGAAAATTTGAAAAAGTCGTTGAAAAGACAAAATAGCGCCTTTTAAGTTGTATTTCAGCCAATGCCAATGTTGGGTTTTTTGTGTTGGTTATTTTACACACGACCAGCCAACCCATTTATTGTTATTATCAATTAATTAATTAACGGTCACCATAATTTTTTGAAAGTGGAGCTGAATTGTATTGGCTAAATTTCACAGATTTGGGGGTCTAAAATTACCTGCATAGCAATTTTAGGTCCTAAAAGGGCACTAGAAATGTCATAGATAAGAATAAGAGCAATAACCATGCACTTTGAACGCAATTGTGGTCTGAAAACAGAACTAAACTATCCCTTTAAGACAACATGGAATTCTTTCAAAGAAATAGAACCCTGAAAAGGGCTGGTGAGCTCCCCTAAACTCTCATGGTTCTCTTAGCGAAGCTCGCCACCACTTCCCTCCTTTTTCGAACTCTTATTCCTTTGGAAGAATTACAGGGTGTAACCCTGAAAACTCTACCCACAATTCAGTTTCTCTCCCATGAAAAGTATTGCTGATACTTAATGATTTCAAGATTTGGTTTGTTACATATATCTTTGATGGGATTATTGGTACTCTAAGCTTAACACTCTTCTTCTGTCATATTCTTAAGATGGAAAGAAAGGTTCTTCAAACCCCATCTTGTTACTATTTGCAGTTGGATATTCTGATGACTTTTTGTACTTCAATGTGTCTTGTCCTGATCGGTTTTTTGTGGACTGCTTTTAAATTTTTACCAAGCTTCATTAGGTTGTAATGGATTTTAGTAAATTTCAAGCAGTTTTATACTTCAGGTTTATAGTCAGATTGAGAGACATTAACAAATGTGTGTTTTCCCCAGATCAGCTCAAGAAATCTTAATGGTAATTTAATCCCAATCTTAACAAGTACCAGTAGTGTACAATCATTATGGGAAGTACAAGTATTTTGGAAAAATGAGGAATCAATTTCACAACACATCAGAGGTGACGACTGTCATTTTGGAGGTAAAACCATATGTAATAATAAAGAGGAATTACTTTGTCTTAACTGTGTACTTGTGCGTTACTGTTCCGATACATTGTATGTCTACATCTACTCAAGATTTGTGAGACATGCACATGTAATGATAATGCTGGGTTACAGAAAATATCGGCAAATCAGAAGCTATGATTATCATTATTCCACAGCTCAATTATGAATGTAGGAAACTGACATAAATGTAAATATTGTATGTTTTGCTGTGAGCTTCAAGCATTAAGAGCCTTTATGGAGATACTAATTGACAAGAGTAGGAATTCAGGGGGTGTTCACAAAGATCTTAATTAGAACTTAACTCTAAGTTGGACTTAACATTATGGAGAGCCATTTGTAGCCTTAAAATAAAATATATTAAAAAGCAAGAAACCCAAGTATTTTAGATTTTTCATAAATTCCTCATCAAGAACATGAAATCTCTTTGATAATAGAAAATATGAATGAGTTGAATTAACATTTTATGCCTTTTAAAATAGCTTTTACAAATATTTTCTGCGATGCAAACAGCTTTCCGTAATTGTTAAGTCCAACTTAGAGATAAGTTCAACTTAGGATCTTTGTGAAACACCCCCCCCCCCCCCTGAACAGACAGCTGGATGAATGATAGAAGCTGATAAACAAAATGAAAAGCAAAGAAAAGGGGATGCAAAAATATATATTTTTAACAGTGTGAAATTCATCTGGATATCACAGGCACTAATGCACAGCTTTCATAACCTTTGATACATGCAGACTTGACTAATTCACTAACATTTTACATTGGTGATAGAATATACTGCTCAGTGTGAATGAAATGATTCAGAATTTTTGTATTTGAATTGATTCAATATTTACCACAAAACTTGGTCACATTAATGTTGTCTTTAATATCTATTAATTGAAATACTTTGCAAAATAAAAGCTTTGCTTATTATCAAAAATATCATTTTTGCTGTATTTTAAAACAATTGAATGAAAATAAGCAATGGCTATCAGCGCAAAGATGCACTATGAATTGCGTGAATTTATTGATTTGCTAAAAACAAACTAAAGTCACTCACTTAGGGTATAGTTGTTTGTGATTTGGAATATAATGCTATTGTATTCAATAATAATTCATGGTTCTGCAGAATGCTGGTTTGTATTTTGTTACAGAAAATCCTCCATTTTCATAATTCATCTTTTTGTATATAACCCACCTGTCTATACAGACTGTTCTAGGAGATGACCAATATGTCTTCACAAGACTCAACCAAGTCCTAGATGCGATGCCGTCCACTAAGACCCTGAGCCACGTCCTGCAACCCAGACCAGCCACGCCTTTCCATGGTGAGTACCTAGGGGGGTGTTTCACAAAGCCCTTTTTCAATGACGAATGACAAAAATCAGTGACAAATCTGCTGATAACCAATCAGAAGCAAGGATTTCAGTAGCTTATAACAAAACACTGTCATTTGTCACTGATGACAAGTTTTGTGAAACAGCCTCCTGGTCTGCTTAGAGCCAGAAGAGAGTTCAAGGGCAATCCGACCCTAGGAAATATTTCATTTTTATGAAAGCAGAAAAATAAGCGAAACACAGTGGCGAAACTTCAAAATAAATCGGACCAATAGTGTGAAAGTTATCAGTTTTTGATCACTTAGTCTACCGGTATGCAAATTACAAATTAGCACTTGGTAACGTGATTTGTGACGTATTCACAACGAACTTGATCCGTTTGTTGTATACAAATATATTATCAATTTCTGTTTTTATCCTAAGCACCTTCTCTCTCGGGGCACATCTCAAAATATTGGGGGTAGCATGATATTATTTAAATCCTAGTTTAGCCAGGAGGGATGAGACCTCCCTGTGTGGTCACTGACAGGTGGTTATCTCATCAAATCAGTTCTCAATTAACATAAGAAAAAGGGGACCATGGGGGACCAAGGGTCACCAATTAGGCATTGTTTGCTCTATAGAGGACGCAAGTAGCTACAAGGAGGGCAATGGGGCTTAAGGTTCTCTAACAATGGTCTGCCATTGAGTGAACGATAAAGTAGTATATATGTGACCTGCAATTAAACACCTCCTCTCTCTCTCTTCTCTCTTACTCCCACCCTGAAGGTCCTTCCGTTGCATCAGTGAATGGTACAGCCCTCCAGCCCAACGTGGCTGACATGGGAGTCTATGCCAGCGCTAGCCATTCATTCATCAAGAGCAAGCGAGAGACGGAGATCTGGGAGATATGTCATAACATAGTCCACAAAATCCCCAAAGGATGGAACCGGGTAAGTTCCCCTGAAAATGACCTCAAGGTTGCATGGAGTAAAAGATTAGGGTGATACTGTGCAATGTGCCCATTTCAACTTGTGACTTTTATCAATTTATCAAAAAATTTCCAAATGGTTCTTTTGGTATCACTACTAATAGGCAGTGATCATGTCAAGAGACTTTTCATATTTTGATAATAAAAGTAACCTAGACAAATATTGATAAAAAGTCATACAGGACACATTGTATGAAATCTCCCCTAATAATATTCTTAAAACTTTAAATAGATTGATTTTTGAAGATGGATGATCACCTTGGCAGCAATTTCATAATGTATTGGTCATATATTCAAAGATTCATAGTCTGATACACAGTCAAAATGGTAGTTCTAAAAGAGTGTGACTCCTACATTAATATATGTTGAAGCAAAGTCAGAAAAAAAACATAATAGTGTACTCTTACCGCATATTTTGTTAGAAAGTCTTCATCTCATGTGATAAATTACCGAAATATTATTTCTTACGGACCTGGTACATATATAATCTTATTGCATCCTTGTAATTAAAGACAACACTTGTGGTGAAAAAGTCTTTATTTCAATTGATAAAGTTCATGAAAGATTGCATGTTGGACATTTCATTATACTTTTGTTACAATCTCCTTCTTGTTCCACAGGATTATATCACAGAGCGTGTTCGTAAGATTGGTGGTGATACTCCTTTCAATCGCTTTGTTCTGAGAGAGATTGATTTGATGATCAGACTCATAGCTGATCTCAAGGCTACATTCAACGTGAGTATATTAGAGGGTCCTGCATTAGTTGGTGGGAATACTTGAGAAGAAAGCAATAAATAATGAAAACAACCATGATGAGAGAAAGATGTTTTAACATTTTCGGGTACAAACCTTTGGCTGTGTAGTCTTTCGTTCATGGTCGTTTTATTTATTTATTGCTTTCTTTTTCCATGTAAGTTTGATGTTTATGGGGATTTTACCTTGATTTAAATTTCATGTCAGTTGTTTAGCAAAGATTTGATGCATCCTGTCATATAAAGAAGTCCAGTTTTGAATTTCATATTTAAGTTATCAGGTTGTGTAAGTGAACTTTTTGTTAAAGTAGTTGCGATTGTGTGATTTGTTACCCTTGCATTTCTTGTGTTTTTCTGTCGGGCACATGATGAAGTACTGCATCCTACATCTGAACCATGGAGGTGAAATATGTTAGTGGTTCATAGACTAGACTCTTAGGCCTACTGTATGGTTGAAGGTTCAAATCCCAGCCCGGTACCAACATCCTTTGGCAAGCCCATTAATCTAAATTCTGCCATTCGTCACCCAGGTGTTAAATGGTTACGAAGAAGAATGCAAAAGTCATTGTAGTTTGCTCAGAATTGTAAGTGTCTGTATATTGGCGCCTGGCAGGAATACTCCCCAAGGAGGGGAGAATGTGCATACGTTGTTTCCGGGAAAGCCGGAATTCAATGACTGCGGTAATAATATCTCTGTAAAGTGCTTTATAGAGACATTGTAGATGTATGAAATTCTATATAAAACCAGAATATAATTATCATTACTATTATTCTCTCGAAGCTATTCAGATATGCAAACTTATTTTTAAATCCTCTTTGCCTACAGAAACTGAAACATCTCTGTGAGAATCCCAACGAGACGTTCGGTGACCAGATGTCAGAACGACTGATAGACATCGCCGATGATCTCTTCCATCATCGGATACCTTCTGTCTGGGCGGGGTTGTGCGGTGACTCCGCCCCACCTCCTAACTGGACCCTAGCTCAGTGGATGTCGGATCTGAGTCATCGATGCCAACACCTAGAGAGGATTATAGTACAGGTTACACATTGGGGTTCTCAAATGTTCTTTATGTATAAGGTGTCTATAGATTGCTCAGAAATAACAAGGCTTTAAATAAGTCTTCTTTATTATTTAGGCATTTTGGTGATGCTTGTAGGAATTTATTACATCTGCACCCAAATACGTACTTGTCTGGATAAATATCTTTACTGGCAGCATTAAGATAGTTGAGTTTCTGGAATAATCAGGATAGTCCAAAATCAGAGATTTAGGCAAATGTGTGAGTGGTCCGCACTCATGAAAGTGTCCTGCTGCAGCATAATTTAATTGCAACATTCAATTTTTGTAATTCACAGAAGTTTCTAACCAAAAATTAAATTATTGTTATCACTAGCATTAGGTCATGAAAGTAACTTATTTTCCAAGAATTCCATTTAAAAAATGTGTGTATTTATTTTTTTAAAAAAATTTGTTGTGAATGAATGAAAATAGATCAAATTCACATAATAATAATAATAATAATAATAGCTAGTTCTTATATAGCGCTTTTCAGGACCGCAGGCCCTCTCAAAGCACTTTACAGATATATATTATTACCCCGGTCATAGGAGTACATGTAGGAGTACATGTCTAAGACACTAAACTTATTCATATTTTGTATGGTAGAGTGTCATGTCTTAATTGGTTCCAAGCATCGATCCAATGTAAAATTTGTAGGTGTCAGAATAAGATCATATGTTAGGCAACAAAATTATTTAACCTACTTCTATATTTGTCCTTTCTGTCTCATTCAGGGTAAGGACAAGTTCCCAGCATACTGGCTTGGAGCATTCTTCCATCCCCGAGCTCTACTAGCCCTACTCAAACAGGATGCTATCAGAGCGTATGGACATAACATCTCACAATCTGAACCTGTAGTCTTCCAGACGGAGATCACAGCTAGGGATAAAGACCATGTAAGTCATTTCACCTTTATTCATTCTGATGCTTATGACATCTGCACTCAATTATCTTTGTCAACTGTCCTTTTATTTCTATGATTTCAATTGTTATATTATTGTTATAACAGAAAATTGATAAGTATTCTACATTTTATGATTCTGATTTATGTGTAGTCTTGCATTGTGTGTGTTGGTGGGGATGAGGGGGGGGGGGAGTGGTCGGTCTACTTAGGTATGTATTCTAATCATTAAGTCAGACACGACCCTAAGATCATGTGTGACTAAAGGAAAACAAAACCTTAGACAAACTTCTTATGTTAAACTCCATTTTAGACAAAAGCTTAAATTAAGCTTCGGGTTTAGATTTCAGTAGAAATACGGGCCTTTATAGTCTCCCAGACAGAATTAAAATGACCTAAAAATCATGCACGTTTTGTATCTGTAGTCTGCTTTAAAATCTGTGTTACAGTTGTTTGAAGGGGGGGGGGGATGGTCAGTCAAATCAGAGGCAAAGAAAAAGGAAAAAACTCAGACAGGGTAACAAGTTGCATTTTTTTCTTTCTTTGTGCTACAGGTTCGTGACCCCCCTCAGGAGGGTATGTTTGTGTACGGCGTGTACGTATGGGGCTGCTCCTGGGAGAAGACGACCGGTGAACTCCAGGACTCTCCTCCCCGTCACGGCGCCACCCTCCTACCCATCATCCACATCACCACCATGCCTTACAGTGAGAAGCCTGCATACAATGAGCAGCGTACCAGTGAGATGTACCTGTGCCCTGTGTACCCTACCAGGATCTGCGCCAGGTCACCGGTGTTCCTCCTGGACGTAAAGCATGACAATGTATCCGCGTCCAAGTGGGCGTTGCGAGGCTTAGCAGCCACCATCAGGCCCTATTAGCAAACGTTGTTAGATAAAGTACAGGATTATAACTCTGCATAAGTAAAATATGTTGGGACCAGTTTTACCATACTCATTTTCCCCAATAGTTTGAAGTGTTATAAAAAAAATGTTCAAAACTGTTGGGGAAACGTTTTCTGAAATTTCAAATTCCAATCATAAATAACTTGATAATCGAACATGGCTTGTAAAAGTCACGGGATTCCTTTCTGACCTAAAGGTTTACAATTATGATTGCAGCATGAGCTAAGTCCAGGATTTTATTTAGAATCAGAGGCAAAGTTACCTAATTATTACCATTAACAAGATAGGATCCTAGTAGCAAAACTTCAAATGCTCGTTAATGTCATATGCTGCTTTCAGAATCATCTTTCAGTATCCAGTTTTATTATTCTGAACAGCTTGGATATCCAAAATGAGTTGAGGTCCATGCCTTCGAAATGTATAATTTATTGGGTTATGTTTATGCAACCTGTCAAAATATGTGCAAATGACTTAAACTAGATTATAGAGTGCTTACATTCTACATCAAGATGAGTACAATATTGTTACGGGTGCTCTGGAGCAGTTTAAGTGTTCTTAACATTGTGATTGTGGTATATTTGATGCAAGACATTCTTACAAGGGCCAACTGATTTATATACATGTACAAGGTGTGTATCATTGTTACTGAACAAAATGTCCATGTGAAATAATTATCTGAGGTGAATGAAATGAGAGGAATGATTTCTCTTTCTTTGTCTCCAAACTAATGTTAAATGTTTTTCTGAAAATTCTATGTAAAAATGTATACAAAGTAAAATGTATTCCTTATTTGGCCTTGAGAGATTCTAAATTGTTGCTGTGAAATATTGGCAGGTGTCTTTCTACAATGTGCAAACAGCTCTAGGTGAAAATAAGAGCATGCAATGGGATGTAGAGCCCAGTTGGTTTCAGTACCATTTAAGCCAATTTATTTGCTGATGATGAAAAATAAACATTCCAAATGGGGTATGAATTGATCAGAATATTTTGGTACTAACTCTTTTATTTACCTTATACTTTTTTGATATGGAACAGATAGAATGTAATTGTCTGTTATCTTGTACTTTATAAGTAAAACCTTGTTTAAATATGCAGCAGTTTAAACAAAAAACGATGATATAAGTTTTACATTTCTGTATCTTATAACACAGAGCTCAGTGGTCTGTTAATCCGGCGACCCAGGTTTAGAAACCAAGTCGATGTGCTAGTGCCCTTTGGTAAGGCATTAATCCTTAGTACCAGGTATCTAGGAGAGGACCTAAAGCAGTTGGTCCTCTGGTTGCTTACTAACAAGCATTTATGCTTTCTTAACAGTCAGGTAAAAAAATTAATAACACCAATATATGTACATGTTTAGACAAAATTGCTACATTTTGTGTGTTCGCTGAGGTTTACTGCATCATATCAGGACGAGCATTAACACACATTATTTACATTATGAATTGTACATTGAGCTGTTAAAGGTGTAACATGAGATATAATTCATACTGTACAAGAGCATTTTAGCCAATTGTTTCAATAGAAATCAGAGACAAATTCATATGCACTTAGCTTTGCACAGAACATCATTTCTTTGAGAAATAATGTATGCAGATACAAAGAATATATGCAAATAGCTCTATCAAATCTGAATACTTAAATGAATGTGATGATGTTTTAGTTACCGAAAAAGATTTATTTATTTATAATTTAGATTGCACTTTTCGTTTACAATGGACTTACAGAAATATGATGCATTATATTAAGTTTGATATGTAAATATATATATAAAGTTTGAAGAGGGATTTATATATATGATGTGACATTTTAATTTATCAGGATTTGTGGTATCCTGTTTTGTTTGCAGTGTTTTATGTAAGATATTGACTGTATAAATGTATATGTGCTTTATGAAATGTCGAAATGTGAATTTTGCTAATTTGTGCACCTGTATCATATGTGAGATGTTTGTACATTATTGTACTTTTTAAACCTACAGATGAGATACATACACTGTATAGAGCTTTCAAATTGAACAAAATTATGCCTCATGGAAACTTCCACTGTCTGATATTTGTGTTCATGCCTTCCAGCCATGCACAGGAACCAAAGTACATTGTATTCTCTACTTCCGTCCACCAATTCTTGAATTGTTTTCCAAATAAAGTTTGTGATGCTTTCTCAAAATCTTTCAGTTGTCATTAGTTTTGTTGAGTCATACCAGGTTAGTCGCCTTAAGGAGCACTTATTACAAAAGAGGAAAAAAAGGGAGGGGCACTGTGTCCCTGCCCCCGGCTCCGCCGCCTGTGGGTTTTAGGCATTCAATTACTGTCAGATGAGCATATTTCGATATCTTAGTTGTGACACTGGTACATCACTATATTTTTGTCGAATGACGTAAATCATGGTCTGAAGCACTTGCTAAAGATTAGAAAATTTAACAATGTCCCTTTATTTTTGTCAGTACATTTAATTATATAGGTGAAAAATAAATGTCTGTTTAAAATATATTACAAGCGAGTATCGTATCATCTCTGCCTCTCGCATATTTCTAAAGTTTGTGCCAGATAAGTTTTGCAGAGCAATAGATATAGGCAAGGGTCGCGCTAAGTAGCGTTTTGGCGTCCCGGACTCGCCCCAAACCAAATCTCAAAAGAAAAATGCAAAAGCGGTATTAAAGTAGGCCTAAAAGCGTCCCATAGGACGCAACACAAATTCCCAGGGTTGGAAGCTGGAGAAAAAAAAAATCAATTTCGCATCGTATACTGATTATAATTTCAATGATTTACACATCTATCCTATCTGTTCATATAGTGTAAGAGTAACGACCCATCTGTGATACTAATAAACGATTTGCATGCGACTAATAATTGTGTTGGGTATAATTTGCATATCTATATATGCGCAGATTAAAAAAGAATAAAAAAAAAAAGCATGTGGCTATGATAATTTGCCGGCAAGATTGTTGAGGGATGCTGCCCTATACATTTCAAGCTCATTAACATATATTTTCAATCTTTCCATAGAAAGAGGTAAATTTCCAGACGTACTGAAAGTAGCAAAAGTGACTCCTATTTATAAAAAGGGGCGAAAAGATCTAGCTGGTAATTACAGACCTATTTCAGTTTTACCTATACTGGGTAAAATCTTTGAGAAAATAATAAATAATCGTGTAATTGACTATTTGGAAGCAAATAATATCTTGTTTCAACACCAGTATGGTTTCCGTAAGAAACATAGCACTAAGTTATCTTTAATTAATCTTACAAATACACTATTGAAATACATTGATGAAGGTAGAACAACAGTTGGCATCTTTATTGACTTTCAAAAGGCATTTGATACTATAAACCACAGCATTCTCCTCAAAAAAAAGTCACACTATGGAATACGTGGGTTAGCCTTGCAATGGTTTGAAGATTATTTGTGTAAACGATCACAGTTTATACAATATAAAGACAAAATGTCTTTGAAATTGAATATAACATGTGGTGTCCCTCAAGGCTCCGTTCTTGGACCAATATTATTTTTACTATATATAAATGACTTACCTAACTCCACAAACTTTTTCAATTTCAGATTATTTGCTGATGACTCAAATCTTTTTCATACTTTTAATCCTAGACAAAAAGAAATTGATTTAGAAATTGTAAGTGAAAATTTAATGAAGGTGCAGGAATGGTGTAATGGTCATGCGATTGCATTGTGAAAGAAACGTTGTGGAATCGATCAGAAAAGGTTGATCATCTAGCATCTAGCATCTGCAAGGTTCTGGAATCATCAAAATGATAAGAAATTTGGCCCATTCTTCGTAAAGTTACAAGCACTATACACAGAAAGATGTATATGGGACTACCCTATATCTCTCACACGACCATGAGAGAAACAAATTTACCAAATATATGAATTAGTAGGCGGTTTCCCGGCAAATTTTTTATCATCATGTATTAGTCAAAACATATTCTTTCACATGATTGGTAATGAGAGCTTCCATTTCATTTTTTGAAATTGGGGCGTTTCCAATACTGGTCTTTACCTTTAACTTACAGAAAACAAACTATATGATTATGAAATCCAAAGCTAGATCAATAGACAAAAAGGGATGTTTGAGAATATCAAGATCAGATATTAAAGAGGTATCTGTTGCATCATTTGTAGGAATTGAAATTGATTGTCACCTTTCATGGAAAAAACATATTCAGACGATAAACAAATGCATAAGAAAGAAAGTAGGTAGGTATTCTGTTTAAACTGAGAAATTTTGTTCACAAGAATATACTTGTGTTATTATATAAGGCTTTTATACAGCCTCACCTCTCTTATGGAGTAGAAGTATGGGGGAGCCATGGCCCTGGGAAGCGGGGGTGCTGGGGGTGCTGCAGCACCCCTGGAAATTCTTCAGGGGGTGCGCAGCACCCCCTGCAAAAAAAAATTTGTCTGATATATTTAATGTATATCATTATGCTTCGTGTACGAAATTGTCACACAGCCGACAGCCACAAATGACGTTTTTTTTTTTTAATTGTTCCCAGGGCCCTGGGGGGAGCACGTACAAAAGTAATCTAAATTGTATTATTTAAGTCAAAAAATGGTAATGAGAGCAATTACATTCAGTCCACTTAGAACAGACTCCAAAGCTCTTTTTCAAAGTCTAAACATTTTAAATATTGTTCAACTTCATGAACTTCTTGTATCAACATTTATGTACGATTTGGTAAAAGGTTTTTTACCACACTCTTTAGTGGATTATTGTCAGATGATACAGCATAGATATGCAACTAGGAGAAAAGAAAGTGGCTTACTTTATCAACCAAAATGTAAGACAACGCAAGGGCAATTTTGTATTTCGTTTGTAGGAACAAAGCTGTGGAATGATCTGCCAGATGAAATTAGATTAAAAACATCAAGGTTATCTTTTCGGAGACATCTTTCCACCTACCTTCTATGTAAATTACCTGGGCTCAATCTCATCCCCCTTCGTTTTTTCCTTTAATGTTACTTGTCTTCCTTTTATATATGTATACACTTATAGCGGCCTTAAGCTTTTACAGGATTTGTGCATATACGTACATGTGTATGATTATTTTTATTAATACATCCTTTTCATTTTTATGAACACATTGATGATTTAATTTCTTCAAAGATTTGTCTTCTTTCATTATAATGCTTTAACGCTTAAGCTTTTTTATTTTTATTTTTTCATTTTAGTAAAGAAAAAATGTTACATGATATTGTATTATTTTGTTGTATATATGTAAATACAAAACAAACAAGTTTTACATTCATATGTAAAAACAAATTAACAGAAAAAAAATTGCCAAAGAATGGAACTAGGCTCGACTAGCACTTGTGCTAACTTCTAGTTCCCATTAACAACTTCACCTAAACATAGTAATATACATATTTACGTATATATCTTTTGTACATTTAATAGTATGCAGATGTATGTCTAAAAAATATCGTTTTAAAACCATTACTGTTCAATCGACATTACTCTTATGTTATCTATACATGTATCAGTATTATTTTTTTGCATTGTATGATTGTTCATATGTACTGTCATTATTGTGATGTGTTGTTGTTAATAAATTCAAATTCAAATTCAAATTCAAATTCAAATCAAAATTTGGACTGTCAGTTCGTCTTTTGCGCAACTGAATAACCGAATGGAGTGGTTTTAGCCAGATTAGATTTTGGCGATAAAAGGGTTTCATGTTCTGAACAAATTAGGATTTTACGATCAATTTTACGGAACTGATTTATGAATCCATAAACTGCCGAATTCGGAAGCTCTGCCGACCCGCGATGCCTCCGTGTTTTAGTTACTTCTTGCATTGTTATTTTGTTGATGAATTAGGTTAGCTAATTAAATCACGCATTTAGCTAAATGTGGTCTCGCAGTTAGCAGAAGATTTTTTTTTTTTTTTGCCGGGGCCTTCGTTGGTTTCTTTCTATTTCACTTATTTTTTTTTTTAAGTGTGTTCGTGTGGGGGGGGGGGGGGGGGCTTGATCCCCGCCGTAAAGCGGGCCCTGATCATGATTTTTATTTTTATTTTTTAAATATAATTTCTTTATTTGTCAGTCCAATACATAGTACAGGCCAACAATTTGAATCATATACGCAACGAAAAATCTATAATAGGGTACGTTGTTATATTAAAGACAAGCAAAGTTTATATAATAATATACCGTGTGAGTCAACAAAAAAAGTTTACACCTAGAAAATTGCTAATTATTAAAAAAACCATCTATGCATCTTATGAAAGAGCGTTTTATCCCTAATCAATTTTGTGTGGTATATGTTCACGCTTGGATGAACAGGAGGCGTTGTTTGCGAGAGTGCAAAAATCGACTTGCGCCGAATTAGTGATGCCTACAGTATGTGATATGTTGAGATTATGAATGAATTGAGAGAATGAATTGAATGTATCAAATGAGATGCATTGCATATGCTTTTTGCAAAAGCAAAGTCACAAACACAAACACACACGCGCATAAATGTTCATTGGTATTTGATATGTGTGGCATGATTAATTTTGTTAGGGATGTTATTTGGATCTGTAATGACCGAATTAATACCCAAATCCCAATTATTTTATTTAAACATCACATACGCAACTTTGGCGCTTTTTGCACTCTCGCAAATAATGCCTCCTGTTCATCCAAGCGTGAACATATACCACACACAAGTGATACTAAATGATTCGGGAATGAATGAATCAAATATCCACGATCAGTTACCTCTTTTCTAAAATAACTACCACCAAATAGTTTTAATAGGGTCTTTTAGATTTGCACGTCGACAGCTTTGACTGCAACGTGTGACGTCATTTTAAGGCACTGCCCATGCGTAACGTCGTCTCAGTCGGCGATCGAGAATGCGTCAACCTTGATTCTCCTAAATCTAGTACATACATAAATACATATTGATATTTATATAGCGCCTTTACATGCTCATGGTACTAGTATGCCGCGTGCGCATAAAATATGCAGTTCCTCAGGTAGACAAAGGAACATCCCTTCCCTGCTATTATGTACAAATGTGGAACAGGTGTCACATGCATATTCACCTGATCTAAACATTTTCACATAATAGCAGTGAAGGGATTTTCTTTTGTTGATGGTAGAATGAGGAACTGTATATTTTGTCTTCTTTCTTTGTCCGTGATGTTCATAGTGTTACTTCCTTGTAATACAAGTTCTTGAATTATATCTATGTTCCTACGTATAAATTGTATTTTTTGAACAGATGTCAAATATGTTGTCAAATTGATTGGTAGAAAATAAATGTTAATTTGAATTGAATTGAATTGAAAAAATATGCTTTCACTTTGAACGTTACGTTTCATAAATTACAATCTACACAAAAACATCTCGTTCATATTATTACTAATGCGTATACATCGCGACATTTGCATAAAAGTGATGTAATAATAACGTAAAGTTACATACAGGGAGCGAGTGTGAGAACTAGCAAGGGTGCCTAAAATCACAGTCACACATTGAAGACGACAGTAGAGTGAAAAAATTGCTAAACAAGACCATTTCACGGCAGAGGATATGGAGTTACCAGTCTATGATGGATATTCTAAATATTGCACTACATAGTATGATGTAATTAATATACAAAATATATTACAAAACAGGTGAATTATCAAGGCTAGTTGGCCTGCGATGGTCGTTTACAGGAGAACATTCTGATTATGGTGGCACGGAACAGAGGCTGTGACATGGCGTAGGATATAGGGTTCAGAAGGCTATTCCCGAACTTCAGATTGCCGAAGAATATGAAAGCGACATTTGGCAGACCAGATACGACAAGACGAGGTTCGATACTGTAGATTAAACTGATTACGCTAATCGGAATCCATGTCAGTACGAAAGCGATGACGATGAGGAGGAGAGTACGAGTCGCCTTCGTCATTTCAGCCCTCGATTCCCCGCGACATGACGTCGATGTCTGAGTTGGTAGAAGGAGAAACAGGCCGGGACCAAGGGACAAGGAGAAAGAAAGAAAATCATGAACACCGTAGATTTTGAAAAGAACATATACAGCCAAAAAATACAAGCTATAAAACCAATTCATGCATTTAGACTGGTATTTGATCTTCCAATGGAATCTATTCAAACTTTAAAAAAATTACAAACACAAACAACTACGTAACCTTTAGATTTTTGTTTTTACAATTGCATATTAATTTCGTAATCACATGAAAGAGCGAGGTAAATTACCCCTCAAGGATTGATATTCATATTGCTCCGATTGTCTCATTTTCGCTCGCTGGACGTATATAGCAGACGACAATCGGCGGATTAGACGACACTTGGTAGTGAATTTGTATGTGAGATTGCTTTGCTAAATATAAAATACAAGAACATTTTCCATATCTTTCAACTATTATTGATATCTGATAATTAAACAGTTATTAAAATAAACCTACCTGACTTCATAATACAATGAAACACTTGACTTAAAGTAGGGGAGTTTGATGTGGTGCACAATTGCACCCCTCTGTAAATAATCGAATAGTCCATGGCGATCATGAATATTCATATTTTTGCTTACCTCGGCAAAATGTTTGCTTATCTTCAATGGAAAAATTACGGTGGGGGTTGGCCGAAATGGACATAATGAACCGATCAGAACTGATCTATTGTAAATCATGCTTCTTATCCTTCGTGTGCTTGACCTAAAACCTTATATCGCTTGGCAAACTGAGTCCAAAGTTCGACTTGTTTCACATGTGTTATATAGGTAATGGCAAGCTTGCAACCTATTTTGATCAAATTACGGTTGGTGAACTTTCAAAAGTCAATGAGACATGAGGGTTCCATGATGAAAGAGCTAGTGATAACGTACGTCGGGGTGGATGTGCTTTTCGTTTAAACAAAAAATGAATTTTTAACGATTTTTTGGGGTAAAATTCCATAGGCTAACATGTAAGGCTGCTGACTCTGACGATAGGGGGCGTTGTCAAATGAGACTAAACGGAGCTATATGAATTAGAGATTTTTGTGAGAAAATTATGTCAGCAAACAGCCTATTGTTCGGTGTAATCATCAGGGCTGCTAACCTTTGTATTAATTTGTTGCAAAAGTTGGCCTTAGAAATGCTGTTAAATTTTAACTTGATCGCAAAAACAACTTCAGAGAAATCTGAGTGCCCTATTAGGCCTATATAGAAATCATGTTCAGATTTGTACGTTAAAAGTTTTTTAAATCATATTCTCATGTTGGAATAGATGACGGACAAGGTTACTGAAGCCTTTTATATCGTGCTTATAAAAGAGGAAAATTCTGTAGATTACGTACCGATATTTCTTGGCCAATATTTCCGATCTTGGTCTCATTACGTGATGAAGATGATACCATGGTGTCTCTGCTCCCTGTCTTTGTAATGTCACTACAGGAACCTGTATGCGATGTCGACGAAACGCTTACACCCGTCATCTCAGTGTCCTTGGGGCTAAATAGGTGGAGGTCCGTGAAATTGGTCGACTTCTGGTTGTTCCGTCTTTCAACCGTGTTCCGAATCTTGATGAAGATTCTGACATAGAGAACGGCGATGATGGCCAAAGGCAAGAAGAACGTGGCCACACTTTGAATCATATTCGCCCACGGACTGAGAAGGAAACGCTGAACACAGTGAGGTCCGTTGTCGTGATCGACGACGAACTCCCACACGGTGACGTACCCTATCCAGAACGAGAGTCCAATCACCCATGGCAGAGAGTTGATGATGATTGCCTTGCGCTTTGATCGGGAGATATAATGGTTGATGGGATCATAGACCGCTTGATGTCGATCGGCACATATCACAACCACGTTGATGTTAGAAGCATTGACGATTCCTTCGAAGAGCCCAGTTAAGACCTTACAGGCATTTTGAGAAAACGGATACCTGTTGGTGTACGAGTGCTCTATGACAGTTCCCAGTCCGATTCCAACCAGCAGATCCAGTATGGTCAGGTTGATGATGAAGTAATTATTGTAGGTACGGAGACGTTTTTCTACAAGGAATGCGCCTAGACTGATGATGTTGGCAAGTACAATGAGCACGAAAAAGACAACGGGGAAGATGAGACTCCTCAGACGAGGTGGAGTTGTTCCAAATGGATCCAAAGATTGAGTAGTGACATCCATGTATTCACTTGCATCCTGGATGTCAGTCCAAAACATGTCTGTTGAGTAGGACTGCGTGTTATTATAAATATCAGCCATGATCAATGTTGCATCTCACACAGAATTGCAAGTAAATACTTCCCATAACGAAAAGCAGAAGGTTATATACAGTCATATTTAGATGTTATTTCTATCAACGAATCAGAAGCGAGACGTTGAAATAAATTGTAGTCCTATTTAGTTTCAAGCGTGTCAACTCTACAATGGAGAATAACTTTTTGATAAACCTACGATCGATCGTCCTTGTCATGCCGCAGCTGCGGAAGATTAACTTTTAAAAGCAACTTACAGAAAAGAAATGAGCAACCTTTACGAATCCAAATTTTACAATGATTTTAAAAGGCAGCAAAATCCTGAGCGAAAATTACTCCCTAAAAATAGATGTTTTCTACATCGACATATTAAACTAAGCCGTCAAATATTTTGAGACCTTGAAACATATTCGTGAGTTCATATTAAATGGTATTATTTGACAGGGAAAAGTATTATTTTGATTACCGATTCAAAGTTCTTTAAGAGCTAGGTGGCAATACCGTTTTCTAATCTTATTGAAATTTCGTTCGCTCAACGAAACCATCATGGCGCTATAGGCCTATTGTATTTCAAGAAAATTATTTAAAGAAAACATGTAATAGACAAACACTTTTAATGGCTTTTAATCTGAAAACATCAGGGAATTGTCAATCAAGAACAACTATACTTTGAGAAGTCCTTTTTAAATCATACTTAGCATTTTTTATGGTTACCCGATTTTGAAATAATCCTCTTATTCCGCATATATTGGCAGAAGTGTTCCCGACGGGTACGTTTTGTTTCTCGATGCAATTTGTGAGACCTCGGTAATAAGCTCATTACAAGCTTAATGATGATTGATGTATTGATGTATTTAAGAACGGCATTGACTTACTTTTAACGTGTCATTACCACCGCTCTCGTGGGGCTTAGTAGATTGCATAAATTATTTTCAGTCGAAGAGTTTTCTTTGCATTTAATATTTTGTATTCCTAACATGGCAGGGCGTAAACAAATTGCACTAGTATATAGGATTAGTTAAGGAGAGAAAAATCAAATACTTTGGTCATGTTAAAAGGCACCAAAGCCTCTTAAAGGATGTATTGGAAGGAAGAGTGGAAGGCAGTAGACCGAGAGGGAGACCCAGTCTGGGTTCCAGAATCAACTGGGAAGAGAATGTCAAGAACTGGAGTGGACTAAATCTGCAAGAGTGCACCTGAATGATAGAAGAAAGAGTGAAATGGAGAGATGTCGCAATCAACCTCCGAACCGATAGAAGATACTTAGATAGATAGATTCCTAACATTTCCATTTCGCGTGGTGGTTGATTATTACAATTTCTGTCCGTAAACATGCTAACTGTGAATACACATTACAATTACTAAGTATCATTATAACGCATTCTATCAGAGAACTAAATACCATTAGAGAGTTATCGAAAATCACATCGAGAGGCAGTCTCTTTATCAAAGGATATATTGTTTATGAAGGTCATTTGATTTCCTGCACGCAGAACAAGCGTCATGACGTGACTTACAAGACTGATTTACCATCCTTTGGGAAAAATTAATGTTTCAAGTGTTATCATATCAAAACGGATGGTCACTTTTACCCGCCCTTAATGATATGGTCATCTCTCATTATGGCTAATTTAGATCACCACTTATCCTTTGAGTCTGTATTAAAGCGACGATGACCTTTTTTTTTAATATTTCAAGCTAATTATCAATCCTTTGTTAATGTTCCAGGAAGTTTGAAGAAATTGTTGTTGAAAATATAAATTCATCATGTGAAGAGTTGAATTTGAATTTTGATCACGAGGATCCAGCACAGCATTCTTTTACAAAGCAAATTGAAAGCATATAATAAATGTACAATTTTATAATATTATTAAAGATTTTAATAGTGAAACATTATCTTTATTTCTTTTAAATATACGAAGTTTAAATAAAAATCTTGATGAATTGCAATAATTTTAGATAACCCTTCCAATAAACAGCTTTCTTTAATTAGACGAACAGAAACTTGGTTATCCCATGTTCCTAATTCAACCTTTTCTAATCGATAATTTTGTCTTAGGAAATAGGATAAGAAGAGTCGGCGTTGGTGTTGCTTTATATGTGCGTAAAACTTTTAATTATGTTGTGCATGGTAATATTTCAATAATCAATAATGTCTTTTTATTGAAATTATGAATCCTGGGGTATTCCAACCCAAAATAATGTTTGATGCACTTATCCGACTTATTATGAAGTCCAGCGTTTATTAATAAAGATTGTTTTTTTTAATGGGGGAATTTAATACAAATTTATTTAATAAAGGAACATGATAATGTGTCACAAGAGTTTCTTAAGCGTCTCCTTTCTGCCTTTTTTAAAAGTCTTATTTCCAAGCCCACTCGCGTAACAAACTCCTCTGCCTCCCTGCTAAGGTCATTCCTTTGTTTAAAAATGGTGATATTTGTGTATTGTCCTGTAATTTTTACCTCTATCTCTGTACCTCATTCTTTAAATTTGTCTCCCTCTCTCTCTTTCCCCCTCTCTCTCTCTCTCCTGTCTCGTTTGTTTTACCCGACTCCTAAGAAAGTATGTGTATGCTTGTAAGCAACTGACGGCTCTAAGTCCTCTCCGAGGGACTTGGTAATTCGGATTAATGCCTTACTGAAGGGCACTAGCGCATTGAATTTGTTTTGAACCCGGGACCTCCCTGTCACGAGACCACTGCTCTACCACTGAGCCATCGGGCCTCCTCAAAGTACAGTCCTATAGTTCTTTCTTTCCTTTTCCTGTCTATATGTATACATGCACAAACTATGTATTAGTACCTCTATATTATGTCTCTCTTTCTGTCATGTCTTGTCACCCATTCTTGTTCGTTTTATCCGACTCCTTAGGAAGCATGTGACAGCTTTAAATCCTCTCAGATGGAATTAAGAATTTTCAAAGCGAATTAATGCCTTACCAAAGGGCACTATAGTGCATCGACTTGCTTTCGAACATGGAAACTCACAGTTACAAGAACATCGCTCTACCACTGAGCCAATAGGGACTTTTAGATTGACACGAAGACAATGGGGATTGCTACGGTCGACGTCCTTTTAATGCACTGCCTTGAATGTACTTCACACGTATCAGTCCACGCAAATCTAAAAGTCCCTATTGTGAGCCATTGCTCCTCCTCAATGTACAGTCCTATACTAATTTTCTTTCACTCTCTCTCTCTCTCTCTCTTTCTTGTCTTTATGTATTCATATGTACCTCTATATCGTGTGAGTCAAAAAAAAGTTTACACCTAGAAAATTGTTTATTATTTTTAAAATCATCTATGAACAGTGAATTATTATACATCTTATGAAAGAGTGTTTTATCCCAAATCATTTGGTATCATTTTTGTGTGGTATGTGTTCCCGTTTGGATGAACAGGAGGCATTTTTTGCGAGAGTGCAAAAATGGACTTGCGCCAAAGTAAGGCCTACAGTATGTATTATGTTGGGATAAGCGGAGTGAGAGAATGAATTGAATGTATCAAATGAAATGCATTGCATATGAGTTTTGCAGAAGCAAAGTCAGACACACAAACACAAATGTTCGTTGATATTTGATATTCGATATGTGTGGCATGATTATTTTTGTTAGGGATGTTATTTGGATCTGCAAAGAACGAATTAATACCCAAATCCCAATTGTTTTATTCAAACATCACATAAGCAACTTTAGCACAAGTATATTTTTGCACTCTTGCAAACAATGCCTCCTGTTCATCCACACGTGAACACATACCACACAAAATGATACTAATGATCCGGGGTCAAACACTCTTTCATAAGATGTATAATAATTTACTGTTCATAGATGGTTTTTTTTATAAATAATTAGCAATTTTCTAGGGGTGAACTTTATTGGGTGGGCTGGGCCTGTCAAGAATACCCCCACGTATCCTCTGCGTGTCGTAAAAGGCGACTAAAAGGGGACTATTCAGCATCAGGGGGCTGATGGTGGTACTGGGTGGCACCAGTAGGACCAATAAAAGCTTGCATATCTCCTAAGACGTTGAATTGGGAAGGCGAGTTCAGGCCGCCTTTAAATAAGCCTAGCTTGCTCTGCATTAGGCAGCAGCGATGCAGTAGAAGTGTTTCGGCGGAAGATTCTTTTTGGACAACGGTGAACCTCTGATTAATGCCTGGCGTGCTGGATGATCCCATATACGGCTACATACTGCGGTGAAGAAGGCAACGGAAAACCACTTCACTATTATTCCAAGAACAATCATGATGAACCACAACTCTAAAGCAAAAGACAAAGGCGTGAAGGGGGCTCGTCTACCTCAAGGGACAAGCACCTCGCCCGATAGGGTGTCCCATGGGCGACAGGTGGGCCCCGACCGTCAGCCAGCTACTGAATGTGAGAACACTGTATCAGAGCGGCAAGCTGGAAAATGTTAAACAAGAGATGATGAGGCTAAATGTCAACATATTGGGACTAAATGAAACAAGATGGCTGAATAACGGCGAGTTTGTGATAGATGAGTACAGATTGATTTATGCAGGACGTGGAAAGCATGAAAGAGGTGTGGGGGTTACTGCTGGACCCAGATATCTCAAAGAGTGTGTTGGGACACTGGTGTGTAAGTGATAGGGTGCTCCTTGTGAAATTACAGGGACACCCTTTTAACATCTCAATCATAGTGATTTATGCACCAACGGCAGATAGTGCTGACGAAGTTATGATTCCTTAGATAAAGCTAAATCTCAGTGCAAATCGAATGACATTGTCATTGTCCTGGGAGACCTGAACGCTAAAGTCGGTCATGGTACAGAGGGCAAAGCAGTGGGTCTGCATGGAATTGGTGAACGAAATGAACGAGGGGACAGATGGGTTCAGTGGTGTGAGGGGGAGAACATGGTCATCACTAATACTTGGTTCAAAGAACATCTTAGACGAGTATACACTTGGAAGAGTCCTGGCGACATCGTCAGAAACCAGATATACTATATTGCCATAAATAGTAGATTTAAAAGAGCAGTGAAACAATCAAAAACATATCCAGGGGCTGACTGCGGGAGTGATCGTGTGCCGGTGATAATACACTTCAGTGCAAATTAAAGAAACTCAAGACACCAAAAGTTGTGAAAAGATTGGATTTTAAACAGTTGAGTAAACCGGACATACGTCAAGAATTTACTGTACAAGTAAAGAATAGGTTTGAGTTGCTCATAGATGAAGGTGAAGAAAACATGTGGGAGACGATGAGAAATATTCTGGTAGAAACAGCGGAAGAGTATGTGCCGAAAAAAGAGAGAAAAAGAAGGAAAAAATGGATGACAGAGGAGATTCTTTAAATGATGGAAGATAGACAGAAAATTGGAAATAGACAATGCAAGAAATATAGGGGACCTAGACAAACAATTTAAGCAAAAGTGTAATGAGGCAAAAGAGAGCTGGCTAAACGAACAATGTGTAGAAATTGAAAATCAATTCGATAAGAATAGTAATGTTTATCAAAGAATAAATGAAATTTCAGGTAAAAAGTCTGGTTGTTCAAACCCTGGCTGTATCAAAGGAAAAGATGGGTCAATCCTGTTTGAAATGAAGGACAAAATGAGTAGATGGACGCAATACATTGGCGAACTTTTTGAAGATAGTAGGGAAGCAATGCCAAGTTTTGCAGATGAAGTCAAAGGGGAGAAAATTCTTAAATATGAAGTCCGTTGGGCAATGTCAAAGATGAAGAAGAACAAAGCAGCTGGACCAGATGGTGTGGTCACTGAAATGTTTGAAGCATTAGAGGAATATGGTGTTGATAGATTAACCGAAATTATTAACAAAATATATGATGACGGAACATTTCCAGATGAATTGGGCAGATCCATTTTTATTACTCTCCCAAAGACATGCAAAAAATCCTGAACAAATTCTCAAACTACAAAGATGTATATGGTTTTCTTTGAAGGCGTCACTGTGTGACACCCTAAAGAGTAAAACCTCCTAACCTTTTTTGAATTTTCCCAACCGTTATCCATGAAAATAAGACTAAGACAGGTTTTTACATCTTTTAACACATAAATACCTTGAATGGAGATAGAGCCAATTGATTGCTTTGAGACGATTTACATTCTCCTAGAATGTAATTAAATTGTAATAATATAGTTGTGAGAATTAAGGAATCGATCAAATTAGTTTTCCTCTTTTTTATCATTAATAATGGTCGTTTTCACTTAAACTTTCAGATTGTCATTGAAGTCACTACATTAGGGCCATTTTCTATCATTTAAATAATGTTACCGAGTCCGTTTAACCTAATTTCTATATTTTTCTTTCCGATAAATAGTACAGACCAACAGTATGTATCATACGCAATATAAAAAAATCTAATATAGGGTACGCTGTTATAGCATTAAACATAAAGACAAGCAAAGTTTATATAATAATAGGCTTAATCAAAGCTATTAACGGTGTAATATAAGATATAATACATGTACAAGAGTATTTTAGCCAAGTATAAGTTCATAATTATATACACCAAATCGTAAGTTAGTATGTGTCACAAATGAATCAAATATCCACGATCTTTTACACCTTGTACTAGTTATCATATAATATAATATATTCATTTGCAATAACTATATGGATATATTCTACTGCGCTGCAAGAGTTCGTAAATGCTGTGCTAATATACATACTACATGAACAAGTGAGTTTTCAGTCTTGATTAAAAATATTCTAGTGCATGATGGGGCTTTCCTTATTTCTAGTTCATAGTAGCGCTTTTCTAAAATAACTACCACCATATAGTTTTAATGTCCTTACGAGCAAGGCCATCTAGCGATCTAATCTTAATCGTGGATACAAATCGATACATTTTGACATTATAAGATAAATCTGAATATGTGAATTTCAAATGCTTTTACTTTGAACGTTACGTTACGTTTCACAAATTACAATCTACACAAAGCAACTCGTTCATATAAGATTACTAATGAGTACATCGCAACACTAGTATGGAAGTGATGTATATAATCATAACGTAAAGTTCTACCGATAAGGGAACAGGTGTGAGAAATAGGGTGCCTATAATCACAGTCAAACATTGAAGACGCCAATAGTGTTTCAAGAAATTGCTAAACTAGACCACTCACGAGTATGGGTTTAGGAGGAATCATTTATGCTACATGCGCTGAATATTGGACTACTTACTAAAAGTACTTCGAAATCAACATATATTGCAAAATAGGTGAATTATCAAGGCTGGTTGGCCTGCGACGGTCGTTTACAGGAAAACATTCTGATGATAGTAGCACGGAACAGAGGCTGTGACATAGCGTAGGATATAGGGTTCAGAAGGCTATTCCCGAACTTCAGATTGCTGAAGAATATGAAAGCATAATTTGGCAGACCAGGCACGACAAGTCGAGGATCGATACTGAACATTAAACTGATTACGCTTATCGGAATCCATGTCAGTACGAAAGCGATGACGATGAAGAGGAGAGTACGAGTCGCCTTCGTCATTTCAGCCGTCGATTCCACGCGATGTGACGTTGATGTCTGATTTTTAGAAAGAGAAACAGACCGGGAACAAAGGAGAGAGAGAGAGAAATAAAAAGAAAGAGAAAGAGCGAAAATGATGAACACCGTAGATTTTGAAATGAACATAATTATACTGCGAAAATATACATGCTATAAACCCATTTATGCATTTAGACTGATATATCTTCAAATGGAATCTGTTCGAACTTTAAAAGACACCAAACACATACAACTACGTAACTTTTAGATTTTCATTTAGCGCCAATTGCATATTACTTTCGTAATCACACGAAAGAGCGAGGTAAATTACCCCTCAATAATTGATATTCATATTGATCCGATTGTCTCATTTTCGCTCGCTGGACGTATATAGCAGACGACAATCGGCGGATTAGACGACACTTGGTAGTGAATTTGTATGTGAGATTGCTTTGCTAAATATAAAATACAAGAACATTTTCCATATCTTTAAACTATCATTGATATCTGATAATTAAATAGTTATTAAAATAAACCTACCAGACTACATAATACAATGAATCACTTGACTTAAAGTAGAGGAGTTTGATGTGGTGCACAATTGCACCCCTCTGGAAATAAACGAATAGTCCATGGCGATCATGAATATTCATATTTTTGCTTACCTCGGCACAATGTTTGCTTATCTTCAATTGAAAAATTACGGTGGGGGGGGGGGGGGGTTGGCCGAAATGGACATAATGAACCGATCAGAACTGATCTATTATAATTCATTCTTCTTATCCTTCGTGTGCTTGACCTAAAACCTTAAATCGCTTGGCAAACTGAGTCCAAAGTTCGACTTGTTTCACATTCGTACTATAGGCAATGGCGAGCTTGCAACCTATTTTGATCAAATTACGGTTGGTGAACTTTCAAAAGTCAATGAGACATGAGGGTTCCATGATGAAAGAGCTAGTGATAACGTACGTCGGGGTGGATGTGCTTTTCGTTTAAACAAAAAAAAAGAATAATTTTTAACGATTTGTTGGGGGAAATTCCATAGGCTAACATGTTATGACCCGGTCCCATTGGCCGATGGACACAAAACGTATGCATAAAGGACACAGCGGACGAGCAAAATGTCCGGGGTGGCTCCATCCGTTTTCATCCGCTCCAGAAATGGACAAAATTTGCGAAAATTTGCGAAAACAGAACGGAAAATAACGGACATGGGTAGTATGTAGCGGGGATGTTAAACGGATGTTCATCGGAAGCCTAGCGGATAAAAGCGGATGGAAGTGGATGACAGCTTTGAATACTTTATATACGAGATGCATACGCTTACATCCTTTCTATTTCTGTGCCACTAACGATGTATAGACGTTCCATGTACCTTATCTTTCCACCCATTTTCCGTTTTCAGCTGCAGCGAATGTGAGTTGCGAGGATGCCCAGAGGATGCAGAGAGTATACAGCGGACGTTTAACGGATGATAACGGACATGGAACGTTTGTTGCTCGTATTTGTCGCGGATTTACATCGTACACGGCGGAATTTAATCCGTTCTAAAAGTTTTGTGCAGCTCAAAACTTTTTGCGCAGATGAAATCACAGTGGACGGATGCTCGATGGATAGAGCGTATGAAACACGTATGCAAAGAGTACACAACGGATGCATAGCGTTTTCCAACGGATGGCAAGATTTGTGTACGTTTTACATCCTCTTTGCATCCCTAAGCGCAGTGGGACCGGACCCTTAGGCTGCTGACTCTGACGATAGGGGGGGGGGGGGGGGGGTGGGGGTTTAAATGAGACTAAACGGAGCTATATGAATTAGAGATTTTTGTGAGAAAATTATGTCAACAAACAGCCTATTGTTCGGTATAATCGTCAGGGCTGCTAACCTTTTTATTAATTTGTTGCAAAAGTTGGCCTTAGAAATGCTGTTAATTTTTAACTTGATCGCAAAAACATCTTCAGAGAAATCTGAGTGCCCTATCAGGCCTATATAGAAATCATGTTCAGATTTGTACGTTAACAGTTTTTAAAATCATATTCTCATGTTGGGAATAGGTGACGAACAAGGTTACTGAAGTCTTTGCTATCGCGTCATAAATGGAAAATTCTGTAAATTACGTACCGATATTTCTTGGCCAATATTTCCGATCTTGGTCTCATTACGTGATGAAGATGATACCATGGTGTCTCTGATCCCTGTCTCTGTAATGTCACTAAATGAACCTGTATGCGATGTCGACGAAACGCTTACACCCGTCATCTCAGTGTCCTTGGGGCTAGATAGGTGGAGGTCCGTGAAATTGGTCGACTTCTGGTTGTTCCGTCTTTCAACCGTCTTCCGAATCTTGATGAAGATTCTGACATAGAGAACGGCGATGATGGCCAAAGGCAAGAAGAACGTGGCCACAATTTGAATCATATTCGCCCACGGACTGAGAAGGAACCACTGAAGACAGTGAGGTCCGTTGTCGTGATCGACGACAAACTCCAACACGGTGACGTACCCTATCCAGAACGAGAGTCCAATCACCCATGGCAGAGAGTTGATGATGATAGCCTTGTTCTTTGATCGGGAGATATAATGGTTGATGGGATCATAGACCGCTTGATGTCGATCGGCACATATCACAACCACGTTGATGTTAGAAGCATTGATGATTCCATCAAAGATCCCACTTATGATCTTACAGGCATTTTGAGAAAATGGATATCGGTTAATGTACGAGTGCTCTATGACAGCTCCCAGTCCAATTCCAACCAGCAGATCCAGTATGGTCAGGTTTATAATGAAGTAATTATTGTAGGTACGGAGACGTTTTTCTACTAAGAATGCGCCAAGACTGATGATGTTGGCAAGTACAATGAGCGCGAAAAAGACAACGGGGAATATGAGACTCCTCAGACTAGGTTTAGTTGTTCCAAAGGGATCCAAAGAATTGTCCGTTGAGTAAGACTGCGTGCTATTGGAAAAATCGGCCATGATCAATGTTTCACCTCGCACAGATTTGTAAGTAAATACTTCTCATAACGAAAAGCAGAAGGTTATATACAGTCATATTTAGATGCTATTTCCCTCAACGAATCAGAAGCGAGAGGTAGAATTACATTGTAGTCCTATTTAGTTTCAAGCGTGTCAACTCTACAATGGAGAATAACTTTTTAACAAACCTACGATCGATCGTCCTTGTCATGCCGCAGCTGCGGAAGGTTAACTTGAAACAGCAACTTACAGAAATAAAATTGGCAACCTTTACGACCTCAAATTTTACAATCATTTTAAAAGGCCGCAAAATCCTGTGCGAAAATTACGCCCTAAAAATAGACGCTTTCTACAGCGACATATTAATCGAAAACGTCAAATGTTTCAGTCCTTGAAACATATTCGTGTGTTCATATTAAATGGTATTAATTGACAGGGAAAAGTTTTATTTTGATTACCGATTCAAAGTTCTTTAAGAGCTAGGTGACAATACCGTTTTCTAATCTTATTGAAATTTCGTTTGCTCAACGAAACCATCACGCTATAGGCCTATTGAATTTTAAGAAAATTAATTAAAGAAAACATGTAATAGACAAAGACTTTTAATGGCTTTTAATCTAAAGAGTGGAAGGAAGTCGACCGAGAGGAGGACCCAGAATCAACTGGGAAGAGAATGCCAAGAACTGGAGTGGACTAAAACTACAATAGTGCACCAGAATGACAGAACTTGACAGAGTGAAATGGAGAGATTTTGCAAATTAACCTCCGAACCGATGGAAGACACTTAGATAGATAGATTCCTAACATTTCCATTTCGCGTGGTGGTTGATTATTACAATTTCTGTCCGTAAACATGCTAACTGTGAATAAACATTGCAATTACTAAGTATCATTATAACGCATTCTATCAGAGAACTAAATACCATTAGAGAGTTATCGAAAATCACATCGAGAGGCAGTCTCTTTATCAAAGGATATATTGTATATGAAGGTCCTTTGATTTCCTGCACGCAGAACAAGCGTCATGACGTGACTTACAAGACTGATCAACCATACTTTGGGAAAAATTAGCATATAGCTCCGTTTAGTCTCATTTGACAACGCCCCCTATCGTCAGAGTCAGCAGCCTAACATGTTAGCCTATGGAATTTTACCCCCAAAATCGTTAAAAATTCATATTTTGTTTAAACGAAAAGCACATCCACCCCGACGTACGTTATCACTAGCTCTTTCATTGGAACCCTCATGTCTCATTGACTTTTGAAAGTTCACTCACCGTAATTTGATCAAAATAGGTTGCAAGCTCGATCGCCTTTGCCTATAATACACATGTGAAACAAGTCGAACTTTGGGCTCAGTTTGCCAAGCGATTGTAAGGTTTTAGGTCAAGCACACGAAGGATAAGATGCATGAATTATAATAGATCAGTTCTGATCGGTTCATTATGTCCATTTCAGCCAACCCCCCACTATTTACAGAGGGATGCAATTGTGCACCACATCAAACTCCCCTACTTTAAGTCAAGTATTTCATTGTATTATGTAGTTTGGTAGGTTTATTTTAATAACTGTTTAATTATCAGATATTCCAATAAACAGCTTTCTTTGATTAGACGAACAGAAACTTGGTTATCCCATGATCCTAGTTTACCCTTTTTTAGTCGATAAATGTGATTTTGTCTTTAAAATAGGCTAAGAAAAGTCGGCGTTGGTGTTGCTTTATATGTGCGTAAAACTTTTAATTATGTTGTGCATGATAATATTTCAATAATCTATAATGTCTTTGAAATTATTTTTATTGAAATTATGAATCCTAGGGTATTCCAACCTAAAATAATGTTAGATGCTGTTATCCGACTTATTACGAAGTCCAGCGTTTATCAATAAAGATTGTTTTTTTAATGCGGAACTTTAATACAAATTTATTAAATCAAGGAACATGATAATGTGTCACAAGAGTTTCTTAAGACTCTCCTTTCTGCCTTTTTTAAAACTCTTATTTCCAAGCCCACTCGCGTAACAAACTCCTCTGCCTCCCTGCTAAGGTCATTCCTTTGTTTAAAAATGGTGATATTTCTTTATTGTCCTCTTTCTACCTCTGATCTTCGTACCTCTATCTTTTCTCTCTCTCTTTCTCTCTCTTTCTCTCCTGTCTTGTCACCCATTCTTGTTTGTTTTACCCGACTCCTAAGAAAGCATGTGTATGCTTGTGAGCAACTGACGGCTTTAAGTCCTCTCTGAGGGACTTGGTAATGCGGATTAATGCCTTACAGGGCACTAGCGCATTGAATTTGTTTCGAACCCGGGACCTCCCTGTCACGAGACCACTGCTCTTCCACTGAGCCATCGGGCCTCCTCAATGTACAGCTCCTATAGTTCTTTCTTTCCTTTTCCTTTGCCGTGTATACATGCAAACATTATGTATTAGTACCTCTATATTTTGTCTCTCTTTCTGTCATGTCTTGTCACCCATTCTTGTTCGTTTTACCCGACTCCTAAGGAAGCATGTGACAGCTTTAAATCCTCTCAGATGGAATTAAGAATGTTCAAAGCGAATTAATGCCTTACCAAAGGGCACTATATATTGCATCGACTTGTTTTAGAACATGGAAACTCCGAGTTACAAGAACACCGCTCTACCACTGACTCCTAAGGAAGCATGTGACAGCTTTAAATCCTCTCAGATGGAATTAAGAATTTTCAAAGCGAATTAATGCCTTACCAAAGGGCACTATATAGTGCATCGACTTGTTTTCGAACATGGAAACTCCGAGTTACAAGAACACCGCTCTACCACTGAGCCATTGCTCTTCCTCAATGTACAGCTCCTATAGTTCTTTCTTTCCTTTCCTGTCTACATTTATACATGTAAACATTATTTATTAGTACCTCTATATTTTGTCTCTCTTTCTGTCATGTCTTGTCACCCATTCTTGTTCGTTTTACCCGACTCCTAAGGAAGCATGTGACAGCTTAAAATCCTCTCAGATGGAATTAAGAATGTTCAAAGCGAATTAATGCCTTACCAAAGGGCACTATATAGTGCATCGACTTGTTTTCGAACATGGAAACTCCGAGTTACAAGAACACCGCTCTACCACTGAGCCATTGCTCTTTCTCAATGTACAGCTCCTATAGTTCTTTCTTTCCTTTCCTGTCTATATTTATACATGCAAACATTATTTATTAGTACCTCTATATTTTGTCTCTCTTTCTGTCATGTCTTGTCACCCATTCTTGTTCGTTTTACCCGACTCCTAAGGAAGCATGTGACAGCTTTAAATCCTCTCAGATGGAATTAAGAATGTTCAAAGTGAGTTAATGCCTTACCAAAGGGCACTATAGTGCATCGACTTGCTTTCGAACATGGAAACTCCCAGTTACAAGAACACCGCTCTACCACTGAGCCAATAGGGACTTTTAGAATCGCACGAAGACAATGAGGTTTGCTCCGGTCGACGTCCTTTTAGTGCACTGCCTTGAATGGACGTCACACGTATCAGTCCACGAAAATCTAAAAGTCCCTATTGTGAGCCATTGCTCCTCCTCAATGTACAGTCCTATACTCATTTTCTTTCATTCTCTCTCTCTCTCTTTCTTGTCTTTATGTATACATATGTACCTCTATACCGTGTGAGTCAAACAAAAGTTTACACCTAGAAAATTGCTAATTATTTTTAAAATCATCTATGAACAGTGAATTATTATACATCTTATGAAAGAGTGTTTTATCCCAAATCATTTGGTATCATTTTGTATAGTATGTGTTAACGCTTGGATGAACAGGAGGCATTGTTTGTGAGAGTGCAAAAATGGACTTGCGCCAAAGTGAGGCCTACAGTTTGTATTATGTTGGGATAAGCGGAGTGAGAGAATGAATTGAATGTATCAAATGAAATGCATTGCATATGCGTTTTGCAAGAGACACAGTCACACACGCGCACAAATATTTGATATTTGATATTCGTTATTTGATATGTTTGGCATGATTTATTTTGTTAGGGATGTTATGTGGATCTGCAAAGACCGAATTAATACCCAAATCCTAATTTTTGTATTCAAACATCACATAAGCAACTTTGGCGCAAGTCGATTTTTGCACTCTCGCAAACAATTTTTTTTTTTTTTAAAGCTTTTTTGCCTTTATTCAGATCTTCATAATTATACAAAATGATGAATAGGAACACATTTGTTCTTATAGTATAAACATACATGTAGTACATTGTCTCATACATTATAAACACAGACATATTTAAAAAATATTTTCCATTTGTATCCAAACTAATATAGTACAGATTCAAAACAAGTGTACAGAATGTGCTCCAATTCCTTTAAAAAGGAAAAGGTGACGGTAATACTTGGATACAACATTATAAAAAGGAACAATTTTTACAACATAATAAGCAAATTAATTAGTTCAATATAAATTAAGCAATCTGAACAAAGATTTTCTTATATAAACAAAAAGTATAAGGTGAAGGTGCTGCTTCATAATCCATGATAACAAAATTTGTTATATTTACATATAATGATATGGTCCATTTTTCATTATAACTATATAAGGGTCTTGTATCAGTGGAGGTCTTTAACTATACCGTTATTTAAAAAAAAATATATATAAAATATAAAAAAAAGCAAACACGATAGCAGATAAGTGTCCGGATCGATGAGAAAGTGAGGGAGTGAACAGGAAAAAGGAATTACAATATATATACAATCAGTTCCCCTGCCTTAAGGGGTAACATTTTCCCATTTTTGATAATGTATTGGCAGTTTGTCCTTTAATTTTGCTTTTTCATGTTCAACTTTTTTTGAGTTCTCTACAGCCTTACATATTTCTTTACTAGTTGGGAGCTTTCCTGTTTTACGATTACTATAAATCATATATTTGACCAAATCAATACATGATTTAACAATATATTATCTTTCATATTTTTTCTGAAACCAAGCAACACATCAATCCATTGCATATTAAGAAACTGAAATGGTATGTGTTAACGCTTGGATGAACAGGAGGCATTGTTTGTGAGAGTGCAACAATGCCTCCTGTTCATCCAAGCGTGAACACATACCACACAAAAATGGTGCCAAATGATTTGGGATAAAACACCCTTTCATAAGATGTATAATAATTGACTGTTCATATATGATTTTTTAAATAATTAGCAATTTTCTAGGTGTAAACTTTTGTTTGACTCACACTGTAGGTGTAACAGCAACGACCAATCTGTGGACACTAATAAACAATGTGCATTATGAGACTAAAAATTTCGTTCGGTATAATTTGCATATCATTATATGCGCAGATTGAAAAAGAAAACAAAATCGAAATCAAAATGTTGACTGATAGTTCGTCTTCTGGCCTATGTTGTTTTATGTAGCATTACACATAAAGACAAGCAGATTTTATAATATAATAGGCTCAATACTCTGAGCCAGGACAGAGCTGTTAACGGTGAAACACATTTACAAGTGCATTTTAGCTAAGTAAGTTTGGGATTCAGATCTATACACCAAATTGTAAGTAGTATGTGTCACGATTCCCAAATGAATAAAAATTCCACGATCTTTTACCTCTTTTCCAAAATAACTACTACCAAATAGTTTTAATGTCCTTACGAGCAAGGCGATCTAGCGATCTAATCTTAATCGTGGATACAAATCGAAACATTTTGACATCATTATAAGATAAATCTGAATATGTGAATTTCAAATGCTTTTACTTTGAACGTTATGTTACGTTTCACAAATTACAATCTACACAAAGCAACTCGTTCATATAGGATTACTAATGAGTACATCGCAGCACTGGTATGAAAGTGATATATATATATATAATTATAACGTAAAGTTCTTCCGATAAGGGAGCAGATGTAAGAACTAGGGCAGTAGCGGATCCAGGGGGGGGGGGGGACCGGGGGGCTCGGCCCCCCCCCCCCTGGAGAAAAAAAAAGTGTATTTTTACATTTTTTTAACGTTAATTTTACCTTTTTGGGAGATGGCCCCCCCCCCCCCTGGCGCTCACTCCCTGACGCTTAACCCCCCACCCCCACCCCCTCCGCCCACCGACCTAATTTCGGCCGGCGCGATTTTCAAATTTTTGGGAGCAAAAAAAAATATAAAAAATAATGCTCACTACCCCCCCCCCCCCCCCCCCCCCCCCCCCCCCCGAGCGAAATATTGGCCGGCACGATTTTCAAATTTCAGCACACTAAATTTCAAATTGATTTCAAATTTGGGCCCCCACCCCTAAAAAATCCTGGATCCGCGCCTGAACTAGGGTACTTTCCTATAATCACAGTCAAATACATTGAAGACGCCAATAGTGTTTCAAGAAATTGCTAAACTAGACCATTAAACGGGTATGGGTTTTGGAGGGATCATAATTATGCTAGATCCGCTGAATATTGGACTACGTACTAAAAGTATGTTGAAATATACAAAATATATTGCAAAATAGGTGAATTATCAAGGCTGGTTGGCCTGCGACGGTCGTTTACAGGAGAACATTCTGATGATAGTAGCACGAAACAGAGGCTGTGACACGGCGTAGGATATAGGGTTCAGAAGGCTATTCCCGTACTTCAGATTGGTGAAGAATATCAAAGCATCTCTTGGCAGACCAATTACGACAAGACGAGGTTCGATACTAAAAAATAAAAAGGTTACGCTAATCGGAATCCATGTTAGTACGAAGGCGATGACGATGAGGAGGAGAGTACGAGTCGCCTTCGTCATTTCAGCCGTCGATTCCCCGCGACATGACGTCGATGTCTGAGTTGTTAGAAGGAGAAACAGGCCGGGACCAAGGAACAAAGAGAGAGAAAGAAAATCATAAACACCGTAAATTTTGATAAGAACATATACTGCCAAAAATATACATGCTATAAAACCAATTCATGCATTTAGACTGATATTTGATCTTCCAATGGAATCTATTCAAACTTTCAAAAGACACCAAACACAAACAACTTCGTAACCTTTAGATTTTCGTTTATAGCGCCAATTGCATATTACTTTCGTCGTCACCTGGGAGAGCGAGGGGGAATTGCCCCTCAATGATTGATATTAATCACACTGTCCCGAAGTTGACATAAGATGGACACACGATGAAGGAAATTTGAACTTCGCACGAAGATGGCCCCGAACTTGGTCAACAGCCAACCAACAGCCGAGGCAAGTACGATGCCTACAGAAGGTCACACGATGGCACCCGAACCACTCACGAAGGCAACACGAAGATGTGAATTTGTAATAAGAAGTGTACCCGCATGCCACACGAAGGCCATCCAATGGCTACACGATGTCGTATTGAGAGTACGATGCGTCCCAACTCGGTCACGAAGGCGTCACGTGACCTCCTGATGGTATAAAACCTTCGACCGACGGTGGGAAATTCAATTGCTGATCGGAAATTAATGATGCTCAGAGCAGGGGCATCGGAGCGACTTCCAAATTGGGGGACGGGACCAACAAAAAAGAGCACTTTCTGGAAAAAAGGGCATCTACAAAGGGAAATCTCAAATCGAAAATATACAATTTGTTAGACATTGGTATGTACCCCTATACATTGTGGTTACATAATAACAGGGATGCTTTCAATATTTATTTCTCTCTGTACATCATACAAGATATTGTTTAAGCATCATACTTTGCAGTTGGGTATGAAGGTCTGAATATCAATAGGTGAGCGAGGAAAAATGTTAAGATTTGTGAGGTCGCATTGCAAAAAATTACATCTTATAAAGATAATTAAATCCAATACTGATGGGGTTATACTCACATTCTCATAACGGAAGACTGAAAAGACCTTTGATAAGTAACATAATTATATCATCTATAAAATCAATGCGAGTGAGTGTAGCGAGCGAGCTTTGGGAGAAATCGCCCTAATATTCACTTTAAATTAGGGGCACGTTTAAAAAGAGAAGAAAAAAGGACACTTATCGAAAAGGATAAGACACTTATTTCTTTAACCTGAAAAGAAGCACTCACCAGGGATTAAAATGACACCTATGAGAATGGTAAATGGGAATTTGTCGACGGAATTTGGGCACCCATCAGATTTTGATAGAGTCATTCATAAGACTTGAAAATGGGAATTAATGAAAAGGGAATAGGTCCCTTATTAGAAAGGAAAAGGGGCACGTATTGTTAAAAAGGAAATTGTCAGAGATGTAAAGGGGCATTTATCGCCCCTGAAAACAGGCACTGACTAAATATGAGAAAGGGGTACTTATGAGAATGAAAAGGGACACTTTTAATAGGTGAAAAGGGGTCATTTATGAGAAGGGGAAGGAGCTCTTTTGTTTGAATGGGGGTACTTATCATACGGAAAATATTAAATTGATAAAGGGGCACACGTGGAAATAAAGGTGTGCAATAGTGTGGGACCCGTCCACCCAGGAGAACATCAGAAAGGTGGAAATGGTGCAACGCCGTTGTGCACGCTTCGTCCTGGGTGACTATCGGCGCACAAGCAGCGTCTCAGCCATGCTGAATCAACTTAAATTGGCAAGTCTGCAGGAAAGAAGGGCTCAGCAGAAAGTAGGCATGGTTTACAGCATACTCCATGGCCTGGTTGATCTTCCAGTCACCTACTTCATACCAGTTGTTGGTCCCAGCACCCGTGGAAATCCACAGAAGTTCCATGTCCCCTTTGCCCAAACTCTGCTATTCCAAACCACATTCTACCCAGATACTATTCGATTGTGGAACTCTTTACCATCTGCTGTCGTCGATTGCACCTCTTTGGAACTTTTCAAGCAGAAGGTGCAACAATTAAGCTTTGTTGAGCTTTAGACTGTTTTTTAGCTGCACATAGAATTCTTGTAGAGCCTTTTTACTTGCACTGTACACTCGGCACTTGACAAGCACAAGGTACGATAATACGCCAACGGCGGACTGTACTATACTGGAAGAAGAAGAAGAAAGTGGGTAGTTATTAAAAGGGGGGAGAGGCACTTCCTACAAAGGAAAAGAGGCACTGGTCAAAGTAAAAAGGGGCACCTCTCAAATTTGAATAGGGTAATTATCAGAGGTGTAGGGAGGCACTTGCCAAAAGTGAAATGGGCACTTTTTAAGGTAAAATGGGCCCTTTTGCTCTGTAAAAAATGGCACTTCTTACGAAGTAATAGGGGCACTTTTCCTACGTAAGAAAGAGCACTTTTGGGGTACTTCTGTAATTCGGCTAAACGCCGCGAGGAAAGTTTTATTTGAAATAAACCATTTTGAATAAATAAATAAATGAATATAAAAAAGCCAGCCTCATAGCCAGAGGCTTTTTCAAGTATCCCAAAAGTGACCCTATAACTTCGTAAGAAGTGCCATTTTTTACAGAGCAAAAGGGCCCATTTTACCTTAAAAAGTGCGCATTTCACCTTTGACAAGTGCCCCCCTTCACCTCTGATAATTACCCTTTTCAAATTTGAGAGGTGCCCCTTTGACCAGTGCCTCGTTTCCTTTGTAGGAAGTGCCTCTTTCCCTTTTAATAACTACCACTTTAACTCCAATAAGCGCACCTTTTATTTTCACGTGTACCCCCTTTCCGTATAAGTACCCCCATTAAAACAAAAGAGCTCCTTCCTCTTCTCTTAAATGTTCCCTTTTCACCTATTAAAAGTGTCCCTTTTCATTCTCATAAGTACCCCTTTTCATATCTGGTCAGTGCCTCTTTTCAGGGGCGATAAATGCCCCTTTACACCTCTGACAATTTCCTTTTTAACAATGATACGTGCCCCTTTTCCTTTCTAATAAGGGACCTATCCCCTTTTCATTAATGCCCATTTTCAACTCTTTGCCTCTATCAAAATATGATGGGTGCCCCAATTCCGTCGACAAATGCCCATTTACCATTCTCATAAAGTGCCTTTTTTAATCCCTGGTGAGTGCTTCTTTTCGGCTTATGCCGAAAGAGTGGGTAGGGTAGCGTCGCGTCGCGTTGACTTGAACGCGACCATTCGTACAAAGCCCCCCCCCCGAAAGGGTGCGTTGACTAGTCTTCCACATCAGTCGTTTATAATAGAATTTAAGGAATAGAAATTTAATTCGTTTAAATTCAAATAATCAAAATAGAAACAAATTAAAAATTAAATCAAACTAGTTTTTACTTTCGGCCAAACTGGGGGGCTTTGGACGAATGATCGCGTTCAAGTCAACGCGCCGCGACGCGACGCTACCCACCCTTTCGGCATAAGCCCTTCTTTTCAGGTATAAGAAATAAGTGTCTTATCCTTTTCGATGAGTGTCCCCTTGTCTTATCTTTTTAAACGTGCCCCTAACTTAAAGTGAGGGGGGAGAGGCACTTCCTACAAAGGAAAAGAGGCACTGGTCAAAGTAAAAAGGGGCACCTCTCAAATTTGAATAGGGTAATTATCAGAGGTGAAGGGAGGCACTTGCCAAAAGTGAAATGGGCACTTTTTAAGGTAAAATGGGCCCTTTTGCTCTGTAAAAAATGGCACTTCTTACGAAGTAATAGGGGCACTTTTCCTACGTAAGAAAGAGCACTTTTGGGGTACTTCTGTAATTCGGCTAAACGCCGCGAGGAAAGTTTTATTTGAAATAAACCATTTTGAATAAATAAATAAATGAATATAAAAAAGCCAGCCTCATAGCCAGAGGCTTTTTCAAGTATCCCAAAAGTGACCCTATAACTTCGTAAGAAGTGCCATTTTTTACAGAGCAAAAGGGCCCATTTTACCTTAAAAAGTGCGCATTTCACCTTTGACAAGTGCCCCCCTTCACCTCTGATAATTACCCTTTTCAAATTTGAGAGGTGCCCCTTTGACCAGTGCCTCGTTTCCTTTGTAGGAAGTGCCTCTTTCCCTTTTAATAACTACCACTTTAACTCCAATAAGCGCACCTTTTATTTTCACGTGTACCCCCTTTCCGTATAAGTACCCCCATTAAAACAAAAGAGCTCCTTCCTCTTCTCTTAAATGTTCCCTTTTCACCTATTAAAAGTGTCCCTTTTCATTCTCATAAGTACCCCTTTTCATATCTGGTCAGTGCCTCTTTTCAGGGGCGATAAATGCCCCTTTACACCTCTGACAATTTCCTTTTTAACAATGATACGTGCCCCTTTTCCTTTCTAATAAGGGACCTATCTCCTTTTCATTAATGCCCATTTTCAACTCTTTGCCTCTATCAAAATATGATGGGTGCCCCAATTCCGTCGACAAATGCCCATTTACCATTCTCATAAAGTGCCTTTTTTAATCCCTGGTGAGTGCTTCTTTTCGGCTTATGCCGAAAGAGTGGGTAGGGTAGCGTCGCGTCGCGTTGACTTGAACGCGACCATTCGTCCAAAGCCCCCCCCCCCCCGGTTTGGCCGAAAGGGTGCGTTGACTAGTCTTCCACATCAGTCGTTTATAATAGAATTTAAGGAATAGAAATTTAATTCGTTTAAATTCAAATAATCAAAATAGAAACAAATTAAAAATTAAATCAAACTAGTTTTTACTTTCGGCCAAACTGGGGGGCTTTGGACGAATGATCGCGTTCAAGTCAACGCGCCGCGACGCGACGCTACCCACCCTTTCGGCATAAGCCCTTCTTTTCAGGTATAAGAAATAAGTGTCTTATCCTTTTCGATGAGTGTCCCCTTGTCTTATCTTTTTAAACGTGCCCCTAACTTAAAGTGACTATTAGGGCAATTTCTCTCAAAGCTCGTTCGCTACACTCACTTGCATTGATTTCATAGATGATATAATTATGTTACTTATCAAAGGTCTTTTCAGTCTTCTGTTATGAGAATGTGAATATAACCCCATCAGGATTGGATTTAATTCTCTTTATAAGGTGTATTTTTTGCACTGCGGCCTCACAAATCTTAACATTTTTCCTCGCTCGCATATGAATATTCAGACCATCACACCCAACTGCAAAGTATGATGCTTAAACGATATCTTGTATGATGTACAAAGAGAATTAAATATTGAAAGCATCCTTGTTAATATAACCACAATGTAGGGGTATATACTAATGTCTAACAAATTGTATATTTTCGATTTGAGATTTCCCTTTGTAGGTACCCTTTTTTCCTCCCGAAAGCGCCCTTTTGTGTTGGTCCCGTCCTCAAATTTGGAAGTCGCTCCGACGCCCCTGCTCTGAGCATCATTAATTTCCGATCCGCAATTGAATTTCCCACCGTCGGTCGAAGGTTTTATACCATCGGGAAGTCACGTGACGCCTTCGTGACCTAGTTGGAACGCATCGTACTCTCAATACGACGCCGTGTAGCCATTTAGTGGCCTTCGTGTGGCCTGCGGGTACACTTCTTATTACAAATTCACATCTTCGTGTTGCCTTCGTGAGTTGTTCGGGTGCCACCGTGTGACCTTATGTAGGCATCGTACTTGCTTCGGCTGTCGGTTGGCTGTGGACCAAGTTCGGGGCCATCTTCGTGCGAAGTTCACATTTCCTTCATCGTGTGTCCATCTTATGTCAACTTCGGGACAGTGTGACGCGGGCATATGAGATTTTGTGAAAAAAATGTTGTCAGCAAACACCCTATCGTTCGGTGTTATCATTAGGGCTGCTAACCTTTTTCTTTAATCGTTGCAAAAGGTGGCCTTTGAAATGCTGGTAATTTAACATGATCGCAAAGACAACTTAAGAGAAATTTGAGTGCCCTACATATATAAAAATCTTGTACAGATGTGTACGTTAACAATTTGTTATCATAATCTCATGTTGGGAATAGCTGCGGACAAGGTTACTGAGGTCTTTGCTATCGCGTCATAAATGGAAAATTCTGTAAATTACGTACCGATATTTCTTGGCCAATATTTCCGATCTTGTTCTCATTACGTGATGAAGATGATGATACCATGGTGTCATCTCTGCTCCCTGTCTCTGTAATGTCACTAAGTGAACCTGTATGCGATGTCGACGAAATGCTTACACCCGTCATCTCAGTATCCTTGGCGCTGGATGGGTGGAGGTCCGTGAAATTGGTCGACTTCTTGTTGTTCCGTCTTTCAACCGTCTTCCGAATCTTGATGAAGATTCTGACATAGAGAACGGCGATGATGGCCAAAGGCAAGAAGAACGTGGCCACACCTTGAATCATATTCGCCCACGGACTGAAACGGAACCAATGAATACAGTGAGCTCCGTTGTCGTGATCGACGACGAACTCCCACACGGTGACGTACCCTATCCAGAACGAGAGTCCAATCACCCATGGCAGAGAGTTGATGATGATAGCCTTGCGCTTTGATCGAGAGATATAATGGTTGATGGGATCATAGACCGCTTGATGTCGATCGGCACATATCACAACCACGTTGATGTTAGAAGCATTGACGATTCCTTTGAAGATTCCATCTATGACCTTACAGGCATTTTGAGAAAACGGATACCGGTTGGTGTACGCGTGCCCTATGGCAGCTCCCAGTCCGATTCCAACCAGCAGATCCAGTATGGTCAGGTTTATGATGAAGTAATTATTGTAGGTACGGAGACGTTTTTCTACTAAGAATGCGCCAAGACTGATGATGTTGGCAAGTACAATGAGCGCGAAAAAGACAACGGGGACGATGAGAGTCATGAGACTACTCAGACCAGGTGGAGTTGTTCCAAATGGATCCAAAGAATGAGTAGTGACATTCATGTATTCACTTGCATTCTGGATATCAGTCCAAAACATATCCGTTGAGTAGGACTGCGTGCTATTCGAAATATCGGCCATGATCAATGTTGCACCTCACACAGATTTGCAAGTAAATACTTCTCATAACGAAAAGCAGAATGTTATATACAGTCATATTTAGATGCTATTTCCCTCAACGAATCAGAAGCGAGACGTACGTAGAATTAAATTGTAGTCCTATTTAGTTTCAAGCGTGTCAACTCTACAATGGAGAATAACTTTTTAATAAACCTACGATCGATCGTCCTTGTCATGCCACAGCTGCGGAAGTTTAACTTGAAACAGCAACTTACAAAAATGAAATTGGCAACCAGTACGAATACAAATTTTACAATCATTTTAAAAGGCCGCAAAATCCTGTGCGAAAATTACTCCCTAAAAATAGATGTTTTCTACAGCGACATATTAAACGAAACCGTCAAATATTTATATTCGTGTGTTCATATTAAATGGTATTATTTGACAGGGAAAAGTTTTATTTTGATTTCCGATTCAAAGTTCTGTAAGAGTTAAGTGACAATACCGTTTTCTCGTCTTATTGAAACTTCGTTCGCTCAACGAAATCATCATGGCGCTATATTTCAAGAAATTTCAACGAAGAAAACATATAATAGACCAACACTTTGGATGGCTTTTAATCTGAAAACCTCAGGGAATTGTCAACCAAGAACAAGACATAGTGTACCTTGAAGTCCTTTTAAAATCATACTTAGCCTCTTTCCGAATATATTGCAAGAAGTGGTCCCGACGGGCACGTTCTGTTCCTCGATGCAATAGTGAGGCTTTGATAAAAAGCTCATTACAAACTTAATGATGATTGATGTATTGAGAAGGCTAAGAACGGTATTGACTTACTTTTAACGTGCCATTACTATCGCTTTCGTGGGGCTTAGATGGCATGAATTCTTTTCAGTCGAAGAGCTTTTTTTTCTTTGCATTAAAATGTTGTATTCCTAACATTTCCATTTCGCGTGGTGGTTGATTATTACAATTTCTTTCCGTAAACATGCTTACTGTGAATAAACATTAAAATTACTAATTTGTAACGCATTTCATCAGAGAACTAGATACCATTAGAGAGTTACCGACAATCATATCGAGAGGCAGCCCCTTTATCAAAGGATATATGAAGGTTATTTGATTTCCTGTGCATGCAGAACAGATTCAAAGATTCAAATGAGGTTTTATTCAAGACTTTTCAAAAGTCCAAAGACTAAAAATGCAAGTTTACATCAAACATACAATCATATTTTTTAAAAAAGCATTCAATAACATTTATAAAGAAAACAAAGCAAATGGGAAAAAATATATAAAAATGAATAAATGTTTACATAAAAACATCAAAGCAGTAACAAAAAAACAAAAAAAAAAAAATACCAAAAAATACATGATATAATATATTGCTAGCAAAAATTATGTTTACATCAAAACATTAAAATGTATACAGGTACGTGAATCCAATTAACTGTAACATAGGAAACACTGCGATAAAATGCAATACAATTATTCAGATGGTATAATGAGTATTAAAAAGTATTAAAAAGTATTACAATTGGAGTCTTGGCAGTGTGCTAATCACAAGTGTGACACGAGTACGCGACATGTATGAACATAATTGCACATGGAAAAAATGGATGTCCTTAGTATTATTGGTCACAGTAAGAATAGCAGATAATTAGAGAATGTTGTACTGTAAAACATCATCGGAAGAGAAAGAGGTGGAGAGGAGGAATGAGAGACGAAGGGAGAAGGAGGAAGAGGCAAAAAGAGCAAAAAGAGAGAGAGAGAGAGAGAGAGAGATTCAGAGAGCTGAGAGAGAGAGAGAGAGAGAGAGAGATTCAGAGAGCTGAGAGAGAGAGAGAGAGAGAGAGAGGGGATGGGAGTGAAATAGAAATAGAGAGGAAAGACCAGAACTAGAGAAGAGAAAAGGAAATTTGAAAAGTAGCAAGTTCAAATAGAGAAAAGGGATGAGTGAGTGAGAGGAAGGATACAAGTACATGCAATATCAAAATATGAATGAATGGAAGAATCTGCTGTGCCAATCATCATGACAGTTAATATTGCACATAATAATTGCTGAAATACATGACATATAACATAATGATAATTACCTAAGCCTCTATTTATTATTATTCAAGGATCGAGTGAAAGATGGGTTTGGGGAATTTTGGTACCTCGTAGTTCTCATCTTAGGCATGGACAAATCAAGTGCATTTCGCAGGGTACGGGTACAGTCATTGACTCTGCTCTCAGGCAGGAGATGTCGATGAACCTTAGAATTGGAGGAGTGATTCTACATATCTTAGAGAAAGGGATGTGCCGTGTGCGTCTCTCTTTAAGAGAGGAGACGCCAAGATGAGATTGCAGTTCACCATAAGTTCTAGAGTCAGGGTAGGTCATAATCCTGAGAGCTCTCCTCTGAACTCGCTCGATGCGTACAGAGTGGTTGTTTGTGATCCCTGATGTCCAAACAGGTGCTCCAAATTCTAGCACTGGCCTGATCTACAACATGTAGATAGTAGCAAGATCCTTGGTGGTAACACCATTCCTCCGAAGCTTAGTCAAGAGATAAGGTCTTCTGTAAGCGCTGGAGATCAAACGGCTGTCCTGCCCATCCCATTTGAGATCATCCTGAATGAAGACCCCTAGGAGCTTAAGGGATGAGACAGCTTCGATCCATTGTGGTGGAGTCGATGTCAAGAACGATGGGTGGCGGGGGTTGGCGAAGAAATGAAATCTGCATAGCTTTGCACTTAGCAGCATTCGGGACAACGTCGTTGTCTTTAATGCACCATTGGATCAAAGAGTTTTACCCGACTCCTAAGAGAGCATGTGCATGCTTGTAAGCAACTGACGGCTTTAAGTCCTCTCTGGGGACCTGGTAATGAGGATAATGCCTTACTAAAGCGCACTAGCGCATTGACTTGTTTTCGAACCCGGGACCACCCTGTCACGAGACCACTGCTCTACCACTGAGCCATCAGGCCTTCTCAATGTACAGTCCTAGGTTTATACTTTTTCTTTCTCTCTTTTTCCTGTCTATATGTATACATGCACATATATGAATATGTACCTCAATCTATCTCTTTCTCTACTGCCCTGTGACCCACTCTTTCATTCTCTCTTCCTCTAAACACTATTCACATGTATTCACATCTCCTTTCACTTATCATTACCGGCATCAATATGAATGTAAGGTAAACAAATACAAGACAAATCAAACTTCTTGAAAGACGGTGTCAATAATATATATCCCTTCCATTTAATATTTTCATCACCTCTCTCTTTACAATACACAATACATATATATATGAAATGTTATATTGGTAAAACCATTTCCCATCCAGATTTTCATATATATAAATACATATATATAAAAAACAGAACGTATAACACAAAACGATCAACATACAAGAAGGCACAGTAAAAGGGATCCATGTCAGAGACAAACCACATACACTGTATACAACTACAAAGCTAGAAAGAAAGCACTGGAGAAATATTGCTGTGCAAAGGTTACAAAAGTGGAAGAGAAAAACAAAACAGACTTTTTAAACTCTACCATACAACACATAAAGTTCCATGCTCAAACAATAAATGATTTTCTGTTAAAATGATATAAATAACAGTGCACGTTTTTCTTGAGGAGAGTTTTGTTCAATATAATTATAGTTACTGTTTTTTATAATCCATGCGCATACATATCATAGTGGTGTACTGTAGGTTATCCCGCACATTTATCAGTCAAAATAAGCACTATGAAAAACTTGTAAAATGTTCATAAAATCCAGTAAAAATACACAAGAGAATACAGATTGAGAATTCCAACCTAAATATTTGTATTGCTACCCTCCTTTTAGTTCAGTAAAACATGCTTTCATTTAAATACAAGTCGCCACTTATACCGAAATTCCAAATTACATGAATATTATCATACAGTTCACTATCTGATTTCGCATGATAGTAAAATACATCAACAATTTAAAAACGAGAGAATATCTCTACAGTAACTGTTTTTGCATTCCATTTAAAAGTACAGTCAATCTGGCTTAGCAGCCACCTGTCTATAGTGGCCACCTCTATTGCCTCCTCTTAGGATGATATGTGTGTTGCAGAACCTGTCTAGAAAAACCTCTTATCTACAGTGGCCAGTTTTCCTGTTTTCATTGGATGGCCTATGGCCTTATAGACAGGTTTGACTGTATGTATTAAATATACTGCTCCAAGCACCTACATTAACACAGATCATATCAATCTTCAAGTAATATAAGATTATACTTTCATGTAAATCGAGAGCATTAGTAGGTATCCTGAAATATCCATTGCACATTTTGGAGAATTTCATAGAATTCTTTCTACTGAAGAAAAAACAGTCTTTTAAAAAAGAACTCCTTACATTTCTATATGTACATATAAATGATGTAATTAATAGCTAACTGGTGAAAAGGCCTGTAGAATATACATTTTATATAGAGTCGATTAGTTTCAAGTGCACTAGATGGAGACACATTAAGAAGTATACTCATTCAATGCCATCACCCTGCAAACTATCAATATAAATCGGTTCCCTCCTTGGGGAAAGAGATGCATAGACAAAAATCCCAATACAGATAAATAAGAAATACCAGTTTACCTTAAATTAACCTCCATGTTTTTTTTAGCAAATTCTTCTGTTCTGCCTGATTTATAAACATGAAAGTCAAATGGAAAATTCATGAGAAACAATCGACCAGAAAATTGTTGGGTTTATGTAACTTTATCTGATTTGCAATGAGTTTGAGAGAGAGAGAATCCACCTCCCCCCCCCCCCTTTTGTTTGATGTCGTCCAGGTTTGTAAGTAGCTATCTTTTTTTCTCCAATCAAAACCTCATATTAATATTAAAGGGTGAATACAATTTCCAATCTTACAAATAAACACTGAAGTAAAGTGTATCACTATTTTGGACTACCGGTAAATGGTTTTAAACAAGACAAAAATACCTTGAATCATAGATACATGGGTCAATAAATGAACAAGTACCACCAAATGTTAGTTTTATTGTTGATCCGTAGCACCCCCCCCCCCTTTTTTTTAAAAATTTGTGCATAGGTTGACGTACCTGTCCCGATCTAAGAAAGTGTACAAATATACGTTAAATTCTAGAATTTCACAATTCAACAAACTAGATACCTAATGCCACTGTGTGAACAATATACATGAGTTGCTTAATTCAATTTACCTTTATAGCAAGTGAAACTAAAAGTGAGAAAACCAGAGAGATAGGCAAGTTATCAAAATACATGGCCATACAGTTTGCTTTTTCTACCTAGAATTTAAAAGGATTTACAAATAAATATACCTACTTTTCACAAGAGTGGCTATTCTCAAACAGCTTTGATTATATTAGGCATATTCTATAAGATACAGTTGTATGCAGCATAATTTATCATTAATATAACTTGATTTTGTTCTTCTACTGAGGGGGAAATTCAATATTCTGAATTTAAGATTTATTCTAAATAAAATTAGATTGTGATCATCAAATATGCACATGATTACCGGTAAGAATACATTTACAAAGACAGGCCAAGCATATCATTGAAGTCACAAGTACTGTATATCTTCCTATGGTATAGACCTCTGGTTGAATGCTTTTAAAATTGCATGAAATAGTAACTAATCAAATTGCCAATATTTAAGAGATTCATGAGTCAAACTCCGAAACAGGAAGTAAAATGAAGTTTGGCAGTGTAGTCCTTGTAACGCTTATCGATATGTATTCATTTGCTACATGCATGAACTGAGATTCGATCAAGAATAATGCATGGGCACAAGCTACTAAAATGAATACAAAACACCATAATATAGTTGACAGACATAAATGGAAGACTTCTGCTGTGTTCTCAAAAAAAGGAAACAAATATATGCACAAGATAATGAACACAAATGTTGCTTCCTTTCACGTACATGTATACATAGAATCTACACAAAATATCACTTATATTGAGCAGTTTACCAATATTTCCTCAGTAATAAACTCACAAATATTATTCTATATATATATATTTAAGAGAGTTGTTTGCAAGGTACAATGTCAATATTATTATCTTATTTTACCCCTTAAAATCCTGTTTTCTACCATGAAACCCAAGTACATGACTTTACAACAAAATTTCATTTGAATGGCAAAGAAGATGGTTCACCCAGGTTTAAATATCTGAGAAAAGGTCACAGTTTATAAGACTAAGAGGGGTGTAATAAATAAAATAAATATGTAAAAAGTGAATAAATATACAAACGAATGGTATTTACATGTTCATGCAAATATGGATATATCGAGTACCATGTCATATTACCCATGTACATAAACATACCACAGCCTACATTTAGTATGAGAAGGAAAAAAAATCAAATATTATGGCACAATGAGGCAAATCCTGTATAGCAAAGAGTTTTGTTTATCAAAACATATTTCAGAAAAATGCCTTGGGATGTATTCACTTTTATATATTTTATATGAAGTAAATTTAAAAAAAAATCCCAGTTTTGATATGAAGCAGACATTACTGCTTGAGTGACCAACCCAATCACAAGCATTTATGACTTTCCAGATCAAAATCGCTTGAATACAGAAAAAAACAAACACCTTTACACAATTCTGAATATTGCAGGACTACAGTCCTGTTCATTTCTGAATGTTTATGTCAACTTGGTTCAATCTCGAAGTTTTCTGATTAAAGAAAGTAATTGGTTAAGCCACTTCAGCTGTCCATACCAAGGTGTAAAAATCCCTATATGTTTGGCTGTACGCAGGTGAAAACCATACACAATAATGAAAATGTGGGATAACTACATGTATATCATTACATCTGAATATATTGTGCCCTGAAATGCCCTGGTGAAAATATGATACAACAATCTTTTCTGTAAATGTGTATCCTACTGGCATTGAAATAGCACTTGTGGTATACTGAAAATACATCCAGGAGATATAAAGACTCTCTTTCTCTCTTCATAAGGAGACCATCGTATCATATAAACATGTATTCATAGTCATCTGGTCAATCTTTATGTGTTTGCTTTAGGCATCCACTATCAATTAATTCCCATTTGCATGCATAGTATATATAGGACAAGAAATTACGATAAACATATGTGCATCGATCTAGTTGGAATGCCATTTCAAAAATGTATGTACTTCGCCAACATTGACATGAACCATCATTGCATTGATGAGGGCTATCATGTCAAGTACCAGGATGATATGACATTGATTGCTCTCCTATGTCTTCTTGTCCTTTTTAAATGAAGCTCCAAGATGAGAGATCTATATCAACAACAATGCATGACTACCAGTCCCCGATGGTGACGATGGCAACTAGCTACCACAATGACGATGACGGCTTCTATATATCTTTGTCAACAGAAGTTCACAGAGCATCAACGACAACCACTACATATGGTGACGATGATCGACAACTACCACAATAACAATGACGGCTTCTATATCTTTGTTCCGAGAGTATCAACGACCACGATGATGATGATGATATGTAGACTCAGACAACAAGGTCGGATGATGATGTCGCCATGGCAATTTTGCTCTTATGTCTTTTTCTCTTTGACGAATGAAGCTCTGAGCGTGAGACATGCTTCGACCCACTGGTTGTGATTGCGCAGCATCTCTTCCCACAGTTGAATCTCGATCCCCGTAGAGTCTTGCCACTCAACACCTCGACCATACGACTTGCCTAAAGGAGAGGCAAATAAGAAAAAAATCATTATAGTTTATCAAACCTGTGTATTTATGATGTGTAATAAAGCAGTTTTTAGAAAGCTTTGTTTCTACCTTAAATAAATCTTATTACGGTTAGCACAAGTCCCAAATGACCCTGAATATCCACAGATCTTTAAAACATGAAGAGGTCCCACTTTGTACATTTTTAAATAATCACTACTTCAGCGATGGGAGGTACGTGCTACATAAATAGCCTTTGTTTCCCCTTTTGAAACAATACTTCCACCTGTGTACCATAAAGTGCACTGCTTGTGCATAAATGAATAATGATTTCATAACTTTCATGAACGCGTATCCAGTATTTTGTCTTCATGTATTTCACAATTTGGTCTGCAATGACCTTTATCTGCTCATGCTCAGACTCCAACCGTGAACTGGATATTTGTAGAAATCCTGACAAATCGTATTTCATTATGAAGATGTCGCAATCTTGCAGCATTGTCAAAGTGTTTTATTTTATGGCACTCCAAATACAAGCATAAAAGGTTGATACCCAGCCCCCTCAAAAAAAAAAAAAAAAAAAAAAAATTAAGAACACAAATTTTTCAGAAACATCAAATTAACAACATCTGCTACAAAAGGACAAGAGACCACAAAGAAATGACGGAGAGAACCATGATCTTACCAGTGCCTGAACCGAGCCTTACTCCTCCTAGCAACGAAGAAGATCCAATCTCGCTGTCCCAGATGCCAACCTCTAGCGCCCTCTCCTTGAGAATGTCCTCAGTGACGTTAGGAAACTCCAGACTCTGCTCATAGGATGGGTTCAGGGTGTTTCGCATCGTAGAGGTCTTCTTCTTATTAGTTTTACTTCGGTCTGGTTCCAAGTACCTGCACAAACAAATTAAAAACGATACAGAAAACTTTCATCATTTAGGGATAATGATAACATTTAGTTTTTGAAAGCTTCTACCAACCTTAAATTTGTTATGCAAGCTTTCATCCACTCCTGGGGACTTTCTCAAGCTAACTAATCAGTCTGATCAACAACATTTACTTCTTTTGAATGTATATATAGATCTAGCACCTTTTATTTCAGTGTGCCAAAGTTGACAAGAAACTTTAGACATCCTTCGACCAGTCATTGCAGGGTCTAATGGTTCACACCCGTCCTGGCTTGTCCTCACTGGTGTGAAACTGCCACCAGTTCCCTGGGAGAGTGCCCTTAGTACCCACCTTTGCAAGCAGCCTTCATGATTATGTTACTTAAAGTGAAGGCGATCATTGTCGTTTCGCTACAGACAGCTACTACTACTACTACTACCAATCACCCAAAAGTAGTTTGGTCTGTATGTTTGGGGTTCCAAGCTGCTATACTACATGGGGTGGGTGGGTGTCATCCGTTTAATATTTCTTTTTTAATGTGGAGTTTCTTTGCAAGAAGTTGACCATGTCATATTTGAAAAAGTTTCAATGCATGAATTGCATACATGAACATCTTGAATGAGTTTTCTCCTGGAATATATGTAATACATGTGATTAACTTTAATGAAAATTGTATATCCCTGGTATTACTTTAAAATGTAGCTGAGCCCTTTTCCTTCCTTTCCTTCTAGGAAAGAAAGAAAAGGGCAATTTCAAAAGGACAAGGTCGCACTTTCCATGTGCAATAAATTACTGCCATCTATGTCTTGTTACACAAAGCTTAGCAAATGATCCTATGGTTGATTCATTCACAGCAAAGTAGATGTGTCACCAAGAAATACCCCCCCACCCCCCAGTCTCTGGTAGTGTCTTCGGGTGATGACTTTTCCATATGGGGTGATCGCTGGGAAGTGCAGAGTATTACATATATTGTTGGAAACATAAATAAATTGAAAGTGAAAGACAAGTGGGTCTGAATATCAGGTGATCAAATACCCAAATGTGCCGAATTTCCTAAGAACACATGCTTATGTGACTAATTTACAGGGTTGGATCGACTTACACTTTGACGTAGGGGTTGACAACAGCCCCAACTCTGGGAGGTGAGAGGTTCTTGGCTTCCTTGATGTGAATCTTGAGACTCCCTCCAATCACATTAGACGATGGACCCTTCTTCTTGCGCCGTAATGACGTAGATTTGGACCCGCTAGTTCCGTTCTTGTTCTCGTCGAGCAGGGTCTCAAACATGAGGGCTAGGACTATGTCTCCCTTGTAGGAGATGGGCTTGGTCTCGTTAGGTGGAACCTGCGAGGGAAATTCAATGCAATCCATTCAATTCAATTCTTTTTATTCATCCAAATTCACATGAATACATGGAAATTTGTTTTGGTCACACATTGTAAAAATATGTATATATGAGAAGCTATATTGTTGTGTTTATAATCATAGAAGAAACATCAAAATAAAAGGTAGACAAATAGAAATATTCTTATATTCTATTATTACACATTGAAAATGATGAAAAGGATAGAACATAAGTGTGAAGGAAGGAAGGAAGGAAAACCACGGCAAACCGATACTTGGGTCCACATGCTCCTCACTTCATTTGGTTGTACAAACAAACAGAGTATGGAACATATGAGCCCAAATATCGGCTTGTCCGACATTTCAATGAGTGCGTTCTCCTTCCTGACCGTAATAATTCATAAACCGATAAGTAATTTAGATTGTGATTCTCATTTGCAATCATCTGTTAAGCTCTTTGGAAGGAATACATTGAATTGATCAAGGAACAAGGCAACTGCTTGTCTAAAAGGATTTTTCTTGTACTCCACATTAATTGTAAATCTTCCATCATTGACTTATAGATGCATAGAGGAGGGGATTTTTAGTATACTGCTCCGTTGATTTAGCTAGCATTACCTGCTAAGATTTCTACAAGCTCATTTAGCTTCCAAAAGCAAGGAAGGGAAGTAGGTATACATAAATGAATCTGGTGCAAACAAATATTTGTGATGCTGTTCACATAGTTTTACTTAAAAGGGAGAGGAAAAAGTAACCACATGTATACTATTCTTGTTACTATGAAGGCACAACCCAATTCAAGAATACACTCATATGTAACACATATAACACCAGGGGGTGTTCCACAAAGACTAAAATGGACTTTAAGTTGGACTTAACTATGGCAGGCCATTCATGCCACTGGTTGCTCTCACCAATGGTCTCTCAATTATGATATTTAGATAACATTTTTTCCTTCATTAAAGAATTGTCAAAAAATGTAAATTCTGTAGATTTGTGACCACGATTTGTACGTCCCAATAAGAGACAAATGTCAGCAAATGGTGAGAACAAACAGTGGCATGAACTGCCTGCCATAGTTAAGTCCAACTTAAAGTCGATCTTAGTCTTTGTGAAACACTCCCCAGGACAACTAAATATTAAACTTGTTCTTACCCTTGTCTTGAGTTGGTGCCACTTGACCGGATAGCTAGTCAGGTCAATACCGTCTAGGGGGAGCAAAACCTCTCCCAGGAACATGTTGTGTCCGAAGCGATCATAGTTCCAGATAGCCACACTGAGGGTTCTCGTCTCTAGCTCACTCTGGGCGATGGGATACTTCAGATTCTCACTGTAGTTAGGGTTGATAGTGCCTTTCTTGGTCCTGGTCTTACGTTTGCTGTTCTTGGACTTGTCTGGCAAGAGATAGGTCTTGATGTACCTACAGAAAATATATAAGATTACCATATCAGATATTAATCGGTGCTCGGCAGTGGCAGATACAGTGCTGATCGATTCTAGAGTTACAGACATGAAATTCAGATTTTGTTGTTACTGTTATTCAAAACAGTTTTATAAGTATACCCTGGGTGTAGCATGGCTACCACAAGGTGCAGGAGTACTCAAGGAAATACTTCCTGCTATGTACCCATTTACCTCACCTGGGTGGACAGTGGCCAATGTAGATTAATATCTTGCCACAGGATGTTATGTTTTGACAGGGATTTGAACCCTGGACCTTATGCTTCAAAATCCATGCACCTATCTGATACAACTACACAAACTGCCTGAGCTAGAATACCAATAAACTTACGGATCTGACTCGTTCTTTGATAGGGATTTGAACCCTGGACATTATGCTTCAAAGTCCATGTACCTATCCACTACAACTATTATACACAAACTGCCTGAGAATACCAAATAAACTTACGGATCCGACTTGTTCTTCTTAGCGTCGATGGGGACCAGGTCCCGGCAGCCACCAATCTTGACCTCAAAGACATTGGTCTTGAAGTTGTACCCTAGACCAAAGCTGACGTCCCCTGTGATGGGGTACTTGCCGTAGAACTCTTCCCCTGTGCTGTAGAGGCTGGCCAGGCTAGATGAACTACCCTGCTCATACGATAGAAGGGAGAATAGAGAAATATGTCAAGAAAACTTGTCTTAATCAAAATAATAAAGAGGCTGCGTTGTGACAACTGATTCTGAAGGTTTAGTGAAAGTGAATTTCATTACTGTGACTCTACATGTATGATTTTTTTTTTCTTCAAATATCACTTGATATCAAATATCAATTTATTGATCAGTGTTATTAAGAGCAGGATTCTTTATGATGTTGTGCCTTACAGAAAGAAAAAATAAATCATATTTCAGTTCTTGGAACCTCTAGTTTGCAGTCCCTGTCACTAGTCGTTTTCCTCTCTCCTCCCCTTCCTTTATCTTTGAATTTCACATTTTTTTTTATTAGCTATCATCGCATCTCTGTAAAACTGAAGAAATTATCACTTTCTAACAAGAAACAATCACTAAATCGTTCTATTCCATGAGGCAAAGAAAATTTTACAAAATTATCCCTACACATCCGTAATGCAATGTTGTATAATGGTTTATCTGTCTGTAAAGTGATTTCAAGTCTAGATATGCTTGTCACATTAATATATATGTATGTTAATAAAGTTGCTCCTTCTTACAGCTCTACAAATTATATCTTCAAAAAGTGCCAGCTTTGCAAATCACTTACTGACATCAAGAGCCATATTCCGACAACCCCATACAAAGATCTAGTTGTCAAGTCTACATTGCTAACTACACATAAAGTAGCTGCGTAAAGTGGGCTCGGTATAGCCCTGGTTAACCCATTAGCAACTAGAAATTTTGTAAAAATTGCCTATTACTCACTGGAAGAATTTGCAATATTTCTCTCTTTTTGACATTTTTCTGAAGAATATGAAACCTGCGCTATTTTTCGATGTTGAATCCTACTGTAGACATCGTAAGGATTACGCACGCATAACATTATAACGGTAGACCCTAGAACGGATACTATAGCGCGTTGAAAACGGACGAAAACGGACGGGCGGTTTCGGGCGGTTCAGTGAGTAAAAGGAGGGGCGGTTTCGGGCGGTTTAGTTGCTATTGGGTTAATACCATCATACGGGCGTGCAACATAGAACATACATGTGAATGTATTAATCTTTCCGATTGTTGAATTGATTCAATGTAACCAACGACTATTACAATTCATTTTATATCAAACTATATCATACTGTATACATGAATGTGCATGTATGTTTGTCTAGTTACATTACAACCTTTGAACATAAAACACCTCACTTACATGCAGTTAATCTGCTTTAGAAAGCCAGAAGAGCAGAACTCTTTAGAGTATACAATACCATAACCTTCTACCTCTCTGCAGTCAAAATATTATATTTCACAACAACATAAAACACAAATACGACTTCAAAGTGTCCACTCAAGAACCCTTAGACTGAGACACAAGTTCCTCACAAACACAACAAGTAGATGGTGACCGGAATAACAACATAATGTATGCACATACATATATATGCTTATAGTATTACTAATTAGCTTAATTAATTAGCCTACAGAAGAATAAAAAGTCTACTAGTCATTTCAATTGCCATATTGTCATGCACTCCATGGAGTTTTGAATTTAAAAAACCTACCTGTTGTTCATACTCATAGTTGTGCACTGGTTGTGCATACTGATAATAATAGAAGCCAAAATAAGAACAAGAATGGGTAACACAGGTCATTCAAATGTTGGGAGTAAAATCTGATGAAAACAAGATTACATTTTAAATTTGTTACGATCACCTCATAAAATGGCAACAAAAGCCGGGGTAATAGGCCTAAATAGGAATGCAGGGCCCTCAGGGAGAACAGTATAACTATTGATCAGGTTGCCCTGTGTAAAAAAAAAAATATATTATTATAACTGTTTAACTAGATTGCCTCCAAGATTTAAACTTGATATGTTTCAATTGAAAAGTAATCTCAGATCCTAATTCTCTCTGTAGAAAGTGATTGTCCCTGTTTGTTATGTTGAGCCTGGGTCTACATTATGTTATATAAACAAAAATATTGTCAAGTATTGTAATCGACAGGGCCTTTATTTGAAAGCTAGCTCACTATTTAAAGTCCTAGAAAACAAAACAACAAAGAGATTTAAAAAACAAAAAACAAACAAACAGTCAGGTCCATGAACATTAGTAGGGGTGCTATGAAGATCACTAGCATAATCAATGTGCTGGTTGAAACGTGCCAATTCATTTCTTTAGTATAAAAAATTATTTCATAATACACATCAGGCTATAAACTTGAACTTATCCTAGTGTTACTGATTTGTGCAAAAACAAAAAACAAATAAAAAAAGGTTAGTAAGAAATTAACCGGAAATGTATAGATACTTAACAAGTGCCACAACAATCTTTAAAAATATGATTTTATACCTTTTGGGATCTTCTCTTTTCTCTTGTCTGATAAGAGGGAGGTTAAAAATATGAAGTTGATGTCATCTTTTTCAAATTTCTTGAGCACAATCTTTATATGATTTCCTATCAGGCACACAAGAAGTAAAGGCTCTGCTCCTATAGTATCAACCTCTGCATTTCACTAGACCGCTTTACTAATATATTCAAATTTTAAGCATACTTTATGTAACAAAGGTTGTTCTTGACAACCTGAAAGCTTGCCCATAGCTTGCCTCATATAGCAACAAGTAATGCATGCAGGGTAGATTCCAAGTATTGTAGTTCATTCTATTTATATCAGGTTAATGAATATCCTGTCACTACATGTAAGTCCCCACAAAAGAAACATCCATAAATTTGAGTATGTAAGTAAACTGGACATTTGCTAATGTTACATGTAGGGTATTAGCTTAATGGAACTGCAATTGATGGAGATTATTAATATGATATTTGTCAAAACATACAGTTAAAGTGAACTATGTGTGATGAAGCATTTTTTACATGGCACAACATATTTACAAGTGATGATGATGACCTGAAATGGAAGTGTTCAATTAATAATTGATACATGAGATGATAGCAGGGTTCCTAGATAGTCACATGAGGCATCATCTTAGATTGTAATGATGTCTTCTACACTTTACAGTGGCACTTCTGTACTAGTTAGTGCTAACCCCTACCTTATGCAGCATATTTTTCTTTGATAATCTCTTTTCTACTGGAGAGTTCACGCTGCTCGTTGATGATCGAGATGTGAACTTTGACAATGAGTCCGTCTTCACTAAAGATTTGAATTCCTCATTGAGCGATGCCACGGTCGTCCTTTGGTCTCCCGGGGGTTCCCTTTCAATGTCCACCTCGATTGTAACAGCTGCAGGTTGGTCTAAGGTTGGATCTACTTGTACTTCAGGGACTGTTCGAAGCTCTTCTTTGGAAGGAGCTCTACCCGCATGCCCATTAGACTTAGAGGTTCCTTTGGTAGGATCTTGATCCGCATTCACTGCGTCTGAGCTCGTAACGAGTTGACCATTGCGATAGGTCACCCACTGGCCTGTGTTGGGGTCCTGAAGCAGATAGGAGGCGATGAGGAGCACAGAAGAAGGGCATTGGTGGTGGAGATCAGAGGTGGTGTTCCAGTGTGATAAAGAGATAGGATGGGATCAAATCTTGAGAACCAGTGGAAGGTGGTGGAAGCTATAGAGTCTGGTTAGTGATTCTCTAAAGTGTGTCTCCGAGAACAAAGACTGACCACAGACATGAGATGAATGGATACAATCTCTAGTGCTTCCTGAAGACCCCATTGTTAGGTGCAGATGGTGCTACAATGGTATTAGTGCATAGTACAATCATATGGTGCAGCAATGTGAAGTTAAATTATCTACTGAGGTACATGTACACATGTATACACAATATTGTTGTACATGGCTTGAATGGGGTGGGGTGGGGTGGGGTGGGGTGGGTGAGGGTGAAGTTGAGGGTGTGTGAGGGTGAGGTTGACGGTGGGTGTGGATTAGTTTACACAGTTATATGAATTCATCTTTGTGTATTAGTGTTCAAGCCTTAATATTTATTTTAAAAAACTGGAATCTATTCACCAACACTTAAATAAGGTTTCATTTTTTAAAATAGAGCCTGGATGTACACGTAAACTGGCGGGACGCTGAAGTGTTTACGAGGCAGAAATAAGCAGGTCCAAAACAACCATTTCCTAAAATTCACCTCTTTTTTTTCTTCAAATTTCTGAGTCATAGGTAAGTTAATTCTCTATTTTTGTTTAAACAATATTTCATTGTCTGTATTCAAACTATTCAATAGCATTGATGTGATAACACTTGCTGAACATTACTCCTTTCTTTCAGAAAATATGCAGGACCGAAACTATACCTTAAATGATATCAGCCTAAAATATAACCTTTGGAAGATGGAAGTAGTTCATAATTTCAGTAATTATACACATTGTAAATGATCAGAACAAGTTCCTTCTGTGTCATTTGGTAATGAAGGTATAAACCTAAACAGTTACTTTAAAATACACCTTACATTGCATATCAGATGTATATTGATTTGTCTTGTGAACTGTAAATTCAAACTACATTCTAACTTTCCGGCCAGCATAACTTCACAATCAATTAACCTCCGTTAGATATGAATAGATGTTATCAGAACACAAAAGGCATTATGATTCAAAATCATCATCATAATATCAATGTTTAGATTAAAGAATAATACTAAGATCTAGAGATAAAATCTACCCTACAGAGAGCCTTACTCCCAAAATTAGGGTACATAATTGACCTAAATTGGATACAAATGTATCAAAGTAGGATTACACTTTGAGACCTAGCTACCAAATATCAACAAATGTGGTTTTGGAATTCAGCAAGCATAATTGAGTGTCACTTCATTTCCTGGGGAGTGTTTCACAAAGATGAAGATCGACTTAATTTGGACTTGAACTATGGCACTTGTCAGGCCATTCATGCCACTGGTTGCTCTCACCATTGGTCTCTCAAGGGACGGCAAAAATCTACAGAATTTACATGCTTTGATACTTCATTGTTGAAGAAAAGAAGGGGAATTCTGTAGAATTGTGACCATGATATTTACGTCCTTGATAAACCAATGTCAGGAATGGTTAGAGGAACCAGTGGCATGAATAGCCTACAATACATGTAGTTCAAGTCCAACTTAAAGGTAATACAAAGTTTTGGGAAATTTTGAAAATTGGGTGGATAGTGATTCTTTACAATTTTGATATATTTGGATGCTCCTGTGGATGTATTATAAGCACTAGAAAATTTAGCCCCTAAAACACTTCTGCTTTCGAGAAAAATTGAATATAAAAATTTACCGGTGCTCCCGGTAAATTTTTGATAAATTTCAAAATGCGCCTACGGCCGTATTATGGTAGTTGCGACCATGACAATTTCAGAATATGCAGTTGTGATATATAATTTCCAAATAGGAATAGCCAATCGGTCGATTTTAGTCAAGAAACATTGTTTTATAGCTAAATTGATATATTGACCTTGAGAGGGAGCTATACAACATAAAGAGTTTATTATTTACAATTTCATAATTTTAGACTCGATTTCAATCGGGACAAAGATCACTGAACATTGTAGGATCGCATATGCTTCCAATATGTTCATTTGAACCAAATTCATGACCCCATACCAAAACTTTGTATTACCTTTAAGTCGGTCTTAGTCTTTGTGAAACACTCCCCAGTCTTTATATGTCATCTCAACAATTTCAAGTATACTGGCACTAAAATAATTGTAAGTCTTCTACATGATAGTTATTTTTCGCTATTCCTACTGTCTTTAATAATTTTCTTAGGTATTAGGTAACTTTTGACATGTATACTAACGTGCTGGTTTCATGGCTATTTCTACCTACTGATGGTCGAGATGATGTTCTTTAAAAAAGAGAAATATGACATACCAAGGTTCCCGTGACATAGAACCCACGAGTAGTCCATTCATTGTACACTTCATTTACCTTGACACAAGAATTAACAAAAGGTTTGCCAGATGCACAGTTCATGAGAAATTTAAAGACAAGTCAAAACAAAACAACAACAAAAACAATAACAATAACAATAATAGCATGAAATATCTACAGTATTACATGTCACCTTCAAAAGTAAAGAAATGAGCTTCTGTTTTTAAATGAATGAAAATTTGATGCACTATATGATCACTTTACTTTTTTGTATTAAAGTTGTGTAATAAACAATATCCGATACAATGCATAAAATTGTCTGTTTGGAGCCAGAAGGGTATATACTTTTTAACACAGAGTTAAGGACCTTCTGAACAGATGAAATGGTATAACCTACATCATGTATCTTAGTTATGTATGGGTGTGTTATATTATGTCCTGTCTTTTGAAGAAAATCAAAATCGGGGGGGGGGGGGGGGGGTTCTGGTTAAACCTTTTCAGAGGTCCTTAAACATGAATTACTTGACTTTCTATTTGAGTGTCATTGTGCTTGTTTCTCATGGGTAGACAATATACCTTTTACTTCTTCATGCCCAGTTATACAAAAAATTGGTTAATTACTTTAATGACGATTCATGCTGGTTACTTCTTACAAAGCAATGTTCACAACGTATGTAGTCAGAAGAATGGTAAGTTTCAAGAAATTGCTGTCCTCTCATAAGAGGTAGACATTAAATCTATAATATCAATTTATCAAGGAAATTTATTTTTTGAAAAACTTCTTGACTTTCATTATCAATCAACCACAAGGAGTAACAAGATAGACTATTGAGAGTCAGGCATGGATATATTACCAAGTCAATAATCGGTTCAAGGATTCAGGGAAGAATTTGAGCTGTTGTAATGTTGCGTACAGTAGTAACACTAGTAATAAAATTGGGATCTTGAATAGCACTCATATCTGTGATACTTTACACTCCTGGCACTCAAATGTTCTTATATTTTATTATTACGCACGGCTGCTATTACGGCGCTCTAGCATTTCCAGGGGATTCCGTTTTACTTCACCTGGGTGGAGAGTGGCAAATGTAATTTAACGGTAATGTATTTCCAAAGGACATTGGCCATGACAGAGATTTGACCCCTGTACTTCATAGTCCAGGAACTTATCCACTAGACCGCAACACCTCCATCATTTACTTAGCAGGAATAACAATATTCAAGACACCAGAACAACAATTTTAGATCTCATTTACTAACCTTCCGCAACCCTCCTTTCCTAGATGATCCAAACAGACCTACATGTCGGAGAGTAATTTTCCCTCGTTTCTCCATATCAGAAACAAAATCCTCCTTCTCAAGGCTTCTGCTTGGTTCCCTGACAAGACATGGTTCCTCTGAGCACTCTACTGCCCCTCCTCCTGAGGAAGACTCAAACTCTGCCATTTCTCTTACAACAGGAAGGTGTTGTGCTGAATGGAGCTGTATTTCATGCCCCAGAAGGATTGTCCCTTTCATCATCATCGATTCCAGTTGGTCTTGTTTGGCAAATTCTCCTTGAGGTCCATCCTGAAATTCCTCGGCTTGGTAGGCAATTCTCACAGGGGTCTGTTCTGGAAGGGATGTCGCCTCTTCACAGAACCTTCTTTCAGATTCTTGAATACAGTCCAATGTGGTCTCAGCCACCTTTCTTACTTCCTGTAGAGAATCTGGTGGAAGCACTATCTCATCAACTTTGAGAGCTAGAAGGGACTCCAATAAAATTGGAGGTGCTTTCGTTATGGGTGCTTTCCCGGATTGTGTACTACTTTCTTCACCAAGAGAGAGCATCGTGGCATCACCAGATTGGTGGAAATCTTTCTCATCCATCTGGTTTAGAGTAGCTGGAGATTTTATCTGTTCTTCATGGATCCCCTTTGACATTTTCTCATCTTGATCGTGAGGCTTGTACAGAGGAGGTCTCACACTGTCCTCTCCTACTTTTTTTCTTTCCAGGACCTTCTTGACGTAATGAGCAACCGTTTTCTTCTTTTGTGAGACCCTTTTATAATGCAATCCATCAGATCTCTCTTCACATTTCTCATCCTTTTCCTGCCTAATCGACATGTCCTCTTTGCTCTCGTTGACCTCTCCATGAACCAAACTTGAACTGCTTGTAGCAAGAAGAGCACCACTGCTCTCCATTTGTCTAACTTCATCTTCTCCTTTGCTTTCATCTTGTCTGTCGTCTCCATTCAGAGAAATATTTGAAGCATCACCTGGGTTAGCTGCATCTTTCATTAGTATGCTCCTCTGTTCTTCACCTAGATCTTGAAAGGTTTCAGGCTTTTCCCCATTCATCTGCAGAGGTTCCTCAGGAGGCACAGGTCGAAGTGCACAACATTCATCAGCTACAACCGTTGTAGATTCTAATCTCTCGGACTGCTCTAGATCTGGTAGAGACATCTCCTCTTCACACAAAGATTTTTCAGACTCTGAGATGCTGGTCATCCTATCTTCAGCCATTTGTCTTACTTCGATTAAAGGATCTTCTGGAAGCATCATTTCATTAGGCTTTAGTGCCAGCAGTGGCGTCATTTCCGAGCTTAATTCCAATGCTTCCTCTGCAGGCATCTCTTGAGCTTTGATTGCACCAGGTATTGTGCATTCACCATCAAGAAACCCTATGGATTTTGATTCTTCATCAACATCATTCTGCTCTGCATATGATTTCTGAACAGGACCAACATCTATGGCAGGAACTTTATCATGCTGGTGTAGTAACTTTGGAAGTATCAGAGATACAACTGGTCCTTCCATCACCATAACCTGGGGTTCTGAAGGGTTAACCATGACAGCTTCCCCACTGCTGACTTCTTCTGCAGTTTGCTTCAGTTCAACCTTCCTGGTTGGTGGTTCTTCCTCTTGGACATGTTCTGTCCTCTCAGTATCGTCTTTTTCTCCTGGACCCTTGGTACCAAGCTCTGATTCCACTTTGGGTGGACCAGTCCCGCGGATATCAAACTGCGTCACTCCGAGATCTCCATTCTGGCCAGGCTCCTGCACAGAGGCAAACCAGCAAACACTGTCTTGAGAACATTCTTTAGGAATGTTGTCCATGCAACATTCTTGATGAATCCAATGATGTACAGAGAAGCAGGTATGGGAAGAAGAGTTCCTTTGACAATCATGCAAACCATGAGATCAACAAGCAAATGCCCTCCCACTGAAATTACGTACACATAAATATGGATAATTGCCACAATGCCATGCCTTCACATGCAGATATAATAAGATATTCTTCAGTGTCATTTATTGGAAAGAATAGAGATGGTCCAGAGAGTGCCAACCAAAGCCAATAGACTATTTGATTTTGATCTGATCAACATATTTCATCATAAATTTTGGGATCAACTTAGACAAAAATATAAATTATGAAACACAAATTATGTACTAATACCTTTACTCATAAAACCCTGTAAATAGATGATTTTTCATTAGATACATACAAAGGAATGTAAAGTTGAATCTTACCCGTTTGTGTTGAAATGAGAAAACAAGATGAATTATGATCATTTTTGTTCTTCTTGTTTGCGTCATCTTCCAATGTAGTGTTGTTTATGTGATATTCAATAGGACTACTCAGAGTCACATGCTCGTCAACAAGATTACAGTCTACATGTACGCATATGAAGTGGATACAAATGATTGACATTGTTTATAGTTCAGATTGAAAACAAACTGAATGAGCCAAGCATTATCCAGAGCACTTTACTACAATTTCAAAGCAATACCTTGAATAATTCTTGACTTAATTTCAACTCTCTGATGGGTCCGGCCCCTGTGAGGTCACTCATGATCTTGATGGTGGCTGTGGATGGTTCAGGTTTTCCAGGTGACTTGCTCATCGAAGCCGAAGCTCCTGCTTCCAGACTGCTGTCAAAGGCCACTGGCACATCAGGGTCTGCAGCAGCAGGGGATCTCTCTGGCTTCAAAGGTGCCATCGCTCCTTCTGCAGAGTCCTGTACTTCTGGCTGCATGGCTGATAGTGTGACTTGAGGAGAGTCCTCTCCTTTGCCTGTGCGGATCTCTTCTTGCATTTGTCGCTTAGCTCCGATGAGAACCTGCTGAACAACTCCAGAAGCAGTTGCCAACAGTAGCCCTTCCTCTGTTTCACGGAGCGCCTGATTGTCCAACTCACTTCTTTCAATTTGGGGCCCATTGAAGGGAGACTTCATGCCATCCATAGTATCATCTTCATGACAGATGACCTGCTGTTTCTGATCAACAGCCATTTCCTTCAAGGAATCACCAGGCTCATTCTCAATTACTGCATTTGTCGTGATGACACAAGCCCCCACCATTTCATCTTGAGATTCTCCAAGACTTGACTGGTCAACTTCACAGAAGGAGACATAGCTCTTCCCAATTTCCAACTCTTCTTCCTCTAAACTAGTTCCCTCCTCATTAATAGGAAGTTGTGAAAACTCAGGGTTCTGGGTGGACAACTCCAAAGTTTGGTGGATTTCTTCATCACTCTAGGAAATGGGGAGAGAGAGATGAAAATACACAAAAACTGGTTGCTTCAGTCTATTCTCTCCAAAACAGGAATTGTTTTTTTTTAATCTTCTTTAATAGATGTAGCTTAAAGCAGTATTTGGCATGACAGTGAAAGTTGAAGATATATATAGTTGAGGATAACGAAAATGCCTTGCAACATTTGTGAAGCAGAACAATGGATGCATTATGTTGTTTTGAATTTTGTGGATGAGCAACCAGTTAGTGCGTACAAACCTCTCTCTAGGAACATACCAGCAGGGGTTTGATATACACATACAAAGAAACAAAAACCGGCAAAAGCAGCAAGAAGAGAAGAGGAGATGAAATTTTAAAATTATCGCCATACCTTTACCAGTCTGAAGTACAGACAGTGGCCTGAAAGAAATGCGACTGCTCACTCTTGGAGATCACTGGAGCGAAGATGGATTAAAATTAGTAGCCAAAGTTTCTATTCAGTGGAGGATTAATTCTTTACATCCAGATCCAGATGAATTCTTTCACCTTTCTTGACCAGAAGTGCTCAACTCAATAATGGGGGCATTATGCAATTTATTGTTGTGTCCAGTATTAAGGGGTGAATGAGATGGAATGCTCAAATCAAGGGCTTTTGTGCGCTCTTTGAAAAGATTGATTGTTGTGTCCATCTCCCTATAGCAATTCATCCAAATAAAAATAAAAGGAAATACTTTGAAAGAACAAGGACAATTTTTGTTCAGGAAAATTTTGACGAGTGGTAGTACAGGCACTGGAGGCTCTGTTTAAAAATACAAAACTGTAAAATTTTTTCTTTAATCAGATATAACCCTAAAACGAGCCTTCATTTTCTTCAGTATACAAGTGTAATTACTGTAAACGTTAGGAGTGGATTTTCCGAGTCTGAAACGAATTCAAGTTTGAGTCGTGCCCAGCTTTCCAGCAATCAATTATACATTGTTTTGTTCAAGCTGAAGTACATGTATACGAGCGACCATAAGAATTTTCAAGCAAATGCATTCCCATGTTCAAAACTTTTGTAGAAATCACATTTGGACCGTTGAGGAAAAAGTTTGAGAACCCCTGCCCTAGGCTAGGTGGTACATGTGGTTGTCTAGGGGGTAGTTGTCCAGGAAGGGGGGGGGGGGTAGGGGGTGGGGGTTGCATAGTCACGCTACCTACATGTAAGGTAACTATATCTGAAAGAGAGATTACTAATTACTTTTTACATGTCAGTCTGTAGAACTGAATTCATTGACTTTATTTAACAACGATAGGTATCTTTTGTTGTCTTGGTTTACTTGCTACAAAAAATACTGATTCTGATTCAGCATAATATTACCTTTATACATCAGGCACAGCAAGTAGCTTTGAAATCACATTCTTCAGCTCTCTAACTATTCAGGTTGAATTTTAATTCAACAAACAGGACACTTTTAATAGCTTCATCCATATGAATGCGAGCTGTCCTCTAAACTTAACACAAACCCAGCCAATACAAATTATTTTAGTGTGCAACTGACTAGTATGTGTCAGTATGAATGCATGTATAAGAGAACTATTTTTGATAAATGTCGACAAATTTGGAAATTAACTCAGTATTCCTCATACCAATATTGAAGTTATGGAGTATCATCAAAATTGCAGTTACTTAATTATAATATTTAATGATACCTACATATTGCTCTAGTAGCATATAAGGAGATTCAAATAAAGTTTCTTCAGTATACTCTAACAATGTTCCATTTGCATCACCATATAAGTCTTGACAAGTTGACACAGATGCCAAACTATAAATGGGCTTAAAACATAGTCATCAAAGCTTTCCTTTGAAACAGCAACATGTTCCTGATTTGAACTAATCACTTTTAACGATTCATTTTAGAACCAAAAAAATATTTTGTTTTCATTTTATTTATTTATTAAAAAAAAAATATATATATATATATTTTTTTTACATCATTTATTTTCTCACAAATCAACTTTTAATGACCCTCAGGATAAAAAGTGGCATAGCATTAATTATAGTACACAAGTGAAAGTTTGTAAAAATGAAATGATTTATTACAAGGTTATAATGTAGATCCATTACTAAGCATACCGGTACATTTAACAACTAAATTATGCATACCCTTACCAAGGTTGTATGTTAGGTTGTTAATTATAAATATGTGTAAAAATCATTAATGTATTGTTAATAGTAATCCTGAGTTATGATGCTGATGGATTTCAGAAAAAAATATATTTACACTATAAATGATCATGTGGTCTCCTATCACCGGTAGACCATTTTTGTAATGTAACCAAATTTAATGCATAGGTCTTTGTTAAGTGCCTGGATACAATTATTTCATTCATCTGTTACAAATAATTTTATTTCAATAGTCAGAATGCGAACTGCATATTTCAGTTGCTGCCAGGTAGGATAAACATTATGGCTTGTCCTACATAACAACATGTTATATATGTATTGTGCAGTCTGACTATTAAAATACAATTATTCATTACAGGTGAATGAAATATTTGTATTGATGCACTTCACAAAGACCTATGCATTACATTTTGTTACATTAATTTCATTTTCAGTGAATATTATATCCAACAATATCTCCACATTTTGTGTTATTTTTTTGCTGGTTTAATGATCCATCTCACTTCATAACAGGCGATTCTGAATTAGTTTGGCATTGATTCTTTTGAGATAGCATTCAAATAACAGAACTCAAGATTTGCTTTGCTGAAAACATACGTTGAGTGCAATGTTGAGTTAGCGATAACAATCTCTTCCCATCAATTAGTTCAACATGTGATGTCATACAAAGATAACTTCCCGTGCATACATAGAACTGTGAGTGCATGATTAATATATATTGTAAAGTTCATATATATCTTTAGCAGTGGGTAAAAGGAGATGAGGAGGCAGTAATGCTCTTGAAAAGTCATGAATAAATACTTTATAAATACATTTCCCCAAAAGCCAATACATGCCCTCTAAGAGTTGAATTTAGCATGTCAGCGAATCCCAAGTTAGATTAGAAATTACTAAGTATTATAACAGAGGAAAGACAGACACATTTTGTTAACCCAATCTACCTCAGAAGGCAAATGCAAATGTAAAATGTCAATGGAGTGCGTATGAGAAGGATATAGTTGTGTATAGGCTTGGAAAAGTGTTGTGCACAATATTCAATAACACAATAAGATTATATGAAATCAATAAACATGTTACTTTTACTACTACAATGCAAAATTTGTTTTGAAATTGAAATAATAGATGATGTAGAAATGCACTTTGATTTTTCATCATGGTGTAGTCTATCAACTGAAATGTTGATTTTTATTTTTTCACAAATACGTTCTTGATAATATATCTTCTTGAGATCATATTATATTATCAGTTGTTTGCGTCTAATATCTTATAATTTTTTTTTCTTTTCTTTTCTTGAGCTATTGCAGAATTTGAATTCTTAAGATCATACACACAAATAATAATGCAATCATTTAGCATCATTATTATCATCATCACAATCATCATTTTGCAAAGCATATGACACAAATAATATTCTTCTACCTGGGCACCATTACCTTCTACGATGATTAATGTTTTTGTCAATGTTTTAGATCCCTATTGCTTTCAAATTTCTTTCCTAAATAATAACCCCCTTTTCTTTGGCATAAAAGGGTATATACTTTGAATGAACAGTACAACTACTGCTACTTTCTTTCAAATAAAAAAGAAAGAATAAGAAAAGAAAGAAAAAAAAAGAAAATTTTTGTTCCATTTGGATGTCTTTTTTTAAAAGTCAAATTCTGCAACATTTGCCCCCTCCATCTCTAAAACCCTCTTTGTTTATTTCTTGTCTTAAATCAGGACATAGGTGGATAATATCGAAAACCCTTTTAAATCTATCCTTTCAGTTTATTTCAAGACAGAATCTAGGATAATCTACTAGTCCCTTTAGGTAGCATCATCATCATAATCATCATCATCATCATCACCATCACCACCATCATTATAGAGCCGATTCCTGAAAAGATACTTACAAATAATTACAAACTGACATCCCATACACACAAACACACACATCCATTTCTCATCCATCACCATAGCAACCACCACCATCTCTATCACTACCGGCTAGACTTACCCTGTACATGTTAGCTTCCAGGGCCTGTCTATGCAACCTTTCTGAACCACTGTAGTATTCACCTTCACTGAACGATGAGTCACCCTGCAAAAAAAAAATACATGAAAACCTTGTTCAGATACATGTACAAGGTGATAAAGGCGCCATTTTTGTTTGTTTACAAAAACAAACATGGAAGTGTAATAACGCCTCACGTTTCTGTTATCAGAAAAGTCAATGAATACGCATAGGACCTTTGCTGCGAGCAGTTGCCATTCATGTGTTATAAAAATGCTGCAGTTTACTAATTCGTATTTGGCTGGGGTTTTGGAAAGGGAAGATTTGATAGTGATGTCAGCGAACTTCATCACAGCTTTCCATCTAGGTCCACACAGCGGGGTAACAAGGATTTTACAACTGACCCAAACCAGCAAATTGAATGACTCCATTTTCATTAATTATATGTGTAGAGATATTTACGCATATTTGTTAACCCTTCCATTTTTTGGGGGGATGGGGGGATATTTTCACCCCCCCCCCATATCAGCACAGGAGAATTGCTCCTTTTAAACCCCTAATATGCATCACAGAAATGGGGGATGTAATACAAAATGGCCTAATAGTATATTATCTTTATTTCAATTTTGTTAAGGAGAGGCGAGTTGGCTCAGTGGGTAAAGCGTCTGCCTGTCAAACCAAAGATCCCTGGTTCAAATCCCACCCAGGCGGATGACTGACTTCTGCGTTGTGTGTTAAAGTGCCCATCCCCTTGTTTATAGAGGGAGGCTGTGTTAAGTGGAGAACACTCCGTCCCTCGGATAGGACGTTTAATGGAGGCCCTGTGTAGAGAAGAGTCACTACCTTTGCACGTTAAGAACTCACTGCACTCTTCGTATAAGAGTAGGGGAACCCCGGTGTAGTGGTCCACCTGCACACACCTCAGTATAGTACGATAATACTCTGTAAAGAGGTACAATTATGTACTCAAAATGGAGAAAAAAAAATGTACACATACCAAAGGCCTGACTGAAAAGTTTTCTTTCCTATTTCTTTGATTTTGTTAAATTTAACCTTAAGAGCTTAAGTAGGTCTTAATAACTCACCGTATCCTGAATGGCGATGGTTGGTATAGAGGGGTGTCCAGACATACCCCTTCCACCAGATCCGCCCCTTCCACCAGACCCGTTAGACCGGTAGCTCCTCTCGTCTTCAGACAGCTCCGCGCCATGCAAGTTTCTTCTGCTGCCTGCGGGGCTGTGGGATTGTCTTGATCTGGATTTCTCATACTGGCTATAATCAGCTGCAAATCAAAAACATATTTGATATTGTCAATCATGAGAATCGGAAAGAGGCTGGTTGCTTGTGTACATGGGTAATTCCATAAATTAGGGACCCACTTTGTGACATGTCCCTGTTACATGAGGAACCTATACATATTTGTGGCTCTGAGTATAGTGGAGTGAGATTGTAAAGTGATTTCCAAGCATAATATTGCATCCTCATACTTAGAATCACTTAACAATCACACTCCACTATTTAAGTCTTTACTCAGAGCCACAAATATGTGTGGGTTCCTTAAATGTAATAGGGACACCACAAATGTCACAAAATGGGTCAATAATTTATGAAATTACCCACAAGTATGTTACAACGTTTACCCTCACAGTGCCATAGTCGATTAACTTGCTCAAATTAAAATTCTTGGACAAAAAAAAAAGTTTTTTGTTTCCCCCTGAACTTCAGAATAGGCTGATGAAATTTATGGACGTTGATGTGTTGTTCAATTGACCGTGAAAAAAAAATTGTCTTTTGGTTTTTGTGCATGCATGTTTGATAAACTTTATAGCACTGTAGTGGTTAAATAAAGGCTTGGTGAAACATCTAGATATTACTCGCGCACTTATATTCAATTTAATAATGAAGTGATAATCCCATAATAATTTTTCAGAAAACATGTCGTTCAACATCCTTCACTGCTTGATTTGGTATTCAAAAGGATTTAATCCATCAGCAGGTACATAACCCGTTCCCCAGCATAACCATGTCAAACATTACGTTACTGTACCTCAAGTATGCCATAGAAATGTGCATTCATGTGCCCCCTCCTTCCCTCCCCCAAAATAATAAAGATGTAAGCGTTTTTTTTTATCGTCCCCCCACAAGAAAATCCCAGATCTGCCATCACTTTATACAGATCTGAACACAATACACTCCTACCTATACCATCATTACCGGTAAACAGAAAAATACTCATAACAAATTATAAGGGGAAAATTGTCACCTGGAAAAAAATTCAATGTAATACAAATAAAAAACTACAATTCACAACTCAAAATAAACAAGGAATCATTGTTCATAATGAGAAATAGGAATAACTTCAATATCTATATCCAGATTCTACCAAATGAGTATCTAGTTGTTCTCTCTCTCTCTCTCTCTCTCTCTCTCTCCCTCTCTCTCTCATACACACACTCACTCTTACTCTATCATTGCCACTTGTATCTACAACAACTTTAAAACTACACATGCAAACATACAATAACAATAACACATATTACACATTAAGACACTCATAGTGTACCTGTCATACTAGTGGTATCGAACATGAAAAGCTCGACTACAGTTTACAACTCGTTGATAAGGGTGTAGAGACAGACCGCTCATGCAGCCCTCTTAAAGTTACCAGGGGAGGATCTATTTCATGCAATCTTCTAAGATGACTCCTCAAAGAGGGGTAATGCACCAGAGAAAGAGAGAGGTAGGGGGGCCAGGAGCATTGGTAGGAGGTGCAGATACCAGTGGGTAGATAGAGAGACAGGTGGGTAGGCTGGATGCTTCATCTATAGTACTCTCAGCCAATCAAGACACCGCCCATGGTATACAAGACAGGACTAAAAGTGGCTAGGCATTAATCAACTTCACAAGTGGTCTACGTTTTCATTTTCCATCTTTCTAGAAATATTCAATCATCATGACGGATATCTCTTCATAGCAGAACATCTATTTCCTGCTATGGGAGGATTTCCTTGAGTTTCAGTGGGATATGAACGTTCAAATACGCTTAATTCAAAGATGAGTTTGGGATAACCAATGTTTCATGCTGCACAATATACCAGTAACAATAAGCTTTGCGAAGAATGATGTCTTTTGTATTTTATGTTTATTTATGTTTCAGAAGATTGTAAGAAGAATAACCAGGTTTATCAAAATTCATCAGGTCTTCTTTTGGGGCGAAAAATTTGTATTTGCTACACAAGATCTTGATGATAAATAATAATCGGAATATGAATGGTTACCATACTTCGAAATGAGAAATATAAATCCCTGGTTACGTTAAGTATAAATTCATCAATTTTTATGTTATATACCTGTATGCAACTACATTTGACATATGGTAAAGGAGAATATATAATTATACACTTGAATATACCCAAGGACAAGCTATTCATATCCAACAATAAAATACAGAATTTGAGGACATCAATTTGGTAATAAACAATAAATAGGACACTAAAGGTACCCCTATTGGAGGAGAATATTGCTAAATATGTGATTTTTCACCCAATCAAATAATATAAACCAAATAATATCTAAGTATTTATAAGCACCTCCAATGTGTAGTTCTTGTCATTTTTTAAAACTCAAACAACATTGTACATACCCCCCCTCCCCTTTTTGGAATTCTTATACAATCAAGGATATCATGACTTCATAAAAAGATGTGTATTTCTTCTAGTTATATAAATTGTAATAGCTTCAACTTAGTTTACATAGAAAACTAATTAACATTTGATAATTTGCTTTGAATAGATAAAAATGCTTAGTTTAGCCTGCTAGGGCTGATAACTATCCCTACACCCTTATGATGCAATGTATTTGTTCCGTAACTGATTCACAGTTCATTCAAGGATTTACTTTTAATACAGTCTCCCTGTTACACTTGACTGCATCTCTAAACTTCTTATAACTGTTAAATCTGATAAAAGAATTAAAGGCTTGCAAAATAAAGGAGGGTTGGGCATGCAGATTGAGGTGGGAAGTCTGTGAGTTAACATTTAGCAGGCTTTTACTAAACCACCACCATGGTCCATTTCCCATCATGCAGTTACCTCTAATTCTAGAAACAAACAATAACCAACAAATTTCACAGACACTCAACATGGATAGGTGCATTCATATTGTTAAAGAAAACATATTTATTTAATTTGTATGAATGCTCCTTGTATGGCTTTAAAGTTGAGAGGCAGAGCGGTAGTGAAAGGATGGGTATCAAATGCTCTTGATGCATCAGAAAGTGGCAACGATTGAATTCATCAATGGACAAACACCAACAATTATTAAAAAAACGGCTGAGGTTTGAAAACTTTGATCTTACTATGAAAAGTTATGAAGTTAGCTACACACGTTTATGAGCACACTATGAGTTAAGTGGCGGTTACTTTTGAGCATGGAAAAAGTGTGAACTTTTGGGGGGAAACCCGAGGTGCTTGCATGTTTGTTAGTACTATGAAAACATATCGTTATTCAATGAATTATGACATGAACTGAAAACAGATATTTTCAGTGTCCTCTTCTTTGTATACATAGTGACAGTAATTCTAATTTTTAAATATTTTCATAGAGCATTTTGCAAAACTGATTGAAGTGAAAACATGACATAAATGAGCACGGAACATACTTATAATGTACTAATGACACTTTCCACATACTCGGTAATATTTCTTTCAGTAAATTCCAAAACATTCCTACACTCTTTCTAAACTATATCGGTGGATTCAAATATATCTATATAAAATGGAAGCACCAAAATCAATAATTGGAAGAAGATGTTATTGTTAATAGCTCTTAACAGACCATCAATACAATTTAACTGTACATAAATAGAAAACAAGTACCGGTATATACAAAAATGTCTCACTGTCATTGAGAAAAAGGTGGTTTAATACTTCATATTTAAACATTCATTATCTTAGACAACAGATTTAGAGCTGTCATACAAACTTAGTGTTCTGCTTCATTGAAATACTCTTAAAATATTGTCCAGAGGTAGAGGGTTGATATGGATACAAGGCAAAGGTATAATACTCTGTTTTCAGCCTTTTACCAATGTTTTTTCTTTCCAAATTGAATCTTAAAAGCACTAATGTTCAGATTTTACAACTACAGGTCTTTCAAGCCAATGATCTTTGAGACATATATGGTATTTCTCAATACTATAATGGTAATGAATTATTTTGAAATTTATCTATTCCAAGCTTGAGAAATGATCTCACATAAAAACAACAACCAAGAGATATATAATTAAAAAAATATTCTATGTACTGGTGGGATTCATTGAGAATACTGGCTAAGGCACATTTCAAAATAAGTGGCAGTTATTACGATCATAATTAGTCATTTGAGAGCACAGAGAAATACACTCAGGAAAGTTGTTCACAAACAAAAGTAGCAATGTTATGAATTATTAGATAGAACAAATGACTATAATATTATAAACCCAATTTGATAAATAAAGATATAGAGTTGTTCACATTTTCAGATAGTAGGTAAATAAATGCAGTATTTGTTTGAAATATAAATTCCTGTAAATCCCTTAATCTCTCTCAAAACTATTGCTAAAATAACCTTGTGCAGTGTTACAAAAACCTGGATAAAATTTCAAAGATCCATTTTGGAAAAAGTTTAACACAGAAAATCACAAAGAACAATATCCCTGAATTAGCCTTCTCAGATGCACAACATCTCTGTATTTCTTTTCTTTAAAACCTTGAGCTGCCTCACACCACAATTGAAGCCATGAATATACAAATAGGAGTTGAAATAATAATACTGATTCTGGTGATATGCAGACAAGTATACAGAATCGATGCTTTCCTAGTCATGCATACAAATAACAACCATGGTCCCATCCTATAACGATAAAGAGTTGTGATGAAGACAATCAATCACAAATCATCACATTTTTAAATTATGCATTCATACGGGGGCCAAGCATTAAGATGCCATGGCAAGAGAGGAAGCATCATACCTAGTAGGTCAATAATACAACATACCGGTAAATACAGGTTATACATAAAATACCGGTAAATACAGGTTCTACAAATATTGCGTATGTGTTATCATCCTTACAATTTTGAATCATACGACTGCTCTAGATCTGCATCAAATTCCTCAGGTTCCTCTATAATGACAGAGAGCTCACTGTCTGAACTATCATCAACTGGAACAGAGAATTGTCTGTTCGTTCTCCTACGGCTGAATGAATGTGTGGGACTGTTATCGATCTCATCATGACCATCCTGTTCAATGGTGTCATCCTCATCCTCATCGCAAGATGATGAGGATGATGATGAGGATGACTCGTTGTCACCATCGGTCTTCAGAGATCTTGGTCCTAATGGAAGACCAGGCGTTGATGGTTGCTTGCGATAGATCTGAGGCTGAGGAATCGATTGACAAACATAAGGAGTCTTTGGCCTCTCCAATGGCTTGGATCCTTCTTTGTTAACTCCTGCATCTTTGAGAGGAGTGTATCTTCCCCTGTTGAGGTCTGCAGGACCCGTAGGCCTATCCTTGTCCCCTCCAAATGTATACAACTGAGTCTTCCCATCTGGGGTACTAGAAAGAACACCAAATGGTGTCTTTGACTGCTTCATCAGCCCTTTCTTGGAAGCATATCCCACAGATGCTTCAGCATCATCCAATTTGGAGTTACTCTTGCCCTTTTTCTTACGCCTGGGCTTTGACTCTACAGAACTATCTGTGCTTGCAGTAACAGTGTTCCTGGATGATCTTTTGGATCTTTTCTGTACATTTTTCTCACTTGCTTCGCTATTTGAACTCTGTGGACTCTGTGGACTATCCACTGATTGTGGATCACTTTTCATTCTCACGGTTTGTTCCTTCCCACTTGAGGTTTGCCCTTGATCTTCCTCAGTTGATTGTTCCTTCAGCAGAGACCTCATTAAAGCTTTGTTGTACTCCAATTTTGATTTGTAACAAGCCTCCTTTTCCTCTGATGATTCGGCAATGAGAGATGGATCAAATTCAAGGTGAGCCTCATCAAGAGAATCACTGTCACTGGAGATATCTAAAGACCCACTGAACCTCTTTGAGTTGTCCTCATCATCAGAATGGTTGCGAGCTGGTGGAGATGGCTTTGGAGGTGCAAGTGGCGTTCCCATGAACCTCTTTAAAAATGAGGATACAAGGGAATCACTCTCCTCTCCTTTCACAGACAGTTCACTTCCTGAAGACATCCCCGAAGACATCCCTGGCAGGACCAATGGAACCAGCCCATCTGTATCATCAAATCCCCATTCACTTACATATTCTTCTTTCACTGTATCCTGTAACGTGGCAATTTTCCCTCCCAACAGCAAAACTTTTCTCCCTGTATTATCATGGTCAAAGTCTGGATACATGTCTGTGTCGCTACTGTCTGAGAAATCAAGTTTTGACAGATCTATCGAGCTGCAATCGCTACTATCATCATCTTTTTCATGGCTTGCTACGTAGTGTGAATTTATACTTCCCAAATCATGAATGGATAATTGTACATTGTTGAGTTCCCTAGCAGGCTGGCTTTCTTTTGAAATATGGTCCTCAAAACTAGGATGTGTCTCTGCCAACTTCTCCTCACTGCCTAAATCTCGCTCATGATAATTGCTGTCCTGTTGTGCAGCTGTATTGGCCTTGTCAGCAGTGTTGTCACTTTGCAAGTTCTGAAGCAGACTTCCCTGTTCCTGAAGATACAAAATATCAGCTAAAACCATGTCTTTCTTGGATACTGAACTCACCCTATCACCTTCAATTGTAAGAGCAATATTGTTGTTTTCAATGTTTGGAAAGAGGTTTGGTGCAAGTTTCTCAGACAGGCTCACTTCTGGTGATATCTCCTCACTCTCAAGAATGACAAATTCATCGGGTGAGCAATCAGAGTGTAAGTACTGAAGCATAGGATACTCGCTCGCGGGTGATATGGTGATCATTTTCCCATCCAGCACAATTTTCCTCGAGCCAGAATCCCAGACACGACCGCCAGGTGACATGCCGTTTGTCTTCAGGCGCGATTCACTCGATACAGACACAGACGATGCAGATTCATATCCAGAACTTGCTGCAATGCCATGTTGCTGTAAGATGGTTTTTTTTAGACTACCCTCCTGCAGAACATGATCAGTACCGGTACTTTGATTATCACTACTTTCAATCGTGATACATTGTCTATCTCTCTCCGATGAAACATTTTTTTTTTTGGCATCCATCTCTTTTGCATCTGCTATAGTGTCCCAAGCTACTGTGCTGGAGCTTGTGATGCTCTGCGTGTCTGTATCTGACTGACGAGACGATTCATCTCCCGGCGTTTGATCCATATCATCAGAAACTGATTGATACTGAAAGTCATAATCACCACTGCCTACATAAACCCTATCTGAACCGGGAGTATCAAATTCATCGGAGTTGCTGGTTGGTTTGTTATGAACACTCAAACCGGCGGTGTTGACATGCATTCTGTTAGTCACATGCCGAGAAGGCCTTGGGGAGCCTGTATGTGGGTTGGTTAAAGGGGCAGGTGAGGTAGTATTAGATGAAGGTGAGGGGTTGGCAAGCTGGGGTAGAGGACTTGCCTTGGAAGACGGTGCACTGCCCTGCCCCTCCTCAGAAACCAATGACATAGCTTCGCCCTCATCAGGGTGCAGTACTGTCGTCATTGAAGAGCTTGTTGTGGTGAATTGCTGTGTATCTTCTTCTTTATCTACTAATATCCTGTCCATCGACAAGTCATATCTACTACCCTTGCTTCTATGTTCTAAACTCTTATTGGATTTAGTCGTGAAAACTAATTCTGATATGAATTTGTTGTTACTGGAAAATTGCACAGCACTTGGTTGGTTAACTATTTGGGAGTTAGAGCTATTTACGGGGAGAGGAACATTACCCCCCAACTCATTTTGATTGGTGTAGCCACTGTGAATTGAACCTATGCCACTTTCAGATGCATTGCACTTGCTATCTTGCATATTGAGGTCTGGATACAAAAAAAAGAAAACAATACAAACAATCATGACCAAGTTGAACATAATTCAGAATAACAGCACAAGGCAGTGGAAATGAGAAAAAGGAGTATCATTTAAAGAGTGAACAGAGTTTGAAGTGAACATAAGAAATGTGTTCAATATAGCAGCCTGGGATACAGAAATGATTCTAACGCACTTCACAAACATTCAACCAATGCATTTACAAATTGATTCAGATTAAAATTTGAAGATAACATTCTGAATATACATACAAAAAGACAATAACAACAAAAATGGGGGAAAAGAAAACAAATACATACACATTAACTTGTATAACAATCAAATATTCACAACATAGACATAACACAGTCAACATAGAGAGAGGAATCAGTCATGTGAATGGTATTCTATACCCTTACGTTATCACCATTGCAAATCTGACATTAATATTTTTGCCCCAAAAAGAGGACGTGTATGAATTTTTGCAAACATTCATCTATAAACTGATAAAAATAGCACACGTTATGAAGTGTCAGGCACAAATATTTCATTGTGTAAAAAAAAAAAAAATATTGGCTCTTTTAACGGTTTCTGATTTTTTTGAGTACATTTCTTAAACTCATTTCCTGATATTAAAGATGCCGAGATCATTTTTTTTCAACCAAACTTTTGTGTGATGAATTTTGATCTTGATGTTCCAATAAATTGGGAAATAGTTAACGCCCTTTTGGCTCCAAACATGCGATATATTAAATAGACCCTTCAAGCAGAAAGATAGCGACAAAAGGAATAACCAGAAGCAGAATATGTGGAAAATACTTTTTCATTGTTTTGACAACTATCATGGTATGTCATAAATGCACTCCACTTTTCCTGCCTATATTCAAATACAAGGTATGAAAAGTGAAATATTGTCTGATTGGAAGAAAAAAGATACACGCATGGTGCATAGAGGTTACATGACTCATTTTATACCTGAGCCTCCAGAGGGATGAATTGACGTTTGGTCTACAATCATTTCGTCTGCTACCAATTGGTCTATTCCCATATGGTCTACAACCAGTTTGTCTACTGTCCACATGGTCTAATAATCATTTCGTCTACTTATCATTCGGTCTCATCTCCAATTAGTCTAATACCCGTTTGGTATATTGCTCATTTAGTCTAATATCCAGTTAGTCATCTCCAGTTTGTCTAATGCCCATTTTGTCCATAAGGTTTAATAACAATTGATGATGATAATTATTTATGATTATATTGATTGCTAGACCATATGGATAGTAGACAAAGTGGGATTAGACAAATTGGGATTAGACAAACTGGGGATTAGACTAACTGGGGATTAGACTTACTGGGTATTGGACTAAATAAACAATAGACCAAATGTGTATTAGACCAAATGAAATTAGACCAAATGTATATTAGTTTAAATGGTCATTAGACCAAATGATGAGTACACACAATGATTTTTAGACCATGTGGATAGTAGACAGGCTGAGTAGACCATATGGGAATAGAAAAATTGGGTAGTAGATTGTTTGTAGACCAAACGGCAATAAACCTCCAGATGTACTTATATCCTGGATTTCCTGTTAACAAAAGATTGCTATTTAGGGATAGAGTCACATGCAGACAGTTTCCTTTGTGAAACAAATTTCAATGGTTATACAGGGATTGAGATATTGTGACATATTATGAATGGTTTTAGGTAGCAATAATACACCCAGGTAAACAGGGATGAAGAGAGGAAGAAAAGTTACAAAAGGTTAGGCTCAGAAAATAGAGAGTTATAACCGCACAAACAAGTTACAGGATGAACAGACCTTGATGATATGATTCTTAACAATGAGGGTTATGCTAAAATGCATCTTCAACAAAAGGCCCAGCTCCAACCTTCTTATAAAGCTACCCCTGTATTAAACTCCAGTTCAACTTAGTTTCTCCAGCAATTAAGTGCTTTGGCTGGATATAGAAGTTATGCTCAAATACAGATTTTCAGTAAGATCTATGCATGTGATAAAGTCTTTATATGTTGCTATGATTGTTCGTAACAAGCTCTCATGTTTTTTGCTTTACATTGTATTTGGAATTGAAATAACATTTTAAAAAGAAGAAGAAGAAGTGTTTCTCAGAAATCATAGACACTGAAATTGGCATCAGAACTGGTAACTTACAGACAGTGCTGTACTGCTCCATACTAGCACTGGGACATGTACTTTACCAGAGTTTTTTGCTCAAACTTTCACTGACCCATTGCTCTCATTTTTCTGCTTCTATTAAAGACCGTCAATACTACTGGGCCAGAAGGGATTAGACCACACAGCGAGGTCACTGACAGGTGGCTATCTCATTAACTCAGCTCTCAACTAACATAAGAAAAAGAGGTTCATGGGGGACCAACAGGCACCGATTGGGGAAGTTTTCTATATAGAGGGAGCATGTAGCTACAAGTAGTACAGTGGGGCTTTAAAAGCAACTTAAAATCAGGGTGGACTTTCCCCTTTCTTTGCTCCAGGCTTATGTGTAAAGGGTTTAGATCAGTGTTTAAATGGAGACTGCAGGTGTCCAAGTCTGAAACTGAGACCAAGGCTTCCAACATCCAAATATTCATAAATGAATGACGCACACCAACAAAAACTAAAACAACAACAAAACAACGAGACGAAGACCTTAGGTTTACTTTAAAAACAGTAACCTAGCTGTAATCGGAACTCACTTAATACACAGATGAGCAATTACACTTCATTACTAAGTCCCAGGAAGCAGAGATCTTTGCGAATGCTTCATGTATGACAACATATTTCCCATCATAGTCATCAATATTATTTCTCACAGCTATTACACAATACAAAAACTTAAAGCTAACCCCTTCACTTCTGAACTTTTAAAAACAAATCTCTTGCCCATAAAAATATACAGAAATATATCAGAAAATAGGTGCATTCACATGCAGTAATTACCGGTAGTGATTTTTTGGTGCACACTCTTAAACTTGATTTTATTTGCCATCGTTCACACTTCGTTAAAAAAAAAATCACTGGCGTGAGCGAACAAGCGATGGGTTCGAAGGTCTGCACCGCGCATTTCTCTATTTTTATCCTATCATCCTCTCTATCTTTCCTTGTCTCCTTCTTTCTTATTTCTATATCTTTATTTTTATTCCTTCTATCATCTTCTCTATCTTTTCCCCTTCTTCTTTATTTTCTATCATTCCGTATATCTTTCTTTATTTTTATCCTATCATCTTCTCTCTTTCCTTTTTTTCTTCTTTCTTCTTTTCTATTATTCCTTACATATTTCTTTATTTTCTCCGATCATATTATCTATCTTTACTTTTTTCCTAATTCTTCTATTCTGTCATTCACGCAAAATAAATGATAAATCAATTTTCTAAAAATCACTCATATTCTCATCGTTCACAGGCACCGCAATTTCCAAGAAAGCTCACTTCCTAATGATTTTTTGCTGCGCATTCATAAAAAAAAAATTAAAAAAAAAAATTATGAAATTGTGTGAATGCCCCTAATTCAGTGATACAATGAACTCACTCCTACATCCAAATCAAATGATCATTCAAACACGGTCATGTGTGATTCATTTACTGAGACTTTCCCACATTTTTTCATGAAAAAGCACGCAATAAAAAGTATGCCGTACTGTCCAATGATTTTTAAGTGCAATGCCCAGCAGTGATATTGTAGACATTAATGTGTATAAACCATGTGTGGTTAATACATGTTTAGCACTACGCATTGATGCGCTTAGAGGCAAGATGCCGCTACAGTAAGCCTATTCAACTTTGGGTGTACATGTATTTGTAAGCGTTAATGACACAAAACAATCTTGAATTGAATTCTTTTACATCAAATAACAAAGACCTGGAAGTTTCCGTGTATAAAACAAACAATGCACATTTTAATTTGTTCATTATGCTGCATTATTGTAGAGCGCTTAGAGACTTCTGCATAGGAAGTGTTAGGCACTATATAAGCAAGGATAATTATTATTATTATTATTACAGGATCTATCCGCTTACAGCCTCAACTGGAGTGCGGATAGATCATATAAAGAACTCATTCACAAGCATCGTTTGTATCAAATTAAACACAGCACTGTTACCTGAGGTTCCATCTATAGGCCATTCCATCACAATCTGCATGATGACATCAATACTCCTTACTCCCATCTGTCATATACCAAGAATGCATAGCACTAGCAGACAGTCTAGCTACCTCGTCCAATCATGTTCATTGTGGCACTTTAGATAAAGCATGAGTTGGAAAGCTCTGTTTGAAGCCCTATATTTCTTCACCAACTCCACATACTCCAGCCTGCAGCGCACTTTTATCTCTTATTTTCTCTTGGATACTTATAAATACTGTTTTTAGTCCTTGAGGAGCGCTGTAGTAACCGTTTTGGTGAAAAGAGTTTCCTTTGTATAACTACACTGGTAAGAAAAAACCCTAGCTATGCAGACTGCGGCATTTCGCACCTCAATGACTCTACATAATTATATTGACCAAATAGTATTCCAAAAGAGTGCCATCCTACTAGGCAGACAAAAGTGTAATGTATATAGCCTACATGTAGAAAAGGGATCAATGAAATGCTTTGTCCATTCTCTCTTTTTTATCTTCTTTTTTTCCCCACTCATCCATGTATGTAAATTAGATTTATTGTATGTATGATGTGCAATATATTAAAGTTTCCATTATTATTATTGTTAATTTTTTCCTTGAACTAATGTTTGATTGTTTTCCATATTGATGTATTTGAAATATTCTTTATATCTTTGAACTTTGTAATCTTTGTTTGTATCAGTCTACCGATTGTTTTTACATGGAATTTTGACTCTATAAACCGAAATGAATGAATGAATGAACTTGACATCATAATAACTCCATGCTGTGCGAATGTAAGGTAATCTATACATTTGGTCAACAGAGGGAGCTATCCCCAATTCATCTCAGTTGCATATTGCTTTCATTACTCATAACTAAATTATTCTTAGAGTGTAAACTCTCTCTATGGACATGTTTTATCCATTAAATTTCAATTGCATCAAAACTATAATTTGAGTGAAGAATCTAAATTCATGAATGTCAAATTTACAGGTCATATGATAAATATATTATTTTACCAATTTGAAGATATTTTGTACAGCCATCTGTAATATAAATGATAAAATAAAATCACTTTAAAAGATAATTTTTTAATCAAAGCTTGTATAATAAGGAGAGTTGGCCTTTTAATAGCAATGATATGAAATGATGTAGATACCATCTATTTTCACCTTTTTATAAGTTGATAAACAGAGAAATCCTGTTATATTTACAAAATGATACCACAATCCATACCTTATGGGGCGTACGTTGCAAGAAAGTTGCGATTGATATTTCGCAATCGTTTGCCACTCAACTTTCTTGCAACGCCCCACTAGTCTCCTAAATTTCCTAGGATTTTGTTAGGATTAAAGTTATAACAATCAAATTAAGTTAACTAGATTTAGCTTCAATCCCCCCCCCCCCCCCCTCTCTTACTATTGGGGCATCGCAAGAAAGTTGAGTCACGAACAAATTTGCAATTAATCGCAAGACTTACGCTTGATTTGGGGGATTTGCAATTGCTTGCAACTTTCTTGCAACATCCCCACTGTTACCAGCCACACAAAGATAAAATGAATAAAATCAGGAGGATAACCAACTCCTCTGATTTGAGATAAAAAGGAAGATGGTGCGATCCAGAGACGACAAAACAAACAAACATGTATCCCTTGCTTTTGACATTAAAGAGGAATTAAAACAGATGCTGACACACGAGGGCTAGAGGGCCAACTCAAAGCATACCAATCACCTAATGATCATTTATGTACAGATAGAATAGATTAAATTCAACCTCAAAACAAACTTTACCTGGCATTATATGGGTTAAAGGTTAAAAGAGGGTGAAAAGGGACTTTTCGATTTGCACATTCACTAGGGGACTGCGAAGAATGCGGTCACTTTTGAAGCAGTGCGCATGGACATCGACGAGCTCATCGTTCGTAGCAGAATTCTCGAACGCGTTCGCCCTTGTTTTGCCGTCGTTCGCAAACTGTGGCGATACATGTTTTCGTAAGCAATCTTTTGTAGGCACGAAACATCACATTGAAGTCACAAAATGAACCCAATTGACCTAATTCTAAAACCGGAGAGGGGTGGAAGCGTGAATTCTCTTAAATTAACACATTTTTGTGTCTGTATTTTCCCTTAAATCAAAATTGTTGCACAATAATTCATCAAATGAACACATTTTGTTTATGCATCGCCATTCTGTTGCAGCATAATTTTTGAGATCATGCAGTCCCATGCTGCTGCACCAAATTTGGTGTGTTGAATCTTTAGCTTTTCGATCGAATTTCGTGCTCACTAAGCGAGCGTCGTAGCTGTGTAAAATTGAAAACGTCACGATCAACAGTCAGCGTGCCTCGTCAACCCTACTTAAAAATAACCGCATACGTCGCAGTCCACTTATGTACGTGCAAATAAAAAAGGTCCCTAATAAAATGAAGTAGAGTGTACAACCGTGCGCATGGAACTGAATTCTGTGTGCAGGTCTTTTGCTATACAGTGCATCGACTAGTCTACTGACTAGAAGCTTTTATGTTTCATGTAAATGAGAGCATATGTTAAAACCAGCGATATCTCTTTATTGGAGTAATATTTAGAGCTCATGTTTTTAATATATATACTAGCATAGTGTAACGATATGGAATCCACAGCTAACAGAGTAAAATATTTGTTGGTGAATGGTACACATACAAATATTGTTGTTCAACCTGTACAAAAATGATTCATTACATAAAACAATGTTCAAACTTAATTCCTGTCATGGGTAATTTTCCATCAAGCTCTCCATGATCAGGAGGGTGTTTCACAGAGATCCTAAGTCAAACTTTACTCTAAGTTGGACTTAATATTTATGGAGAGCCATTTGTAGCCTAAAAATAAAATATATTCAAAAGCGAAAATTCAATTATTTAAAACTTGTTATAAATTCCACATCAAGAACATGAAATCTCCTTGAAAATAGAAGATATGAATGATTTGAATCAATATTTTATGCCTTTTAAAATAAATTTTACACAACATTTCCATAGATGCTAACAGCTTTCCATAATTGTTAAGTCCAACTTTGGATCTTTGTGAAACACCCCACTGGAAATGACTTGTCAGCTGGTTCACGAACAATAATAAGAAATCAAACAGATTTTACTTACCAAATTGGCTTGCTTGAAATGACAAAAGGTTTGGCATGATGTAAATTAAAAGGATTAATTTAAGGAATGGTGATTAGATTTGTTAAGATGGTGATGAGATCAATCCTACCTGCATCTCCTCCCTGCCTGCCCCTTCGGCTGGTTGCTGGAGAACCGTTCCGTGATGGGATGCGCTCCATTGTGATGTCAGCCGTACCATGCACCCCGCCTTCAACACCATTACTGCGTTGGTAAGAAGAAATCAAGAAATTTTATTAACACAGAATTCAATAAAAAAGAATGTTGATATATGACGTCTTTGAAAAGACCTGTTGTACCCATAGGGTCATCTTTCTGAAAACTGACCAACTGTATTTAAAAGAGTTTTTGATAGTGATAATAATAATTGCAATACTTATGTACTGCTTACCATAAATATGTCCCTTTGTGCTTTGATAGAGAAAGAACTTGAAATAGAAAAGAATTGTTTTCATATCCTGTACAGCATGGTTGTATGTACCGGTATTGTAAATGGATATTCATACATGTATATAGTATGCTCACTATGCTGGAATGGTAAGCGCAAAGTTTTCCCTAATGATCATAAAGCCTAGCTTGTCTGAGATTCCTTTTTTTCCCCTCTCACTTAAATCAAGCAATATAAAATATTTTTTCTCATTCTCAAACTGAAATGTACAGTACTCTGTAAACTTATTTTATCCATATTACAGTCTTTTGTTACTTGTATAATTCATCTGTTCTATTATATATTGTAATACTGTAAGGTTTATACATGTATATGTCATTTTAATTTGTGGATATTTGAGTGGAAAAATAAATCAAATCAAATCAAATCAAATCAAAGAAGAACAAAAATGGTACCTAATAAAATGCTGTAAATCCTGAGCCAAGACAGTCAATGAATTAATTTTTTTTCTTTGCTTGGGTATCATCGAATTGAATCGATTTGAATATTGTTCAAAATCCATAAGTTGTACAGCATCAGGGTGCCATGATTATTAAAACCGATCAACTACATGTAAGTGTGGCTTACAGCTCTGAGGTGACTTATACCTGTACATGAAGGTCAGAGCCAAAAGGTTGTAAACTATGTGTTATTATATATATGCAGTGGCGGATCCAGGGGGTAAAAAGGGGGCATGTGCCCCCCCGGCCACACAAAAATATGTTAAAATCAGCCCTAAATTCGCCCAAAATTTACTGAAAAACAGGGGCGTGCCCCCCCGGCCAATCTCTTTCCCACCGTGTGCCCCCCCGGCAAGAAATTCCTGGATCCGCCCCTGATATGAGTTTAACGCCTTTTTGGCTCCAAGAAGGCAAGGATGATACCTGTTTCTATTTTGTTAATTGCAAGGTGTGGATAGAACACTAACCACTGATCACCGTTACCATGGAAACTGATGGGAATTATGAAATGCCATATGGTTCTCTCATCTGTCAAAACATGTGACAATGAAATGGCATGATATAACAATTCTGTGTGAAAAGGAATTATTGACAAAAAAGTGCCATATGGTTTCAACAATTTGGAATCAACCAATAATGCCATAAATCATAATGCAGAGATTATCAATCTTGAGAACAGCGTAATGAAATTTGTTTAACTTTCACTAGGACTCTTGTTCTACAACGAATTACTGATACACTGTTCAATCTAGTAAACTTAATAAAGGTTCAATTTTTTCTTACCTTTGGTGTATAATGATTTTTTTATAAAGTTATTTATTTCTAATCTTTTGTTAGGGTAGACCATTCACCAATAATTATTGGTCTTCCTTAGGGCCCTGAATAGGAACTCTGTACATTTCATTTAGGTAATGCTTTCTGTAGACTATGGAGTCTGTATTTTCTGGTTTGGGGTATTATTTCAAAAGTCTGGTGTTCATGAAAATAACAGCTAAAGAGACCAGACAAAATATCTTAATTCAATTTATTTCATACTGAGATTTCTTTACTCATGTTTTCATTATCGGTGTAGAACTGAGATTTGCATGTTTGAGAGGAACCGTCGTACATTTAGTATACATCAGACAGTTGTCTATGACTGATGAATCTGTATCAAAGTGCAAACCAATTTTATCTTATGGGTTCAAGTGTTTGTCAAATCTAAAAAGACAATTTACTGATTAATATGTACCATCTGTTATGACCATATGTATCTAATACTTTGAGATGGCTATCCATTACACTTACACCTGACTCCCTCAAGTGTTTACATCACATAGCTGTGACTTACAAACTTTTCAAATGCATATTTTGTATCAAACATAATGGGCCTCTTGTTTGCTATGAATGTCAACTGGTAGAGACATTCTTTATTTTTTAATGATTCACTTTTTTCCTATGGATCAATTTTTTGGTCTTCGCTTTCTTTGTTTATGTATGAGGTAGTTTTAACATTTTGAACATTTTGAACATCTCCATGAAGGGCCTCTTTTCTTACTCTAGATAGGGAGGCAAGGGGGAAGATTTAGTAATACATTCACATTATGGGCTGTGCTCAGGGAGGGGGTGGAGCATTTTTCTAATATTATCCTCTACACTTAATGAGATCAAAAGATACAAGTAATTTTTTAGGGTTATCTTGAGAGGCTAGTTTCAGAATGAACTTGCGGTAGGACAAACATATATGTTAGTATGTGGGAAGATTCAGTAGCACATAGCAATAGTCTAGCCACATAAGGCCAGGACACTGATATCATGGGAGGGGGTTGTACCAGGCTTACTGGTAGATGAACTGTGAGGGAGAGGAGTGCATCATCTTCTTTCCACACTAACCTCCCCTCCTCCTCAATCAATTTCCTTCTCTATCTTTCTAATTTATATTTTGTTTAATAAAGGCAGAGCATGTGTCTTCTAGGTACGTGTGGCTTGTCAATGAAAAGATTGAATTTTTGTTTTGGCTATATTTTAATTTTTAATTTTTGTTTATGGTTCTGTTTGTAATTGTTTGTTATCTCCTTTTTTCATTCTGTGAACGAAAGCCCATATACATGGCTGGAGACAAATTATTCACTCAGGTATCATGACTATCATTACAGTCCAGTATACAATGGCACACTAACATGTACTGTATACCCGTACATGGAAGGAAAGATAATTCCAACCTAGTTTCATGTGGAAGAAATGACAGATGTGAAGTATTCTATTCATTATTCCATTGTAACAAGGCTCCTTAAATGTGTGCAACCTTAGGAGACGGAATGACTTGAAGGGGCGATAATTTTGACACCGGAGACAACGCAAATGGGAGTAATGTGCTCTGCATTTCAGACAACAGCTGTGCAAATAATATGAACAAGATACAGTCCCATGCTAGATACATGTACAGGATTGGTCCCTTGAATATTTAGTGTTACTTGTTCAATAATGTTAGCCTGGCCAATAATAATTTCATCCTGGACATTAAAAAGAAACTGGAATGCTTGATCATTACCGATTTGGAGTCTGAACAAATTTCTCTCAAAACATGTCTTGATGCATTTCAAAGTCTTCTCACATTATAAATAGTATAATCAGAAGGTGATGAATATCACTTCTTTTTAGCAAATTATATCCTCATAAACCACCTGCATGTACATCTGTGTGTTGTAAGTCTTGTTTAAAAATGTACCTTGTATTGTATCATGCATTTTTGATTGAAATTTTAAAAAGAGAGAATTCCAGCACAAATTATTATAACTGTTTATATAGCTTGATTGTAAGCCTGAATCTGACATTTATGCTTAAAATCAGTACACATTACAATGTACATGTATGATCTGTTCATAGAATGATGAATAATTATACTTACCAGTGTCAAATGATCTTTATCATCAACATACATGTACACATGAATTATAACAATATCATTACATTTGGCATAAATACAAACAAAATATATTTCTATCTATTGCAACTCTTCATGTGCCAATCTACAAACAACCAGGGATTATTTGTCTTTTGTTGTTAAAGAGCAGTCATAGCATAGCTTCATAGTATTTGAGAGATTTCTGGTAAAAACGTATAGCTCAATACTTTGAAAAGCGAATAAATGAGTAGTTTCATTGTTGATTAAGATAGAAAACAGGGCCTACATGTATATTCATACAACCCTACTAAGCCTAATTGTCAACTATCTATGTACTGTAGCCTATGCAATTAGTTGACAACTAGCTTTTAGGTTGTATGAATGTGAACCCTGGGGCGGGTTCCTAGAAACCGTCATAAGTCTAACTTCTTGACTATCCCATTGAAACGTGTGTTATAGAATTAACACGCGTTTCAATGGGATAGTCAAGAAGTTAGACTTATGACGGTTTCTATAGGAACCCGCCCCTGGTTATTATTTAAGCTTACATTCTTGTTTCTTGCACTATGCATTTCTATTGTTGCCTATTGACTAATCCTTGTGCTTATCCATGAATGTGCCATCAATCTAAAATGGCATATGAAGAGTTACATTAGAGTAGACATAGCAAGATGCAAACGCTCTAGATCTGCTTTAAAAAAAGGTACTTCATGATGGGAAAAAGAGAATGCAAAGGATGGGTAGGCATACAGGGTTTCATGGGAATCACAGCTTGAGAGTTCAAAGGTCAAAGGTCATGCATGGAGAAACATTTCATTCAATCTTATTGTTAAAGGGGAATAGACAGGCTTTTCATGAGAATATAACGAGAGAGATATCAATGCTCAAACTTAAATTACACTATTATTTTTGAGGAGTTTATTAAATTATTGGTAATTTAGGTAACAAAGGGAAAATAAATGATGGAAAAAAAAGGAAAAGAGGTTAATAAGAAATTGATGCAAAGTGATTAGGGAAAATAAAATTACTCTATCTACTCAAAAACATGAATTGTACAACTAGATGTACACGTCATCGTGAGAAACATGCAGCAACAAACTGCTTGCTGAATTGGGAAATTTGACAGACTTTTCTATTCTTCTATTAGCAATATATTAGCATAGTAAATACCTTTTTCCAAGATGCATTTTAGACCTCAAACAGTTTTGCATAGCTATTTGGTAATTCATGGCATAGATATTTTAGAACAGCTACGCAGTGCACTTTGATAGAATTAACCTTTCTACTAAATTGGCAAAAAGTCAATTGGGATGTTAGTACTAAACACTTCAATCTAGAAAGAGGAAAGGGGTTCTTAGTTTGAAGGGTACCAGTATGTTTCATGATGCGTGCATGAGAGGTCAAATAATGGCTTCACAGGTGTGCCAGTATAAAACGATGAGGCTGTAATGACTAAACTGTGACCAAAATCTTGCGGTTCATAAAAGTAGCTCATGAAATTTGAAGAAATACATTTAATGTTTGGTTTGTTTTACCTGATTGCTATTAAAGAAATTTAGTCTGGTATGCTTGTAAATAAACAACCAGGGGACTGATGGCTTCAAGACCTCTCCAAAGGTCTTTAAAAATGTAATTAAAATGTATTTTTTTACCGTTTGAATACTGCCTGGCACTAGATTGGCACACAATTTTTCAAGTTGTATGGTACATGCTGGTTACCGTTGCATATTTAAATGTAATTTTTAGAAGCAATTGCAAGAAGATTCCTACATTTATAAAGCATATCCTTCACAAAGGTTTACAATGTTTGGGATTGTAAGGAAAGAGCAAACTAGGAGGAGATTGGGAAAGAAGGAATGAATCTCCACATGACCTTTATACCTTTGACCCCAATGTGACCCTGACCCTGATGCAAGTGATCCATGTGATGAGTAATGATGTGACCTATGATGGCGTTGAGATGAGGATATAGGTGATGAGGTCGCGGAGTTCGGCAGGGAGAAACTAGCGCTTCCACCACCACCGCGCCGAACCTTCCTCCTGTACCGCCTAGAATGACCGTCTTCGACCTCTGACATTGGGGGTGTCGATGTACTGTCGGTGCCGGACGCCATGCGCCGTGAGACATGTGGTGATAGCCACGGACTACTTGGAGTGCTAGAGTCATACCTTACAACGGTGCCACGCTGGGAGACGCTCGGTCCAATGCTCTCCACCATGCTCTGCTCGTAGCTGACATCGCTTGGGTAGTCCTCGTCAAACGTGGTGCTGTTGCTCTCACCGACCGATGGTACATTGGCACCACGCCCATGGAAACCAGAGTCTGCAGGGCTCTGAGGACCACCGTTGACGTGTACGATCGGGTCTCGCCCAGTCTTGTTTTTGGCGAGTGACATCTTGACTAGGTCTGAACCATAGGCTTCTGCTTGTCCTTCTCCTTTAGGTCCAAAGGCCTCTCCAGATTCTAGTCGGATTTGCCTAAGATATTGGAAAAAAAGAATTCAAATGAACAAACAACATCAATAACCTCATGAGACATTTCCATCTTTTTAACTTTTAGAAGACTGTATTCGCACAGTCTCATAGACTTAGTACAGGGCAACCCGGTTCCTCTATGCAATGGGTTAAAATGAAGGGCTAGGTATCAGGCTTTTAAAGTACAGTGTATAAATATATACTGTTTTGTTCTGATTTGATTTGTTGCATATAAATCTTCTTTTTTTCCTTCTCACTCACGATTATCAAAAAATTATTGTGTATAGTTGCATATAATTCAACTTTTCAATTTTCATACAATTCTCTACAAAAGAAAAAAACATCCAAGGGAATGGTTATCCATCTGGAATGCACAGGCCTTTCTAGGATTCTGCCCTCCACAAATCACTACCATGTATGAGGTGTTTCTGAATGTTGATAATATACTCAGAGTAGAGATTGTGAACACAGTGTGTGCGGGCAAGCACTGAATCCAATGACCGGGGTAATAGTCTATCTGTAAAGCGCTTAGAGACAACCAAGATGTATTAAGCATTATATAAAAGCTGAATATTATTATTATTACTCACAGGTGCTTGTTGCAGATTGTACACAGCCATTTCTTGGTGTTCGGAAGAAGCACTTTACAGCTGGAGCAGACTTTGTGCTGACAACGAGGGCACACTTCCCCCGAGTTGAATATCGTGCCGAGCGGCTCGCGACATCGAGCGCAAACCTTCTTGCCACTGTCCACACTGTCCTCATCGACCTTCACTGCAGATTTTCTTCGCAGCTCATGGAGTTCCGTTTTCAGTTTTCTGTAAAGGAAGACATTTGAGAAGAAATTAATTAGGCTATCAAGCATAAACATAGAGTGACATGTGTATTTTTAACATTGAAAATGAATATTTAAGAACTTGCTATTTTTGTGTCTAACAAGTAGGACAAATAGAAGATGTGAAATGATGAGTGTGCATAAATCTAGAAGTTGCTCTGCTATTTTGAAAAGTTTAATAGCTTTATATCTGATCAAGTTCTAAAGAAAACAGAAAACGAATAATTTACACAATTAAAGAACAAAATACTTTTGTATACACTTAAATAGCAACCTGCGTTTAGACTTCTAGCACCTATTTATTTGTAATGTATTATGAATTAATTTTCTAATGTACCATGGGAGTATGCAAAATTAAAAAAAAAACAATGATATAATGTTGCTTAATTATTCAAAATAAGCAAAACCTCACTGACAAGTCTAACATCTTTACGACAATTCACAAGGGATTAATGTAATCTACATGTACATTGTATCTATATAGTAGATGAAAATATCAGACACAGAGGATTACATTCTTCTTGAAAACTAGAGAGCACAAACAGGTGAACTTTGGGATTTACAGGGCAGATATATATATGAGTAAGGGGAACATCTGAAGACAAAAAAGGCAAATGAGGCAAACGTAGAAAAAATTATATTAAATAAATTTAAATCTATTGCACCAGCAAGAGAACAAAACAAACAAATAAAATGGCATGGGAACTCCTTAAATTCAATGTTCACCCTTTGATATTTAAACTCTAAATGAATGGAGCATATAGCAACAATACAGTACTTGGTTGCTGGGTATTTATCAAAATAAAACAAACTCCGTCTTTCTCTGTAAACCATCTCAAGTATTGATACAAACTCTCATGGCTCAAGGCTCTTAAATTCTCTTGATTATTCAACAAAATACTTCTAAGCTCTTCAACAAGTTAAAAGAACCCTACCTCTGGTATTTACAACAAATCAAGTAAAGTTCACCTTGAATTTTAAAGGCAATACAAATAAATATGAACTTAAAAAGTTGTCACAAACTTTAAAGGCTGAACAAAGAGAGATGAGAACAAATCTAAAACTAAGAACTCTATCTGACATATGCATATCCATGGTGTAGTTTTCCAGTTTAGTTTTCGCTTTTCAAATATGTGTATATTTTCAAATTATATGTATATCTTTCTGTTCTAATCAGCCTCTTTACCAAGGAAAGAATAGACAGGGTTGAGAGCAAGTTATTTAGTCCCCTTTAAATACAAAAGATGGCTTGTTATCAACGTTTGCAATGCATAAAGTCATTGAATACAATGTACATTAGCCCTAATTAATATTATCTCCTCACAATTTCCTTTAAGTTCTCTCCTGCTCCAATTTGTAATTTACATTGTGAAAATCAAGAGCTGTATAATGTCAAGGAGTTCTGCAATCGAAGGTTGGTATTCAACGGGTTGCAATGCATAAAACCATTGAATACAATGTACATTAGCCCTAACAAATGAAATATAATCTTCTCACAATCTCCTTTAAGTTCTCTCCTGCTCCAATTTGTGATTTACATTGTGAAAATGAAGAGCTTCATAATGTCAAGGAGCTCTGCAATTGAAGGTTGGTATCGAGATCCGCTTTTCAAAGTTTCAAACAAAATATTTTTTTTCCTTCAGACTACTACATGTATCGTGATAAGTAATTTGGTTGTCAAGATTTAGCTCTTTATCTGCTCCTTATCATAAAGGGTAGCAATGCTACTGGTGGACAAATTTATTTTGGTCTGATAACATTTAAATAGCACACCATGTCTGTATTTGCAGATTAAACTTTGTCACATGGAATAAATATATATTTTATGTTTTCTTAACATGCACAAATAATAGAGCATATCGTTCACAGAAATACATTTAGATAAATTAGGGCCTAACAATACAGAGGCTGTTAGAAAAAACAACTGTTTGTATCAAGCTATTAAAACCTATGATCAGTCAAAACTCTTCTTTGGAGTATTTAGGAGGAAATTAATCCGAAAAAACATTTGTGCGAAAAGGGCAATTAAAAGTCAAACATTACTACATAACATGAGATGTATTTCAGAGGATTAAACAAATGGTAGGAAACACTCAACCACTGCAACCTCATAATCCACAAGTTATTTTAAGAAGATCATACATGTATATTTTTAATCAATGTACACTGCATATTTTGTGATTTTGAAAAATGTCTGTAATACATGTACCGGTATGTACATGTGTAGAAATGAGAGCACTGAGCTGTGTTGAGGGTATCTATTGAATAAGGTAGCACAAACCCCTAGGATAGCCTCTTTGCGGCTTTTTACAAAAAATGTCCTATACAAAAGATTCTGTTTCATAACCGCCAAAGTATGCAGTACACAATATTCCTAGTAGAATATTCAATTTAGAACCCTATTGAGAGTGTCTTCTCTCTCTCTCTCTTTATTTCTATCTCTCTCTTTCTCTCTCTCTTTGTCTCTCTCTCTCTCTTTCTCTCTCTCTCTCTCTCTCTCTCTCTCTCTCCCCATCTTGTTCTTATACATTTACCCAATCTGCCTCAAATCATATCATGGTTGCACACTTCACTGCCTTTGGTTTTATTCTTCACCAAAGAAAAAGAAAACCTGTGTCATTTCTTTTGGAATCAAGTGAATTCAAGTGATTTTTTCAAGGGAACTCTTTAATACTTTAGGATGCTCTAATCTGTCTTTCTAACCCCTCCGCCCCCCCCCCCCCCCCTCTCTCTCTCTCTCTCTCTCTTTCCCTCCCTACATTGATTACACTTCTATGGTCCAGGGTTTTCTATAGATCTATACCGGTGAGCTGATTTACAGTGAAGCTTCAGGTATTCACATCGATCAAAAGATAGTCATTTGTAAGATAGGAAAGAGTGCAATATGCATGAGTCAACAAGTTCAAGGGCGTTTGTTCACTGCAGACGTTACCAGCAAAATGAACACGTTCCTCCAAAAATAGACCTATCCTTAATCCTTCTTTGATTAGTTATCTGGAATTAATATACCTTGACATGACTTTTCTTTATATAGATACCAAATTACCAATCAAATTTAACATCTCATCACTAACAGGCATTATAGTCACATGAGGCACAGGTACTATTACTCTGTAGGATGGATGTACTCCAATGGGAGTATTATACTGGTAACCAGCAAAATCAATACCCGGTACATCAAAATTTGTGGTGAGTAAACTTGTCACTTAATAGAAACTAGAAAATAGTATTACCCCTGTAGAGATATTATTTCAAAGATGACATATCTCTATATCTAAGAAAGTTCCTAACTGCTCTTATCATGTTTTTCTTCTATTTTATCATCATCATTATTCCAAAATCTGGTAGATATCAAGTTGCTCTGTTCACAGTTTTTTTCCCCATAAACCAGTGAAAACTAGACCTTTTCCTTCCAGTTTCTCATGTTGGATTTGCTAGAGTACAAGTGAAACCTAAGTGCTGCAATGTTAATAAAATATTTTCACCAGAGCTCTTAAATAGAGGCTTTAGAGCTTTCAAAAACTTAATTGCCAATGCTTCCATAGAACTGTCAAGAACCAGCACAAGAGTGTCTTATTAAAAGGCTAAAACTTGCACTGTATAAATATTAGAGTGCTTCGTTTATACAAAGCTTCCTGCAGACAAAGCCTGTTTACAAAATATTACGTGGGAAGTCTTCAAGAATTAGTTAACTTATGTGGGCATAAATGAAGGTCACCTCAGCATGACCAAGTCATGACCCAAAAACGAGGCTTTTATGTTATCAAGAAAACAGGAAATAAGTATGATACTTGTATAAGAAATGATTGATCATTTACATCATTAAATTAGATGATGTTTGAAGGTTTGCATGGTGGTATGAATAATCACGGAAGAGGTTTACGGTACACCATGTGTAAAGTCCTTGAGGGACTGAGGAAAGTACATGTAGATAGAAAATAGAAGTAAGATGGAAAGGCGAGAAAGTGGAAGTTGGAAGGAAGAGTATCTTTCGGAAGTGAGTATAGTCCTGAAAAGGACTGTAAACCAGAAAGTTGTAGGCAGGATGAGAGGTTTGAGCAGGAGCAAGAGAGTAGTGGAGTCTACTCTCTTGCTCCTGCTCTGCAACTCTACTCGCCTACTCAACTCTCCAACTCAATCCAGTCTTCTACTCAAACCTCTCATCCTGCCTACAACTTTCTGGTTTACAGTCCTTTTCAGGACTATACTCACTTCCGAAAGATACTCTTCCTTCCAACTTCCACTTTCTCGCCTTTCCATCTCACTTCTATTTTCTATCTACTTTTCTCAGTCCCTCGAGGACTTTACACATGGTGTACCGTAAACCTCTTCCGTGATCATTAGATTAGTCGTGCTTGAAATGACGTTTTGCACAACAAGTTTTAGTCTTTTATTATCACAACTAGATTGAAATATTGTTTATTACATAAATCCAAATGCTTCTAAAAAAAATAGTTAGTCTCCAAAACTCTCCATATTATAGTTTATAAAGTACTTGAATATAGTCTACCAAATTAAAAGTGGAGGAAAAAATATTAATTCAAATGGTAAACAACATTGAAGAAAAAAAAATCAAATAAACAACTATTCACAAACATGCATACATTCAATATTAACACAAAAGCCACAATATCAACCACTATAACCATTGAAATCTTTGTGATAAAGACAACATCAAAAGTGTGGGGTGAGGGAAAATTTAGACACACAAAAATATCCATTACCCTAAAAACAACCCATAAAACTTTTATCAAATTTCCATTTTTTCTTATCTTTCTTATTCATGAATTCAGCTAAAAGAACACTGAACAAGAACTATCAGTTAAACTATAACATAATTCACAAATCAAAGATCTGTGGGTTTTAAATGCTAGAAGGTATTTGCAAGCACCAATCTTTTTTATTTGTGAACTCAGATAAAAACACTGTATACAAATTATAAAATACATGTTTACTTGATTTTATAGTATTATACCGGTAGATCAACTCTAGTTGCATTAAGTGTGCATATCCTGTTGTGACTGTAAATTGGTACAAATATTCCAAATACTCCCAAGTGCACAAACGTTGAAAATATATACAGATACCTGACAAACAAACACGGAAAACTGAATATACGGGGGAAAAAAATTAGTTGAAAAAGTGATGAGAAAAAACACAACCATGTAAATACCTTGTGTTGCTCCTTGTACATGTGAAAAGCGTGAGATGGAAATAAATCAAATAAGAATAAAAACATTTGAATAGAAATAATCGTATGTAAAGAAACGGCATGAAAGACGTGAAAGCATGAAATAATAAACCATGAAAGAAAAAGGAAAAAAAATATATAGAACTCTAAGAAAATAAACAAAGGATAAAAACAGCGGAAAATGTAGATACAAATTGAGGCAGTTTTGTAGCAGAAAGAGAATTCTCTTTAATGAGAAAATATAATGATGAATGCAACAGAATGACATGAATATTACAAATGGTGTAATGATTTAAAAAAAAACATTAAAATCAAGAAATGCAGCCTATAATTTCTGCTTCTCATGATTATCCTAATATTATATATTTCAGCAAATCTTGATCCTCTTTTCTTGTATTGTAATGCCTAGTATGTATTGACTTTTATCTCAAGCAACACTTCTCAAATGGCAATGTGAAGAAGAGAATTATACACATATTCTATTCTAGTGCACCTAGAAATGATACAAATGAACATGTAAATACCACAAATTATCACGATAACTAAACAATACTAATATCAAAGAAAATATATATTTAAACAAATCAAATGAATTACATGTTTACAAGTGAAGACAAGAGGCGATGTCACACAGAGGCCAAAAATCCAGATTTTAATTTTCCGGATTTTAGTTATCCTCTTAATTGCTGTCCGTCATCGATATTGTCCCTTCGAAAATCCTCTAACGAAGCAAGAAAATTCTCCCTTCAGAGGATTTTTCAAGGGATTTTTCTGTGTGACACTGCCTATTGTTACAATTAACCAAATAATTTCAACAATACTGCAGTACTAATTGACTACATTTCATGTACAATGTATTTTCTGATACCAAAATATACATGTACAGAGCAGAATTTTCTTCCGGGCGAGATACTAGGTTTTTACTGTTTGTTCTTTGTATTTTCCTTTAATTTTTCATTTTCATGCACATAGATTCAAAATGAGTGGACTTAATGTTAACATGGAAGGAATTCAGCAATAGTTTAGGTCTTTATTTTAGTCAATGTTAGATGATGATGGGGGGAGCACTGGTAAGAAAGAGACACAAGGAAAACTTCATGAAATGCCATGTTGATTGGGATACAGCTCTTATCAAGCTGGATTCAACAAATCAGATTAGAACAAGTCCACAAGATGACAATGGGCAATTCCACGGTAACGGAAGGACACTCAGACAAGATTTTTGAACTTCAGGTTCATATTAAAAGAAATGTTTTATTAGTATGTATTAAACTATGGGGAACAAAATGTGTTTCAGTCAAGTGAAAAGCTTCATCAACTTCACAAAGTTTGGATAAACACTAATTAACTGGAAAAACCATGTCCATTTTTATGTCCTTCCGTTACCGAGATAATTAATATGCACATTCTTAAACTACTTAACTATAATGACAATTTTTTGGGGGAGAATTAAAGGCACTTATATAGGTATTATATCTGTACTGTTTCACATCTTATACTAATAAAACAGTTCTTTTAGTATGAACCTGAAGTTCAAAAATCTTGTCTGAGTGTCCTTCCGTTACCGTGGAATTGCCCCAATGCATTTGCATTTACAATTTACTCAAAATTTTGCAATGACTTCTGATCAAATCGTTTTTTTCTACCTAATAATGTACCTTTTTAATGGTAAATTGTTTTTAAATAATTGTTCCTACTGTTCACAAATTCACAATAAATAAGAAAAGGATAACTAAAAAGAGCATGCATTCCACTTTAAAATACACACTCTATATACACATTTGATATTTTGTCAAAAAAGCAACAACGAAAATCTACATACATGTATACTTCTCAAAGAAAGGAATAAATTATATATACACAATCAAATATGTGACAAGATTTATGCTATTGAGCATACAAAGCTGACCCATGTATTTGATGCACTGTACTCTCCACAGGAATAACCAGACAGATTTGAGAAAAGCACTATAATTCTAGCATGCAAACTTAACCAGTATCTACACATTTCAGTTTTGTTTTTATCCCGACTCACTTTAATTTTTACCTGCACAGCATTATCATATCATAGCCATGCTTCTTTTTTCCCTTTTTAATAATTTTTTGGTCATAATTATGGATTCAAATTATACAAAGTTGAATGATAGCCCTCAACAGCCCAAGCTTTGCCTAAATTCTTGTCATAAAATTTGATTGTAATGTTAGGCACAATGTGTTCAATTATAAGCACTAAAGTCTACAACAACAAAAAAACACCATACATCCAGAACGTACCTCCATATTTCTATTCCCGCTTACTCCGGAGCGATCATATATATTTGGATACTCAGAAAAAATTGCTTGCAAGCATTTCAGTAAGCAAATTATGGCACTCAAGAGATAGTTTGAAGGTTTGAAAAAGGGAGCAGGGGGGGGGGGGGGGGATAAATTTAGAGGAGGGGCAAGGGTAAAATTACCACATCAAGATAATTTTGAAAACTACCTCAAGCCTACCACATCTAAGATAACTTTTAGAAATGGATCAGAGTTTTCTTTTTATTTCAAAGTATTAAACAAAAAATCAACTGTTTGTATTAAAAGGACTCTCTTTCTTTTAATGAACCTCACAGCAATTGACTACATTGTATCATGAAGTCATTATATTCTGAATCATTTCAAAATGATTTGGTGAAATCTTAAGAACCAATAAAGCAATTATGAGAACGTTGATAATCACTGTATCGTGCCTGGGATAAACTGTGCTCAGATGTACAAATGCAATGAAATGACATTCCAAAAATGTAACCGTTTCAAGTCTCAACTCTCAAGCCTTAGAAAAAGAGTATGGGTAAGAGAGCATCTAAGAAATTAAAACTGCTCTTAAATATATTATATCTTTCCTCACTATTACAGTTACACTATTCAGTATAGCTTCCTGAGTGAGCTGCCAAAGGGATTACCCAACCAAGTACCAAGTACAACCGTATACATGTAATTGTTTTTTTAATGTCTTGAATTTCTAAATTTTGAAATTCAGAACATAGGGTATAAGGCAAACATCGTAATGTAAAGCATATTTATTTGAGAACATTTTTCCCTGAATGTTGTTGTTGTTTTGTTTGTTTATTCCTTCTTTTTTTTAGAAACCCCTTAAAAATCACAGAAATCTGTATCAGGAATAAGGGGCAAAATAATGATGTAAAGCTAATACAAAATGGAGACATACAACAAATAAAATGATGTAATAATAAGAGAGGAAGGAATCTAAAATGCTGCACAGCGGATAGGAATATGTTGGAGTGGGGAAATGGGAGAAAAATACATGAAAATGTTATTGAATTTATTCAAAAATCATTACGGTATGGATCACATGTAACCATAATTTTGGCCACAAAAGTCCACAACTGCATCAAGATATGAAATAATCATGAAAGAGGATCAAAACACAATCCTCGAAGAATAGTTACTTGCAACAAACATCAGAGAAACTTGAAAGGAAGATATGTATGGATTTAAGTTTCATTTTAGTACACAGTTAATGATTGTGTCGATATTGGTATACGACCGCAAAGACCTTGACTGCTTATGATAAAATTCATTTTTGTCACCCATTCTTAAACACGCAAAGAATTTCCTTGACATTAACGTGTACCAGCAAAATAATGAATTACATAACATATACAGTATTTATTTTGGATTGTAAATATTGATCCAGGCATAAGCTTCATACTTCACCTTCATGTATGTAGAGCATATTAAAGAGCAACTCATCGTCTTTAATATGGCAGGCCAATTTTAATCATAAAAATAATTAATTTAAATGGATTTTAATTTGGTTGAATGGGATGGCCCTTCTTGTACACCTACACTACGTTGTCTGTTTGGAGCCTAAAAGGCCTTAACTCTCTGATGAAGTATGAGTTAACACCCTTCTGGCTCCATTCAGATTATATCATCTAAATCAGGCCTTCCCAACTAGTTTATTAGAAGTGCCAAAACAAAAATGTATTGAGGTTGAAGTGCCAACCTGTATGTTTGGTGACTGTGTTGCAAGGGAGCATAGCGACCGAGCCGATACCGGGTGTGGTCGAAGGGGCAAAGCCCCCGGAAGCTAGTGGATTTTAGCAATTTTTTTAGGCCCAGATGTGGCATTTTTTACACCTTTTTGTTCCATAAAACATCAATCATAATTTCATATTGATGTGAAATAATCAGTACAATTCCTGGCTAAAATCTACACTGGAAGTTAATTTATATGTAATTATTTTGGTGCAATAAACACGGAAAATGTCAAAATCAAGTGAAAATCAAACAAACAAAATGGCTTGCTTACATTTTGGGCTCAACTTCGACTGCGACTTTTTGATTTTGCTGAGTTTTTTAATTTTAAAATATAATTTTTTAATTTTTCCTTCTTTAATTTTTATTTTAATTTAATTTTTTTATTTATTTTTAGGAACAGCCGCGTGCCACTCCGACTGACCACAAGCGCCACAAGTGGCGCGCGCGCCGCCAGTTGAGAAGGCCTGATCTAAATAGTAATAAACCCATTCATCCATTTTACATCAAACTCATTGGCAGATACTATTTTCCCCCTCCAGACTGTTACACTTATAAAGACTCTGTTTAGACTCTGGGAAATTTATACCAAACTTGTATAAAGAAACGCTGTATAAGACAATCATCATACAGCGAAAGGAGCTTACAGACTAGAAAACAACATCATGTATTAAAAGAATCATATACAGGAACTAATTTTGAAGAGGTCACATGACATGGCAGCTGGCCAATCATCAGTGTGCATTCAAGATAAGCCCCACCCAGTTCTATAATTTTTGTACGATGGAACATTCAGACTAGAGTGAGTGCCGGTTCTTTATTGACTTTTTGTTTGAAACAATGCATCGTTTAGACTAAGGAAGTTTAAAGGTAATACAAAGTTTTGGGAAATTTTGAAAATTGGGTGGATAGTGATTCTTTACAATTTTGATATATTTGGATGTCCCTGTGGATGTACATTGTATATTAATAAGCACTAGAAAATGTAGCCCCTAAAACACTCCTGCTTTTGAGAAAAATTGAATATAAAAATTTCCCGGTGCTCCCGGTAAATTTTGATAAATTTCAAATAGCGCCTACGGCCGTACAATGGTAGCTGCGACAATGAAAATCTCAGAATATGTAGTTCTGATATATAATTTCCAAACTGGAATAGCTAATTGGTCGATTTTAGTCAAGAAACATTGTTTTATAGCTTAATTAATATCTTGACCTTGAGAGGGAGCTATACAACAAAGAGTTAATTAATTACAATTTCATAACTTTAGACTCGATTTCAACAGCGACAAGGATCACTGAATATTTTAGGATCGCATATGCTTCCACTATGTTCATTTGAACCAAATTCATGACCCCATACCTAAACTTTGTATTACCTTTAATTCTGGTAGTCTGAAAATGGCAATAGTTTTGTCGGATTACATAAAGAATTTTTTTGGTCTAGATTACCGGAGTTGAAGGTTTCCTTTCAATAATCTCTAACTAAAGAATGCGATCCATCCCCTAAACAAATAGAATCATGTTTGTCTTTTTGAAGTGTAGTGTTTGCTCTCAAACATTCCACCTGCACAAAATGATTATATTAAATGCTTAAAATTGACTTCATGAGCTTTAACAAAAAAGAATGGACTTTGATATTTGCATTCTCTTCCATGAGTGATTATTGTCATAACCTGGATATACAAATGAAAGGATAAATTATGAAGGTCTGAATTGCTGATATATTTGCATTGTGCAACCTTTGTAAAAACATGTCTTTGATTCTACAAATTGTTATTCAATATCCTACACATGTATTTTCTAATTTTTCTTTGATTCATTTTGTGTTTTTTATAAAAAATTCTTCTCTCAAATTGTGTCAATCAAATTTCATTCAAGAATCCATTAAAAAATGCAGAAGAAAATGTATCAATATAAATATAACATTCAAGAAATTTGTAAAAAACTCTTGAAAAAAAAAAAGTAACATATAATGATCTACAATATGTTCTTTCATAACATGGCCATAAGAATATATTGTATTTTTCCTAAAAACTGAGATTTACCAGAAAACAAGCCAATAGTGTTATCTAATTTTGTTGAATGTCTTAGCGCTATAATTTTTTGTTGCATAAAAACATCTGAAGTTATATTAGCTTCTGTCACTCTTACTGTCAAACAGCTGATGGATTGCTTATTTTTCTTCTATTTACAGGGGTTTTCGTAGTCTAGATACCGTTTGTTTTTTAATATTTTGTTCTTCAATCATCTTTCTTCCCCTGCCTTATACATGCATCCAACACAGAGGGTAAATCGCACAATCCCCGCAAATAACCCATAACAAAAAAAGAGGGCATGAAAAGGACTGTCTCCGTTTTAGCATTGAGGGTGTGATAGTTATTTGCTCAGCAGATTGGGTGTGCGAAACAGAAATAGTCCAGGCAGTGGTCTGAAAAAATTGCATAAACCAAACTCAACCTAGATCTTTCATACCAAATTAAAAACAAAACAAAATAATAAACCGTGCACTACTCTACCAAGTTTAGGCCAACAGCTAATATGTGAGAGAAGTGACATACCGTAATAGTCTGTATTCTACTACCGGTAATCCCGGGAGAGCATTAACTCGTTGTTATTTAAGTAAATGCCCTCCTGCTACTAAACAGACATTAATGTTCTAAAGGAATAGCGAAGATACCCCTAGCTGTTTCTCAGAATAAAGAATAACCTTTTCTCCACAGTATACAATACATTTTTAGTACATTCTGAAAGGGATTTGAAGCACTACAATACTACAAGACCTTACCCTGAATTAAGTATGGTACCTTATAATAGGGAGGGGGAGGGGTATAGCAACTCAGTGGGAGAATTTTGTGTAAATCTAACAGAAGATTTACATGTATATCCTACAAGATATATGACTGGCATAACACATAGGCCTGATACATATCATATTCTTAATCATTCATCAATTGAAACAAAACAAATCATTTAAATACTGATTGAAACTGAGTACCGGTATGTTAATCGATGATTCAGCCATTTATTTGAAACTATGTTGGTCTTCTTTTTCTTCATTTTCCCATGTATTTATTTATTGCATTTTTTGCTAACCCTTCATGTGCATGTGCTTACCACCTATAATGAATAATACTAGAATGAATAAATCTGTATTCTGTAGCAATGTCACTATAGTCCCACAGTAAACAAAAACAAACAAACAAAAAGTATGATGGAAACAGGAAATAGGAAAACACTGAATTAAGAGAATAATTCACTAATATACCTTGCCATGTGCTAAAAATGATGAAAGGTGTTGGTACTTGTAAATCGGGTGGGTTTAAAATAAAGTTTCTTCTTTCTTTGAAATTAAAATTGAAAAACAAGAGCGAGAAGGATCTACAGCAGATTTTACTACGTTTGTTTTAAACTAACCCTGCACATTCCAAATTCAAGGGCAGAGCTTGTCCAGAATCTGTTTGATTTAATTTTAACTATCTCCAGAATCGTAATCTCCCCATACTAATACATGTAGGAGAGCTTGTTGAAATTAAACCGGCCAGATACTTGTCTACAGCTGTATTAAAGTGCATCATGCAATCCGGTCTTTTCTTTTCTTTTTACTTACAATACATGTCACCACTTCTACAATAATCAGATCAGTTAACATGGTACATGAATTGAATAAGCCCAAAGCATCCCCCCTCCCCCCTCCGAATCTAGATCATACCAATTACGGTAAGAAGGAATATTAAGTAAATCTGCAAGTTACGCAGAATCCAGTCTGAATGGATAGAAAAGAATGGTTAAGCCACTGACGAATGCCTTGTTCTTGGAAAAAGCAGAGCTACAAGTTTTTTGTTAAACTTTCTTCATTCATGTAACTAATGGAATTTTTAATAGTACCTTTTTCTCTCTCTTTCTAGACTAGCTTCTTCAAGTAAAAACATCTTTCCCTTTTATCTACATGTGGGCGTGGGTGTGATCTGGCTTCTTCAAGACCATGAGTTTTCAACTGGTTCCTTCATAAAGCTTACAGCTACAATGTCTATATGCCAAAAATTCCTGGGGCCAGTTTCATCACATGTTTCAATGGAAAGGTCGCAGAAACTAGACTTATGACAGTTTTGAGAAACAGTCCTCAGATGAGATTACTTCATGATGACTTTGTGTACACATGATAAAAAATGTTATAATTATTTGGGGATAATCGCAAAAATCGCAAAGTTTGCACACTGGACAGAGAGGGGAATTTTTTGTTAACGCATGAAATTTAAAAAAAAAGAGGTTATATTTTAATCATGTTTGCAAATTGCAACCCTATGAAGGAGTTTGAACCAAGTTTTGGAAAAATATCTGCGCTGTTTTGTGCATGTGGATTTGATATGCAAAAAATAAAGGACGCAGTTTAGACCCATTTTGTTATGTAAAGGAGAGTCATATTTTCTAGAAAATGTTCTTAAAAGTATGCGCAATAGGTGCTAGTTTTCTTTACTCTGTTAATGATCATGTGTAAAGCCACTCAACATGAAGTCACACAACCAGGCAAAGATCAAATCTAAATAAATAAATTTAACAAAAAAAGAAAGAAAGTGAGAGAGAGAGACAGACAGACAGAGAAGAAACATGTAAGGCATGCAAAAGCTCATATTCTGAAAGCATGCATGTCAAGTGAGGAAAAGATTGGAGGCACTGCTTCAGTCAAAAAATAAATGTGGGTTAAATTTTTGAGGCCTTAGGCTTTTATGGCAATAAAAAGGTGTTAACTCTGTCAATGCCATTGCTCAAAATATCATTCACAATTTCTTTTCTTGACTCTTGGCAGTTTGGTCTACTCGTGACAGAAGTCTTAAACATGCACTTGATCTAACATGCTTCCTTAACATAAGCTACAAAGTGTTTCCATCCACACTACCCTTGCCTGCCAAGTGGCCTTTATTCTTGAGAATTCTAAATCTATGCAAGTGCGATAAAAAAGTGGATATCTTACTCGCTGTAGTCAAAAACACAAGACAAGAGGGAGGGAAAAACATGACAAGTGATTAGGTATTAATGACAATGAAATGAGATAAACAATATGGGTGGTATTCTCGAAAGCGGACTAACTTTAGTCCATGGTTTATTCTAGTGCTGTAACATCACGGATATCTCCAATTCCGTTTAACCGCCAGTCAAAACCGGACGGTTTTCGGTTAAACGATTTATTTATAAAAAAAATAAAAAATAAAAAAAAAATGATTTTTTTTTTTTTTTTTTTTTTTTTTTTTTTTTTTTAATTTTTTTTTTTCTTCACCGACTCTGTCGGCAGCAAGCCAGGTCCGTGTGAAAAAGCGGGAAGCAATTTCATTTGTGCTTGTGAACTTGTCATAAATAATAGTAACAATGTCGATTTTAGAGGAATGTGTAAGATCATTAATGTAAAGTAAAAACAGTAGAGGACCTAGGATAGAACCTTGTGGTAGGCCATGTGTAAATAAAGTTGGATGAATTATTATTATAAATTACATATTGAGATCTATTACAAAGATTACTTTCAAACCAAGATGACAGACAAATTGGAGTGTTGTTCTAGTTTCAAAGTGGTGAGTCAACACACAGATTACTGAGCTGGGAGACATTGCCAGGCATAGTGCCAGGTGTAGGGGCATAAATCGAAACTTTAAAAAAATATATTTAAAAAAAAATAAATAAAAAAAAAAATAAATAAATAAAAAAAACGGGTAAACGAAACCGTCCAATTGAAAACGGAATCCGCCATGGGCGGTCGGATACCGGACGGTTAAACGTTTGACTACAGCACTAGTTTATTCCATCGACTAAGTATGGAATGCCAGGTGTCCATATGAATATATTTTTAAATAAGTTATTCTTTCACTAAATTAAAATAAAATGTAATTACATAATTAATAAACAACAATATAACTATGATATAATGTTATAATGGTAATTTAGGGACATATCAACCTATTCAAAAATATATCCATATGGACACTTGGCATTCCATACTAAGTCGGTGGATTAAACCATGGACTTAAATTAGTCCTCTTTCGAGAATACCACCCTATATGTTTGGAATACAATGCAAACAGATCATGGCAGTAATACAAGCTGGTAATGGAATGCACAAGCATGTGAACATGCTTATTGTACATCTCTAGTTTAGGTAGTACATTATGTGATGTAAACAAAACAATATTTTGAATGAATATCCATCTCTACTAAAAGTCTCCATAATGTACATTAATAGATAAAAAATAAAATGTATCAACCTAACTATTACTTTAAATGAATAATTGCACATGGATTTGTTTTGCTCTGAGACTATTTCATCTGTTTGGAGGCTAAAGGGTGAGTTCTCATATTTAGCTTTAACGCCCTTCAGGCTCCAAACAGACGATTTACAACTATTCATTAGTCATTACTTTACGCTTGGAATCAAGTTTATTCAAGATCAAAGTCACTGATATAATATAAGAATAAACAGCATCAAAAGTTTTGAAGTCTATACACTTCAGATTTAACCAAGAAAGCTACATGTATAACCACGAAAGCAGGACCGTCATTGTTAGGCCTAATCACTATGGATGTAGATAAGCCGGGATCAAATGATCAATAATGGGGGGGGGGGACATTTTATTGAGACTAGATACCATTCCAAACACATTGATTGGAATGCCAACCACAAGATGAGGGGTCAATTCAATAAGGCACCCAAACAATATACAATGGCTATGTTTAGACTGTAAAATAAAATCAATTTTGCTTTCTGTACCTAGTTTGGTAATCACAAAAGAGAAGATAAAACCTTGTCCTTTCATAGAGTCAAGGTGTATGTGTGTCTCTTCTCTTCCTTGATTAACCATGGATAAAGGGCTGCATGGATAGTACATTGATTCAAATTGTATCTTTAATGAAACACTTGTTCTAATTGAATAAATTAATCAACCATAACACGTAGAGTGTACTACTACTAATAGGCCGTGTGGAGCAATCCTCAATAAAAGTATATTGCTAATAGGAAAGACAAGTTTTCAGAATTGTTTCAGGTTGATGATGGTACACAAGGGTTTGTATCATTACCCCTCCCCTCCTCCTCTTACCCCTCTTTCCCCCTTCTCTCCTAAGCCCCTATCCCTCCCCTCCTTATCCTTTATTTATCCCAAGCCTCTTCTATTCCACTACCCCCCTCTCATACCCCTTCCTACCAACCACCATCCCTCCCCTTCCCAACCCCATACCCCTCCTTTTCCCTCCCGTCGCCATCCTACCCATCCAAACCACCTACAGTTGCACTTCCCTTTCCTCTCCCTCTTCCAATATCCTTGCCCTCCCCTCTTACTCCTACCCCTTCCTAACTCAATACTCACTTGACTCTCTCCTGCTCTGACTGTCTGAGCTGCTCATCTCTCTGCAAGACATCCATGATGATCTTCCTCTCCTGCTCCGTCAGATGCTCCAGGTTGATCATCTTCCCTTGCTGTTCTCGTCCACGACCAGGAGAAACTTCAGTTGGGGTCTCTCGCCCCTTTATCGAGGTACCACTGCGCACCCCTTCCTCCGGTAGTCAAGATAATTCGGATGCAGTATCCCAGGCTTGTACCATGGATACGGAAGCAGTTCAGGTTGCTATGGCGTGGAAAGCATCGTTTCACAGCTGGTGTAAACCACTTTGTAAGCACCTTTAACAAATTGGAGTGGTTTTTCCGCAGCAATTACGACATCAGGCTAGATTGGTCAGGCTCTTATGTATAAGATTTTACTTGTTTTTGTCGGCCAGATGATTTTTCATTCAGAACCTGAACACACAAAAAGAGAAATAAAGATTAAAATATATTGGTTAGAGAAGGAAAATGTCTAAATTACTTTTAACACTTGCAATTTCCATACAATCCAATACTTTCAAATAATTCCACGCTTATACAACGCTTTAACATATTTGTAGTAAATGTTATATAATTGCTAGATGAATGCTTCTACAGTATTACTATTCTTCTTATTATAATTAATTTATTATAAAATGGTGTCAAGTTTCAACCCCGTCCCCACTTGACTTGCATTTACAAATTTGATCAGCCCAAATGATCATATTCTATAACTTTTCTTGGCTGATTACCCCTCCTTAAATGGATCATACCAGTATATTTCCTAGCGAACTTTTATGGCAGATATATATTGGTGTCAATTTCATTAACTTTGTGAGAACCTAATAGTCGTTACAACCACACAAAAGACTTCCAGGGTTTGAATAATGATGATGATTGCCATGACCCAAATTAAAGCGGTGTTTGATTCATAGGTGTTCCATGTGGCTATATAATATTAAGTTATGAGATTAAAAAAGCACCTCTGTAAAGGAACACTGCACATTTCAATACACACATCAAAGGGACTTATGAGTAGATAAGTGTCAGTCGACACACCCGTACGCACTTGCATGGAATTATGGCACCCAAGTGCGGCCCGCATGGAACTAACTCAAGTGCGTGAAGCTTTATGTGTTTTTTTCTTTATACTTATCCGCTGACCTATAGATTTCCGGTAAAGTACTTTGAGGTAGATTTCATGCATTCTACATGTACAGTATTGCTCGAAATAAAGTAGACACCGTACCGCCGTGTACCGCGCGTGAGCAAATTACCACGGTAATTTATTGAGTATACCGCCACTCAACTGGTTAACGCGGTACTCCCACCTACAATAATGTCACGCGGTAATGTACCACCGTCGAGAGTCTGCAGTCTCGTAGAACACGAGATTCTTGTATGTTTAGTCCTATCCTCAAAACATAAATAAAAATGTGTGTGTTAATGTGAGAGAGACATGTATGGGGATTTATATTTTTTGATCTGTAATGAATGGAAATTGCCGATTGACTGACTTGATTTCACAAGTTCGCACGTAATGCACATGATGGTTGTTCACCAGACTAGAAAGGGAAAGGTAGCGCGTACATCTACGTAGGCTTCCCTTACAAAAAAGTTCTATAGAATTCTATAAAAAAAATTCTATAGAATTTCTATACGCAATTCTATAGAAATGTTTTATAGAGATTCTATAGAATTTCTATACGCAATTCTATAGAAATGTTTTATAGAGATTCTATAGAAAAGTGGGCCACTTTTCTATACGAATTCTATAGAAATCTATAACGGACCTCTATAAAACATTCTATAGAATGGCCTATAGAAATTCTATAGAATTCTATAGAATTTTTTTTTGTAAAGAATTCTATAGAATTAAAAAAAAAAAATTCTATAGAAATGTTTTATAGAGATTCTATAGAAAAGTGGGCCACTTTTCTATACAAATTCTATAGAAAATGGCCTATAGAAATTCTATAGATTTTTTTTATAGAATTCTATAGAAGTTTTTTTGTAAATAATTCTATAGACCATTTTTTACCAGTGGAAAACCAGTTTACTATTCAGTAGCGACCAGCAATCAATTGATAATTAATAATCAATATTGCATGACATTTGGCCACGGACTTAACCATATTTATATAGACTCCTGAAATTGCTCCATCACAAAGATCATTTGAAGCAAAATACAGTTGAGAATATATTGTTAATTAAGTGCGGAGATCTTACATACATATATACAAAATTATACATGTTTTTACTGGTTAGTAAATTACATATATTAATATATCTATTTTACGTCTTAAGTTACATGTTTAAAAAAATCGGACATATATATTATATTTGACAATAATTGACTAAGAAAATATAAATCACAAAATTGATGATAATTGTCACATTTGCTTGACAGATCATGATAATTACATTTTCTGTGAAAACATGCAAATTATCATGAATATGCATGAGATACATATCTTCATATAGAAAAAAATTCTATAGAATTCTATAGAAATTTAGATCTATAGGAAACTTATTCTATAGAATTCTATAGAGAAAAAAGTTTCTATAGACATCCTTAAAAATTCTATAGAGAAGTGGGGACGCCATTTTTTATATTAAATTTTCTATAGAAATTTAAATCTATTGAAAACTTATTCTAAAGAATTCTATAGAGGAAACTCATTTCTATAGACAACCTAAACAATTCTATAGAAAATTAACTTTTCTATAGAAATTTCAATCTATAGAATAAGTTTTCTATAGAATTCTATAGAGGAAACTGATTTCTATAGACAACCTAAACAATTCTATAGAGAATTAACTCTTCTATAGAAATTTAAATCTATAGAAAACTTATTCTATAGAATTGTATAGAGGAAACTGATTTCTATAGACAACCTTAAAAATTCTATAGAGAATTAACTTTTCTATAGAAATCTAAATCTATAGAAAACTTATTCTATAGAATTCTATAGAGGAAACCGCTTTCTATAGAGAATCCTTAAAAGTTCTATAGAGAATCTGGAATTTTATAGAGTTCTATAGAGTTCTATAAAACTCTATAAAGCGTTCTATAGAATTCTATACAACTTTTTTGTAAGGGTTAGCCAACCAGGTATTGTTTGTAATTAGCAGAAAAAAATGTTCTTTGATAATGAGAAATAACGAGTTTGGGTAGGATTTCACAATACCATCATTATTTCAGAATAATTGTTGACTATTTGAATAACGAAGAGCCTTTAATTCAAGAGGTAAAAGCAGCCACAAATACATTGAACATTATAATGGTCTGATAAACTTAAACTACCCCAGCGTGTAACCTAGTAACCAAAGACAATGAAACAAAGGAATGTCAATTCATTCATCGATACGCGAGCGCGAGGCACGCTAGTTTGATAATTACATAGGACATGAGTTGTTTATAAAATATTCCCATACCGCTTTGCTCATTTTCGTTTGAAAATACAAACGACCCAACTAAGCATAAACAAGCAGCTTCATTTTTTTAAGCTACAGATTTATAAATTAATGCATACTTACCTGATTCTATGACGTAATCACACTTTTAGAATATCCAGGTTTAACTATAAATCCGAAAATCAGATGAAAGTTATCCGAAAGATAAATTCCCTTACACACGTTGTTTGAACCATCGATGGTATAAAAGCTAAAAGTCTAGTTTCGGACACAAGAATTCCATTTTTAAAACCTCTACAACAACGATTCGTACAATGTCGTTCTATCTCTAAATGGTGATTTTCAGATGACAAGTTAGCTCTTCTCATTGGCTAAATAATAATTTGCAAGTTTATTTTTTTAAGCAAATATTTGCTTGTTTTCAGTTGTCATTTATGGTATGACGTCTGAATTGGCAGACTATACAAGCCCTTTCAGTTCCAGCTGGCTGGGGCGTGTCATATTTCTTAGATAAGAACTGTCAAAACATGTCTGGGAAATGTAATCACGTGGAGGAGGGAGAGAGAGAGAGGGAGAGGGCAGAGAGGGAAGTAGAAAGACGGGGTTACAGAGGTGTGGAGGACAGTGACCTCATGTAATTTACTTGTTAATCAATCAATGTCTGATGGGACTTGTAAACATCCATGAAGGGTGATGTCTTCAGATGACCAATCAAAGAATAAAGGATAAAAGGGAAGGGAAATACATGTAGATATTAAAGATTAAATGATATCAGAGATAGGAAATATAATTATGGAACGAAGAGACTGGAAAGGAATAAAGTATACGAGGAAATAGATGGAAAAAATCAGAAACTGGATAAGAATAAAGGATTCGTGGGAGAGGAAATCTATGTGCGAGGAAGAGGAGACTTGATATAAATAAAAGGGTTATAGGACGAACACCCCCGGCCAAGGCAATTATCCCCTCCCCCTCGGAAAATTACCCCCTTTGATTTTCACCCCCCCCGAAAAAAATGCAAATTATCATCAGGGTGGACTTCCCCTTCAATGGAGGGGGGGGGAAGTAATTTTCTGGGGGGGGGGGGGCGTATATTTGTCCTTGGGGCATATTCGTCCTAGGGGAGCTAATTCTCCTCCGTGGATATTCGTTCCCGGGGGGGGGGGGGTGGGGGGTATTTGTCCTCGGGTGTTATAGCCCACGGGGTTATCGTTCTTGGTGGGGGGGGGGAGGGGGGGAGGGGGGGGGGGGGGGGTTGTCCGAAGGTTCGTATTTCCGAAAAATGCAATAGGGTTCATAATTCCGAAACTGGAAAAAGGTACCAAAAAAGAAACGAACATTAAAATGAATTCAGGAGGCCGAGACGTCCCATCTCCCCCCCCCCCCCCCATCAGACTTACTCTCTAAAAAAAAAAAAAAAAAATCACTCTATTTTCACTTTCTTGGGAGTGACGTCCGTGATCACTTGTTTAGGAGTGAATATCGATTGATTTTAGAGTGCTCTCTACGAAGAAAAGATTGAATGTTCACTCTATTTTCACTCTATTTTCATTCTCCAGAGTAGTGACGTCCGTGATCACTCGATTTTTTTTTTAGAGAGTAAGAGATCCTTAATAACTGTGGAGAGAGAGATAGACGGGGAGAAATAGTAGAAGACAACAAAAGATAATAGAAAAGTATAAAGGACAGATAAAAATGGAAAGGAAGGAATGAAGGAAGAGAGGAATATTAGAAAAGGAGGGATAAGAGCGCAATCGGTGATATAGAGTGAAAGATAGAAGGGGGTATCATTATTGATTGATTAATAAGGTGGTAATTGGAGGTCCGAGGCCATCTCACCGATTTCGTTTTATTTTCTGATTCATTTATTTATTGGTTGTTCGTTTGTTGCTATTTATTTGGTATTTGTTATTGGCTCCCTCTCCGCCCTTTTTCTTGTATTCATGGTATTGACCGTCTCCCGTTATCATAGGAACAAAATGTACATCATATTACCCCCCCCCCCCCCCACCCCTCCCGCTGGCTCCACCAATGCTAGTGTTTACAAATAAACTTGATTAATTTTAAAACAAACAAAATGAAACAGGTCAATACATTTCACGAGATGTAAACAAAATAGTTACAATAGAGGATCTCCTTCTCCTCCCTTTCTTTTCTTCTTCCTCTCTTTTTTATTTCCCTTTCCCTAATTCTCCTTCTCTCATTCTCCTTCTCTTTTTCTCTTTTAGTTTGGCGGGGAGGGGGAGGGGGCCAAGCACGCTCCTTGCCCTTGATCCGCGCCTGTATTTCAGGCTTTTCTTGAGCGTTTTTAAATAAACCACGTCCGCCTTCTAATGTCAGCTAGTGCTTTGAATCTTACCTCAACATAGAAAATGGATAATTTTGTTAATATTTTCTCTTCATGTGTAGCCTGTTAACCCGGGCAATACCTCATTTGCACTCAACCACTAGAAATAGAAGACGATAGAAGTAAAGCAACATAACATATGGAAAGATAGAATTATCTGGCGGCCGCCAAATAATCTAGCTATATTTCCTTACGTTGTGATGCAGATAGAAAGAGAAATAAAACAAAGAATAACATGAGAGATATAATAACAGGAAAGAACAGAAGATAGAAAGGAAAACAAAGAATTTCAAAATGAAAATAGAAAGAGGAAATGATACGAGTATAAAAGCAAAGAGTAACATACGGAAAATAGAAAGAGAAGAAGGTGGAAGGATAAAAACAAAGAATAACATAAGGAAAGGTAGAAAGTGAAGAAGATAGAAGGAAAATAACATAATCATGATAAGGAAAGATAGAATTATCTGGCGGCCGCCAGAAATTATGACTTGAGTATATGTAAATTGTATTGGAATGGGAACAATACAGTTCATCTGAAGAGTTTTAAGAGAGAGAGAGAGAACCCCTTACACATCAAAATGTGAGCTGAGCCTGAAAGAAACCGGACTACAAGAAATCTTTTATGAACAAATTCTAAAGGTCCCCTAATTTCCAAGAGCCCGATGACGAGGGCGCTGGTCGGGAGATTAGAGAAACAATACACCTTTTATGAACCAATTCTAAAGGTCCCCTTAATGGTATTTACTATTTGGAAATTATTTAACGGATTAAATACTGATCGCATATAGTGCCTGATAGAATCTTGGGTTTGGGCACATTTTCTGATGCAAGGTTCACGTCAATTATAGGACAGGAAGCAATGTGTTTGGACGTATCGTATGTTTATCATGACGCCGAGAAAATATCGATTTGGAAATTGAGAGAGAGAAAAGTTCATGTACATCGTTAATTTATCCTTTGTGTTACGATGTAAATCCTACTATCATCGTTTGCCATTATGGATTATTTCGGATATGAGAGATGGTGAAAAGAGTAGAAGAAAGATTGAGAAAGAATGAGAAAGAATGAAGAAAACATTTTGCATGAAAAAGCGGGTGAAAATGGATGATCAAAATTAGAGGAAGAAAGAGGATGCAAGAGAGAGATGGAGGCTGTTGAAAGATCGGTGGACTAAATGATATACATGTACGTTTAGGTAGAATGAGAGAGGATATATGAGAGATGGTGAAAATAGTAAAGCACGTAGTGGCGGATCCAGGGTTTTCCAATAGAGGTGGGGGGGGGGGGGGTAGTGTGAGCACTACAACTATAATCATGTTTTAACTCAACAGCCCCCCCCCCCCCCCCCCCCTCTTGAGCAAAAAAAGTAACTTTGTGGTTACCATCTTATTTAAAATCTTTTTTGGGCAAGGGTGGGGGCCCGTCGGTGTTATTTGCCAGGGAGGAAGGGGCACGGCCCCGTTTCCCCCTCCCCTCCCCCACCCCTCCCCCACCCCTCTATTGGAAAATCCTGAATCCGCCAATGCTTCCTCAATTTTGTTAATTTCCAATCTACATGTAAATGGTCCGTACGCTCTAATAATTGAACAATAATGTTCTCATGCCACGTAGCATTACTGTGTATCATTATCCAGTCACAACAACGGCTTGCAAAATAATGACATATTTATTACATTCCCGCCATGTCCGGAGTCGGCGCTCTCAGAACAAAAGCGAGCTTTCGATTTAGGCACCCGACGTCGGCTACTACGAGGTACTGGAGCGTGGAGACGTTGCGCAACTCACGTCCGTTCCCTTCGCGGCAGTGCTTTCGATTTTTCACGTCGGTGCTTGCGTCGGTCACGTGACCAATTTTTTTAGATCAGGTGATTAAATCAGGTAATAAAATCAGTGCGCCAAAATCTGATACGAAGAATAACATGAGGATGACAGAAATAGAAAGTTAAAATGATAAAACAAAACATAACATAAGAGAAGGTGATAGAAGGAAGAAACAAAGAATAACATAAGGAAAGATAGAAAGAGGAAGTGATAGAATGATAAAAACAAAGAATAACATAAGAGAAAGTGATAGAATAATGAAAACAAAGAATAACATAAGGAGAGACAGAAAGTGATAGAATGATAAAAACAAAGAATAACATAAGAGAAGGTGATAGAAGGAAGAAACAAAGAATAACATAAGGAAAGATAGAAAGAGGAGGTGATAGAATGATAAAAACAAAGAATAACATAAGAGAAGGTGATAAAAGGAAGAAACAAAGAATAACATAAGGAAAGACAGAAAGAGGGAGTGATAGAATGATAAAAACAAAGAATAACATAAGAGAAGGTGATAGAAGGAAGAAACAAAGAATAACATAAGGAGAGACAGAAAGGGATAGAATGATAAAACAAAGAATAACATAAGAGAAGGTGACAGAAGAAAGAAACAAAGAATAACATAAGGAAAGACAGAAAGAGAAAGTGATAGAATGATAAAACAAAGAATAACATAAGAAAAGGTGATAGAAGAAGAAACAAAAGATAGCAAGAGGAAATAATAGAATAATAAAAACAAAGAATAACATAAAAGAAGGTGATGAAACTACACTCACGTTGACGTTTTCACGGCGACGTCGATTCACATAAATTGCCCCCGACTCCCGTCGGGTGATTTGGAAGGGAACGTGGGCCCAGAAGCTCACGCATGCGCAGGGGATAAATATGACGTCACGCGTAGTAGCCGACGTCGGGTGCCTAAACTCGAAAGCTCGCTAACGGTGCGTAACAATACGCGGTGTTTTAGAACTTTGGTGTTGATTGACATGACACCTCATTTAAGATAAGCAATCGGCCTATACAGTGCCTACCAGAAGAAGAAAAAAACGAAACCGAGAATTGTCGATGTTTTATCATAACTTAATCACTATAAGAGGAGAATGGGTATGAATAAAGCAGGGACATGCTAAAGAATACTATAGAGAGGGGAAAAAGATAGAGAGAAGAAGAGACTGGATAGGAATAAAGGATACTAAAGAGAAGGAAATAAATGGAGAGAAGAAGAGACTGGGTGAGAATAAAGGATACTATTGAGAGGAAATACATGGAGAGAAGAAGAGACTGGGTAGGAATAAAGGATACTAAAGAGAAGGAAATAAATGGAGAGAAGAAGAGACTGGGTGAGAATAAAGGATACTATTGAGAGGAAATACATGGAGAGAAGAAGAGACTGGGTAGGAATAAAGGATACTAAAGAGAAGGAAATAAATGGAGAGAAGAAGAGACTGGGTGAGAATAAAGGATACTATTGAGAGGAAATACATGGAGAGAAGAAGAGACTGGGTAGGAATAAAGGATACTAAAGAGAAGGAAATAAATGGAGAGAAGAAGAGACTGGGTGAGAATAAAGGATACTATTGAGAGGAAATACATGGAGAGAAGAAGAGACTGGGTAGGAATAAAGGATACTAGAGAGAAGGAAATAGATCGAGATGAGAAGAGACTGGGTAGGAATAAATGATACTAGAGAGATGAAATAGATCGGGATGAGAAGAATATGGGTAGGAATAAATGATAATAGAGAGAGGAAATAGATGGGGAGAAGAGGAGACTCGTTAGGAATAGTGCTGTAGTCAAACGTTTAACCGTCCGGTATCCGACCGCCCATGGCGGATACCGTTTCCAATTGGACGGTTTCGTTTTCCCGATTTTTTTTTTTTTTTTTTTTTTTTTTTATAATTTTTTTTTTAATTTTTTTTTTTTTTTTTTTTTTTTTTTTTTTAAAGTTTCGATTTATGCCCCTCCACCTGGCACTATGCCTGGAAATGTCTCCCAGCTCAGTAATCTGTGTGTTGACTCACCACTCCAAAACTAGAACAACACTCCAATTTGTCTGTCATCTTGGTTTGAAAGTAATGTAATAGATCTCAATATGTAGTTTATAATAATAATTCATCCAACTTTTACACATGGCGTACCACAAGGTTCTATCCTAGGTCCTCTACTGTTTTTAATCTACATTAATGATCTTACACATTCTTCTAAAAAAGACATGGTTACTATTATATGTGACAAGTTCACAAGCACAAATTGGCGCCTTCAAATGCACCTCGCAGTTAAATGAAAGTCCTTCCCGCTCGGCAAAAAAACAAAAAAAAAACAAAAAAAAAAACGTTTTTTTTTTTTTTTTTTTTTTTTTTTTAAATCGTTTAACCGAAAACCGTCCGGTTTTGACTGGCGGTTAAACGGAATCGGAGATATCCGTGATGTTACAGCACTAGTTAGGAATAAAATATACTAGAGAGGGGGAATAGATGGGGAGAAGAGGAGACTCGTTAAGAGTAAAGGATAATAGAGAGAGGAAATAGATGGGGAGAAGAGGAGACTCGTTAAGAATACAGGATACTAGAGAACATTGACGTTATTTTGATGCTTCTACTTCTTTCTCTTGTTTCTCACACCGCAACTATCTTATTTTTAGTATGTTTGAATATTTACACACGTTCGTTCTCATGATTTACCCTTGACATCACTTGAAAATCGATTTTAAAAAACATGATTTCAGCTCTGCACAGCTGTTTTTGTCAGCATGTCCGTACTCATCAATATTCATGAGCGCATAATCACGCACGCTGTTATGTTGGCAAGGCTCCAAGAAGTCAGGTCCTATCGTGGGAACTAAAACTTCCTCCCTGCCTGGGTACGCAGATACCGTACATTGCGTAACAAACACTTTCTCTGTCATCAAGTCACTCAGAAGAGATTGAGATAAGAGTCGAGTTGTTAAATGATATAATTATGTCAAGAAGATAAGCGATACATTTGTTTCTCTGGGGACTTGCTGGTTGAAGGCTGGTGGAATGTGACATGGACCACGCGAGCATAGTAAATCAAGTTAAGGGTGAATTATATCTGCGATCTTTTCTAAGTCTTGCTAATAAAATATATTACTTAATTAATCCCGAATTCTTGGTCTTGCTATTTATATTAGTCAATAAGAACCGAACCAAAGTTCAGGTAAAAAATTGCTGAACTCTACCGAACATGGAGCCTGACTAACAGCACTATTGAGGAAACCAACATTTTGTATTCTTTTATTCTTTTTATTTTAGAGAGGTTTTAAGAAACCCAAACACCCGCCTGGTTTGAATGTAAACATCCCGTGGCTGTCTCTCTCTACCCCTCCCCCTTTCTTTCTCTCTCCCTCCCAATCTCTCTCCACCTCGTCTCCCCTCCCTCGCCTTGTAATATCTTAGTTATACATTTATCTCTTCCTGTCTCTCTCCCGTCCTTTTCACCTTTTCTGAATATCTCACAGCATGCTCGTCATTTTCACTGAAATAACAGCAATATTCATATTATTATAATTTCATAACCTCATATTAGATGTGATATAACTGTGAAATAATATTATTCTTTGGCATGCGAAAGAAATTGAATTGGCTTATCGGCAATCTATACAAATCAATATTTTTTTTAAATAAAGAAACATGATTTTCAATGCAAATTCATGGACAGTGCTATCAAGACATGAGAAAGGCCGTTTGAGACCATGAAAGATAGAGCATTTAGGAGTGCGATCATGTTAAGACCTACGGACGGTTATGCTTCTCCAACTACAACATAAGTCACTGAGCTGATCGAGGCGATTGGAGACGCCGCCCGCCCGGCGAGCATAAACTGGTCAGCTAGTTTTTATAAGCCCACGTTTTCGCGCGGCGCGATCACAACCTTGTCAGTCGACAGAAATATAAGGAATGAAAGCATTTCTCCCGGCGTCATTCATCGTTTAAGTGATTAACAATTACGGCAAAGCGACGTGCGAATCCTTTCCGTTTGATACATGGCAAAGGGACTGAAGTACGTGATGGTTCATTACGAGATTTTCTTGAAAATCTCGTGGTACATTTCCGTGTTAATTACCGCGATTTGTGTACCGCGCAGGGAAGAGTTACCGCGGGAGTACCGCGGGACTCAATCTTGGATTGATTCCCGCGAGACCCGGCGGTAATCTGTCTACTTTATTCCGAGCAATACTGTAGCTGTACACAAAATTGAAATCAGATCTTTGATAATCAATCACAAATTGGATAGATTCAGAATGATCGATAGCTCTATCAAACTCTGAACAAAATAAACATCATTAAATCCTTGTTCAGATATGAAGGCGTTAAACCTCGGCAGTGCCTATGATGACATAATTACATTAAGTCCAACGGAATTCACATTTCTGTTTCTTATAATACAGAGCTAATGAGTGAATATAAGCATTGCATCTTTTAGTTGTTTAAAAAAAAACGGTTGTTTACCAGTTAATATTCGAAAGAGCTTTTAGCCCATTCCCCTACCACCATGCACTGATCAAATACGATATGTTTTACGTCATTTCGACCCCTCCTTAAAATGATCAAGGGCTAACTTTAGCTCATCACTGCCTGCAGTTGAGTCATATATAGAGCTGTTTTGTCAATAAACATTAACAGGTCTCCACACAACTGATGCTCTTTGTTTGTATGTAAATTGGGATAGATTGTGATAAGGTACTACAGTGTACATGTAGCTACATAATATGGCTTAATTGTACAATGTGCATTGAGATTGAAATCATTCTCAAGCAAAAGCATTCATTCCCTTTCAGCGCATGTTCTTGCTAAAGGTTTTTAATGACTAAATTTTTACCACTTATATATTCCTTGCATGCAGTGGCATAGATCCTATACCGGTACTTAAAACTTATCGATCAGGGGGATGATCTATTCATTCATCCCCCTTTTAAACAATATAGGTATTAATTGAGTAATGATCTCCGCCACTGCTTGCATGCAATGTATCTTCACTATTTGTGTACCAATTAATACATTTGGCAAAGTTTGTTTTAATTTCCTTTTTCAACAACACTTGTTTCTTAAGCCTCGGTCACAAATGCCATTACGAACTGCTACGAACGCTGTACGAACGATTTTCAGACAATAGAAATTCGGGAAGACAATGGAAAAACAGGGAGATTCGTACAAAATTATTGTTCGTACAAACCTTTGTGACCGTAGCATAACCAGTAATTTGTACAAGTATAGATTGTTGTGTGCCTGAAGGAAGGGCTACCTATCTAGCAGGGCCAGGGGCATTCCTACATGTAGCTAGTGCACTATGGATTCTCCTACTATATAACCCTCTTCTGCCAGGCACACAGTAATATTCTATAAAACCACAAACTTTCAAAATTGACACTCCTGGCCCAGTTGAGAGAAAGTAGTATAATTGTGGGTATATATACATCCAGAAAGTATAATTCAAGAAAAAAAAAAATCAACATACTTCAGGACATCATTTTGAAATAATGGAATTACCGGTACTTATGTACAAACTGTCAAAACAGATTAAGGCGTACACAATTGACAGTCATTAACCTGAGATTTCTTGGTTTACTATGATCCATGCGCAGTTTGTAATTTCTGGATTTCAAATCAGCAAAATTTCATATACCATAGTAGTTTACCTTCCAGTTTCTCATAAAACAAGGAACAGCAGCCTCATTATATCCCCATGCCCTCTATGTGTATACACTAGGCCCATAAAACACCAGTAATTAGAAGTGGTGATTATCAACTACCCCGGTGCCAGTCTCTTAAACAAAACGCCAAAGAAATTGAGTTCATGGACTAATAATGCCAACAGGCTTTTTAGTTTAGGAGGAAAATCTATGACACAATTTTCCAGATGGAATTTCTTTACAATCGTCAATTATCCTTCTTCTTGTTAAATTATAAGTATTTGATGATTAACTTAGTAATACTTGTCAAAAATGTGTTCATCATTAGTCTACCTTATTGGTTTAATTGAAAACGGAATGTTATGTATTACATAAATACATGTAACTTTACATGTAAATGCACAGTCCAGTTATTCCACTATTTCTTTTATTTTAGTTGAAGAGTACTGAAGAAAACATATATGTTTTGATTATACAGCTGCAAGTGCAAATTGAATGACACATAAGTCATGTCCATTCTATCATTAATAAAGGACATTGTAATGATCAAAATTGAAATATATATTACAAACTGTTAAAGGGAGAAAAATGGACATTACACATAATGATACTCGATAATACTCAATCAAAAGGGAGCCTCAGAAATAAAAAAAACTTCAAAAGGTCTACAAAAATGATATACAACCTGTAAGCAAAAAGAAACATTGTCTTTCAAAAGTTACCTGTAACTTAATAGAAGAGAATCCACAAAACACATCCAACCAATCAAAAGAGGGATTTCAATGCAGTAAAACAAAAAGGAACATAGCAGGTGAAAGGTGCAAGGATCCTGTGGAACTGCATGTAAATACCGGTAGTAGGTCCACGATGTAAGCCTCACAAACTTGAAAATCACTCCCGAGAGTCCTGACTTAATTCTCTCCTGTGATAAGCTCTTTACATAGTGGTTAAAACCTGAAATACCTTCTCGCCTCACGGTTGAATGGAGTCAGCTTCATACCGTGTAGATGCAGCTAATGTGCACAGGGCCAGGGTAACTATTTTCTTTGTTTGCTGGTATGTCCCAGCACTATTTGGTCGATTCGCATGACTGAGCTTCGTGGAGCAAATCGTGACTATTTGTAAAGTGACAACACACCCACCTTCCCCATCAGTCAAGCAGCAAACAGTAAAATATTTCTGCATAAAATATGCAGACAAAAACTTATAATCTTCCATATATATGTGTGAATTCCGCAGAGTATTACCAAAATAATGGGAACCAAGTAAAATCCATGTGTTGCTCGATCATGGCATGTTTGTGGGAGAAAAAAAATGTGCACATTTCTTTACGACAATAATTACTCATTTCCAGGAACGAGGTGATTGATCCCTGTATAAAACCTATGAGAATTATACAATTTTGTGGGCCCTTTGCTTTTTGCTCTTTTGAACACCTAAATAATCGATATAACGGAGTATAATTATGACAAATATGGTTTCAGAGAGAGAAAGAGAGAGGGGGAGAGAGGGGGAGTGGGGGAGAGAGGGGGAGTGGGGGAGAGAGGGGGAGAGAGGGGGAGAGAGGGGGAGAGAGGGGGAGTGGGGGGGGGGGGCGGGGGTGGGGTAGGCGCTGACCTGCTGTGCCCCTCTTCAATCTGCCACAAGCTGATGCAGATCCTGTAATCCAAAATTTGATATTTTTGTGCCCTCTCCCCCTTCCAGAAGCCCAGGCCAACCCCTCATCTCCAACAATAGGGACTTTTCGATTTGCACGTTCATAAGTGGACTGCGCCGTATGCGGTCATTTTTAAGCAGGGTTGACGAGGCACGCTGACTGTTGTTCGTCACCTTTTCGATTTTACACAACTACGATGCTCGCTTAGTGAGCGCGAAACTCGATCGAATAGCCAAAGATATAACACCAAATTCGATGCATGGCACTGTTCTCAAAAATTATGCTGCAACAGATTAGCATTGCATAAATAAAATGTGTTCATTTTATGAATTATTCTGCTTAGTGAGCGCAAATTTCGATCGAAAAGCTAAATATTTAACACACCAAATTTGGTGCATGGGACTGATCTCGAAAATTATGCTGCAACAGATTGGCGATGCACAAATAAAATGTGTTCATTTTATGTATTATTCTGCAACAATTTTGATTTAAGGAAAATTACAGACACAAAAATGTGTTAATTTAAGAGAATTCACGCTTCCACCACTCTACGGTTCTAGAATTAGGTCAATTGGGTCCATTTTGTGACTTCAATGTGATGTTTCGTGCAGGCCTACAAAAGATTGCTTACAAAGAACGATGAGCTTGTCGATGCGCATGCGCACTGCTTTAAAAGTGACCGCGATGTCGCAGTCCACTAGTGAACGTGCAAATCGAAAAGTCCCTAATAGCTGCATTTAGACTGCAACCAAAAATCATAGATTTTTTCTAACATTCCAGTGTTTTGCCCTTATTAGTTGTATATAGCAACTACCGGCAAATAACAACAAAATCAACCACTGGAGTGTGGCTGTTTTTAATGCGCATCTGCCGAAGTTTCACTGATTTTTGCAGTGTAAATTTATGCACACTCCGGTAGGATACTATTTTATGCTCATATGACTCTCTAGTCTCGTCGCTTCTGAGCTAACGCAATAACCCATCCAGGGCACCAACGACTGCGCATGCATACTACTCACCAAACAACTGATGAGCAAACTCTGACGTTTTTAATGAGTTTTTCTCCCGTAGTGTAAATGGTAGTCCAAAAATCAAAGATTTTTCAAAATGCTGTTTGGGATGTGTTAATGGGCCTACCTAATGAATGATATATTTTCCTGGCTATTAGTCGTTCAAACAAAAATTGGATTAGCCAGGCCTTCAAACTGAACAAGTCTTTATTCCTGTCCTTTTATAATCTCTTTTGTTCAAATCTACCTTGGTTTTAAAAGCTGATTTAAACATTGTTCATGTGTTGTACAATGAATGGGAAAAGATTGAGAAAGCAGTCATGCAGTCACAGAGCCGTAATCACCCAGGTGTTAAATGGGTACCCGGTAGGATGCGAAAGCTAATGTGGTTAGATTAGCAAGTGTGCGCTTGTAAAAATGACGCCTGGCTGGAATGCTCCCCAGGGAGTGGAGAATGTGCATACATTGTGTGCGGGTAAGCCTGAATCCAATGACCGGGGTAATAACAGCGTGTCCACACACAAAACAATTTATCCCGAAACTCTATAACGAAACGTTTTTAAAGAATCATTGTGTAAATGTCAGGGTGTCCACACACAAGAAACGTCGTATAAATAATCATTGTATAAATTCCAGGATGTCCACACACAGAAGAAAGTAATCCTGAAACTCTAGAGCGAAATGTAAATGTCAGGGTGTCCACACACAAGAAACGTCGTATAAATAATCATTGTATAAATTCCAGGATGTCCACACACAGAAGAAAGTAATCCTGAAACTCTAGAGCGAAATGTCGTATAGGTGCGCAGTTTGCTACTGCGATCATGAAATTGAAGCGGAAATGAGAGATCAGGTCTCCTTTCGCTCGAGGTCACGTTAAGCCCCGCCCAGTTATACCGTTCTAGTTCGACAAGTTATACTAGTTATGTCCACACACAATATATTCTGTGATTAGGCGTGATTAGTTATACATCGTATAACGAATCGCATGTTTGGGCATCGTTTTGTTATACGACATTTCGTTATACGACGTATAGTTAGTAAGCGTCCGCACACACAATTTCATCGTATAACTATCACGAAACAGTATAACTAATCATGCCTAATCACGGAAAATGTTGTGTGTGAACACGGGGTAATATACCTATCTGTAAAGCGCTTTGAGAGGGCCTCCGGTCCTGAATAGCGCTATATAAGAACGAGCTATTATTATTATTATTATCAGTGTAATGCTCAGTCAAACGTTCACATATATGCAGTCATTTGACAGACATGAGTGCAATAACCAAATGTATACATTGTAAGAGATCCCTTATTATTGTACCACACCCTACTTAGCCACTATTTCTATCTGCAAAAAGTGGGGAGCTTTAATTCAAAAATAATATTTCAAACATTCTCCTGTGACGAATGTGACAGAAAGTAATTCAAACAAGTTTACATTCTCCAAGAATTCAACTTAACAATAAAAAAATATTAGTTTGAAAGACCTTTACAATTACATTATTTTTGTTAATGCTTTTTTTTTACACCTACATGTACATATAGCATGATACAGTTCACAAATGCCATTACGAACGCCGTATGAATGATTTTCAGACAATGGAAATTTGGGAAGACAATGGAAAAACGGAGATTCGTACAAAATTATCGTTCGTACGAACTTTTGTGACCATACCATTAGTCCTAATCATGATACGTGTACAGTGTAAACTGAATAAAAAACAGAAAAGAAAATGAATGTGCTTGCCATCAATACCAACTTAAGAAACATATGGGGTGAGAGTGTGGGTGGTGATTAATACTGTGACAATCAAGTGCATGTATACAAGCACCTGTTGTCCTGGGCTAGACATGTGGGCTCACGATAAACACTTCAAGTCAAGAGAAAAAAGAGAGAGAGAACTAAATCATTACACAAGAGAATTTATTTCTCTTTAAAGCCTCACTGCACTACTGATAGCTACTTGCGCCCTCTATATAGCCAACAATGCCGAAGCGATAACCGTTGGTCCCCCATGGTCCCCTTTTTTTTTACCAGTATGTTTAATTGAGAGCTTATTTGATGAGATAACCACCTGTCAATGACCATGCAGGGAGGTCTAATCCCTCTTGGCCAAACTTGTGCAGATAGGATTTAAAAAGGGTGGGGAAGGAGTAAAAAGTTGAATATCTTTTCCTGCTAGGAGGATGTTCTGTCAAGTGATAAATGTAAACCGATTAAAGGTAAAGACCAGTATTGGTAACGCCCCAATTTCAAAAAATGAAATGGAAGCTCTCATTACCAATCATGTGAAAGAATATGTTTTGACTAATACATGATGATAAAAAATTTGCCGGGAAACCGCCTACTAATTCATATATTTGGTAAATTTGTTTCTCTCATGGTCGTGTGAGAGATATAGGGTAGTCCCGTATACATCTTTCTGTGTATAGTGCTTGTAACTTTACGAAGAATGGGCCAAATTTCTTATCATTTTGATGATTCCAGAACCTTGCAGATGCTAGATGCTAGATGATAGATGATCAACCTTTTCTGATCGATTCCACAACGTTTCTTTCACAATGCAATCGCATGACCATTACTGGTCTTTACCTTTAAGGTCCATTTCACATTTAATGAAAACCACTTCTTGATTACATCATATCGGCTGCCATGTGAACCTCACTATTCCCAAAGAACTATGGATGCATCATACCGGTAATAACATATTCCCTGTATAATATCAAATGTCAACATCATTATCAGTGAGTCACATCCAGAATGAGATTGTATCACTTGTGAGCATTGGAATTCTATTATTAAGTCATACCACTTTGCAGGACCAATTGAGGGGGTCTCTGTCTAGTCTATATATTGGCTTACCGGTACTAATTTGAATCATTGGGTCATCAGTTGGGTGGTTGCGTCACCCAACCTCTTGTAAAATCATGACCCTTTATTAACGAAGTGTGGGGGGGGGGGGGGTAATGTTTGTGAGATATACCCCTCTCATTTACAAATGGTCTTGTCCAAATTACATGACACTTTGTGAAAACCCTACAGCAAATCTACAAAAGGTCGCATGATCTTCTTTTTTTTTGTTTCACAAAAGGTTGTGTAAGGCCATTAAAAAAAATATACATGTTTAGCGTCCCCGCCCGCTTCCTTTTTGGGGGCTGCATCCTATTTTTTTGTATGAAATTTTTTATTTTTTTGAAATTTTTTTTTTAAAAGAAAAAAAACATGAAAAACACTGCTAAAATGGGTCTATTTCTGATTTAAAAAAAAAAAAAAAAAAAAATGTTGGCGGCCATCTTGACTGTCAGGGAAAATGTACCGAGCGGCCATTTTGAAAGAAAAAAAAAAGGCCCTCCTCCTTCCTTTTTTTTGAAAAAACAGGACGCTAAACATGTTTTGTTTTTTTATTTGGCCTAATGCGACCACCTGACCGGATGAAGGGACCTTATGATTCGAAGTAAGCCCATTATAATTCAGAGCATTTAAGACTGACACAGGGCTGTCAACTTTGGGTAACTGCTTCGAAGGAGGTCATATTATGCAAATTTTTGTTTTGCTCAACGGCAGTGATTTTTTCAAGGGGGGGTATTTTAAAATTTGAAAATCGCGCCAGAAATTTTGCAACAACTGAGTTAAGGAAAGGGCACAATTGAGATTGATTCTTTCAGCAAGTCAGAACTTTGTTCGAAATAAATCTCTTCAACATGGAGCCCCTACTTGCTTTGAATGTACATTGCATAAAAGTACAATATATTGTCTCTCCATTACCAACAAATTCCAAAACCAAATTGTAACCTTTTGAATGTATTGATACAATTTATACCCCCTGCACCCTACATCATTCAGTAAAATATTATTATAAAAGAAACTATTTAAAAAAAATTACTCTTTCATTACAGTCTAATCAAGCTGACAATATACATGTAGTACCAGTATCTAATTTTATGAGAATTACAGGGTCACTATATTTAGGCTTCCCCTGTAATACAACCAATTCAATAACACGCACTACCAGCATATACAGTGTACATGTACCACAGGTTCAGCAATACAAATTAGAAATTCAATACACCGGTACCTACATGTGATATGACGTCAATTCAATGCTGAGAATTGCTCTGAATATCTATCTTACATGTACCTAAGGAGGGTACCTCCCTTCCTAATGCCTCAGTCACACTGCCAAACCAGTCGGCAAGCAACAGACTCTAATTTGACACTTTAATTACCACAATCCTTAAAGCTTTGAGCAAAGGTTTGTCAGTCTCTCGATAGCTGCATTCACACTGCAACCAATAAAACCATCAATTTTTCTCTTATTCCGGTGTTTAAAACCCATTAAAAACGTTGAAGCTTGCTCATACTAATTTTTAGGTGAGTAGTGCGCGTGCGCCACTAGCAGGTACCCTTCTTGCGTCAGTAAAAATCAGTATCTTATCGAAGTTTGCATTTACAGTTTTACACTGCAAAAATCAGTGAAACTTTGGCAGGCGTTGTTTGCCAACTTTGCCATTATAGTTGCAGCAACTACTTGCAAATACACAATGAAAAAAAAATCTGCCTCTGGAGTGCGCTTTCATTAAACGACTCTATGCTAATGCATGCAGGGCATCGACAAATGGCACATGTGCGGAACTCTCTAAAACGCAAACTTCAACTTTTTTTTTAAAGGCTTTTTCCTGTAGTGTAAATGTCGTCCAAAAAACAGTTTTCAAAACAGTGTTTGGGATGTGTGAATGGGCCTTCAGTGTCGGTCCGGTGTAGACAGACACCTTGGTGTGACTGAGGTTTAGTGAATGCAACAGTGACCTTCTATCCTACTGTGTGAACCACCTGTCATATATATATAGTCCAGCCTATAGTTACAGTGTTTTCACTGGTAACCTGACGTGTATTCACAAAACAAATTTATTAAAGAAAGGTTATGAAATACACTGTAAATGTGTTAACATGCGTGGGTGTGTGTGTGTGTGTATTTGATTTTTGTTTGTTTTGTTTTGTTATTGAAAGCAGTGCTTAAATTTTAACATGATTACATGTTATGTAATTTTGTTTTAAGATTATTCAACCTTCTGGTGGTACTACTACTAGTAATAAAATTAATAATAACGACAGCTGCAACGACAACAACAACGAGGAAAACGTCGATGACGACGATGATGATGATGATTATGATGGTATTGATAATAATAATAATGATATCAATTTAAGCAGTGCAGCTACTACTCACAATGTACATGTACCGTTACACATTTTATAGCGCTTTTTTTGAAAAACTCCTGAGAATGCTACATTGGTGACACATGACTAACCTATTAAAAAGCTTCTGACAAAAGGGGTCTTTGAAAAGGGTCTTCAATAAAACAGATCAGCCTAATCTTATGGCATTTGGAATATTTTTCCAAAGCTTTGAACAGGTAACCCTCTCCATACACGTGGGTCACCCACCACACCACTACACCTGTTATATTGGACGGGTGGGGGTGTCTCACAAGATCTGCCAACAAGATGACCAGAAAATGTTAACATGCTGATTGAGAGGGAAAATATAAAAACAATACAAAACACATCATAACACAACACAAACAAACCATTTTGATGGGGATTGTCAAAAATCACAAGCAATCATTGCAATGTGGTCAGAATCAATTTTCATATCTAATACTAATGACATTTAGAGCCTCCTTTTTTAATTGAATGTACATGGAAATACAGTATCACACATAATCAGGCTTTATCACAAGCCTTGGAAAGTGGTGACAGAGATTTGAAATGAACGGGTGGCAGTCTACCGCATCAAATATTGTCCCAAACCAGCCATGCAAGAATCATTAAATTGGCCTGCATGCTGTGCTGACTGTCTCTATTAAATTGACAACCCATCCTTATATTGTACACGTACAGAGCTCAAATAACTTAATTAACATACATGTACAGACTGTATGTATCCTATATACCTGCACACACTCTCCAATATGAATCAATAACGCATTGTTAGCATTCATGATACAAACTATTAAAAGAATAATGCTCTGTCTTAAATATCATTTTACAATTGTTGTGGTTAGACAGAAATTGAAGTTTTTTATGTTTTGTTTGTTTGTTTGTTTGTTGTTTTTTTTTTTTTTTTTGGGGGGGGGGCATCCTAAGCATGTGCCCTTTAAAGGGAAAGTCCACCCCAGGATTTTTTTTAGCTGACGATATAGACCTAATAATACCATGAAGAATGATACAAGTCTCATTAAAATCCATGATCACATAACGAAGATATATCGACTTTTTTATCGAAAATCAGCCGCCCCCCAAATGCAAATGCGTTACATGGGCAAAAAACGATCGCCAAAAAATAACCGATAGTATCGAAATTGTGACGTATGTTGCGAGCTGCCTTCTTATTTCGCAGACATTCACTTTCGCTCGCGGTACACTGTTATCGCACTGACACGACGAATCATGAATGAAAGTGAAAGCGAAAGTGAATGTCTCCGAAATAAGAAGGCAGCTCGCAACATACGTCACAATCGTTTCATGCCCATGTAACGCATTTGCATTTGGGGGGCGGCTGATTTTCGATAAAAAAGTCGATATATCTTCGTTATGTGATCATGGATTTTAATGAGACTTGTATCATTCTTCATGGTATTATTAGGTCTATATCGTCAGCTAAAGAAAATCCTGGGGTGGACTATCCCTTTAACGGGGAAGGTGGAATAATATGGACAACTACATTACTCACTTTTTATGTTTTAATGTTGATGTTTGTTAACTGATGTAGATTTTCATTGTTCTTTTATGCTTATGTATCTGTTTTTCATTTGCTCTATGTGTCAAATGTATAAAATGTATTATCTTACCTTGTATATTCCTCTGGTTTTTAATGTGGAAAATAAATGAAATGAAATGAAAAATTTATACATTGCCGTTTTGAAATTGATTCTTCTTGGCTTTCATATGATATGGAAAATGATCACATGTAGCAAAATAAATTACAAAAAATACAACAACAAAAATACAAGAGACTAATCTTTGATAATGACCTTCTGAATGGCTTTATCTGGTCTTCATATTCTGCTGGTTGAATTTTTCTTGTACCGGTAATACTTTATTATATAAACAATGAATTTAAGTTAGTACATCGGGCACTCCTACCATTGTTAAAATAAACTCGTTGAAAATTAGTCCAAAAATAACAACAAACAAAAACAGTAAAGAAAATATATGACTATTTCGAAGTCTGAATATAATTTTCATCTATCTTTTGACTTGTTCCAAATCCTTAGCCTAAAAAAAAAAGTTTTTTTTTTTTTGGGGGGGGGGGGGTGGGTCTATTTCTCATATTTTTTTCATAAGAAATTAGAAGAAAAATAGTCTAGGTTCCTAGGAAATACCACAAAAATAAAGATAAAGTATTAAACAACAAACTATATTTTTCGCTGTGAATAAGGATCAAGGTAGTTTTGGATATTTGATATAATTACATCCTATTGCATCATGGGTAGTCAGTCACTAATATGGGGCAGGAGAAAGCAGATACTTCTCTTGAAAAGAGTTTACCATTAAATTAAATATCCATCAACTTGGTACTTCATTTTTTAAAGAATTCTTTTAGAAAGATTTTTATATTATAATTTCTATATAAATAAAGAACATAACATTTTTGCAAAACCAAAATGAAACACACAACTCTTGACTTCTCTCACTCGACACTGCAAATTCATCAACTGTATCTTGGTCATTCCTAGAGGTAATTACTTGGGGCAAATAATATGAAAATGTCCCTGAAATGTTAATGGTACATGTAAAATAATTTCTACTACACCAGTGGCGGATCTAGGGGGGGGGGTTGGGGGGGTTGCAACCCCCCCCCCCAAAAAAATCCGGGGACCATTTTTTTAAATCTTATCGCAAGAAAACGCCATTTTCACACACAGATTTTCAAAAATTTTCCCTACTGTGGGAGGGGGGACACCCCCCCTCCCACACCCTCCCCCCTCGCTCGCTCCGCTCGCTTGGACTCGGTCGCTACGCTCCCTCGCATACCACCCCAACCCCCCCCCTTTATAAAAAGCTGGATCCGCCCCTGTACACTATATAAATACATGATGTAGTAGAGCCCTGTCAAGTTTCAGTTGTTTCTCTTCAAAAATGTTGTTTACTATTTTTGTTTAACCAGAGTTACAGGGATATCACAGCATTACATAAACTTAGGATCTATGATATTTATTCATCATGAAGCTAGAGTAGGCCTACTTCTTCTTCATGTTCTTTTTCCAGTTATACCTGCATCTAAATAGAGTAATTTATAGTTGGCTATAATATAGATGCTTTATGCTAAACTCAATTTGAACAAACATTGTTATGGTTGAAAAGAGACATAGTTTCTCTCATCTGGTATGTCGTAAAATAACAATACAAAAATACAAATACGAAAACCACAACGAGAAGAGATGCGTAGATGACAATGTTAGATCATGCCTTGCCATGCCATCGACATATCGGCGCCGCGCACGGCTAGCTTCATACCAAGCCTACCACTACTACCACCACCACCAGCCCAGTGGACCGGGCGACACTAACCCCACCTTTCGATCTGTCGATTGTCAACAATGCAGTGCATCGGCCTGATGTAATCACAAACGTAAACTCAGTCACTCACATTCACACGACTGTCAAGATAGAATAATAATGCTCTACAATTTGTGCTTATTGCTCCAATCAATATTCGAGTGCTCATCAATAAATGTTATACTTACTTAGACACTGGAGAGTTCAAATCTCTGCAAAATTCCTCTTTTTGGAGATTGAAAATGATAGATTGTGTCAAGCTGGGCGCCGGTGAATGGAATGGCGCCATACAAAAACGCAGACGAGGTCTACGTCGCGATATCGATGGCTCTGTGTATTGCACACTCGCGATCTCAACTATGTGAATGCATGATAACATGGTAAACGCCCAGACCAGACTAGATCTTTTAATTTGTTTCAATAATGTGCATGCCTCTAAATAGAGTATCATCAGCCCATTTTCCTTTTCATTCTTCTTTCCTCCTCTTTTGGGGGCAGTTAATTGTGGGGGAGGGCACATACGACAGGGAGTTTCCATGGCTTCTGAGCCAAAATACAGTGTATTCATGGGGCGGATCAAGAGGGGGGGGGGGGGGCGGGCCCCCTCCCCTGCCCCCCTCCACAGGATTTGTTCTTTTCTTTCTTGTTTTGCTCAGGGGAGGGGGGGGGGTTGTTGAGTATAAAAAAGAGCTCCATTCCACCCCCCCACCCCCCCCCCCCCCCCCCGCGCTTATTCGGCAGGACGTTCAAGTCGCCGCTTAATATTTTATCACGAAAAAAAAAAATAGTGCTCACTTCCCCCATCGCTAAATTTTCTCACGAATCGGGCCCCCTTCCTCGCCGCCGGCTGGACCAGCCGCGCCCCTGGGTGTATTTGTAGAGTGTTCTCATTCTTCAAACTACATATCGTATCATGTTTCCCTTTTGATTTGTTTATTAAATTGGGCGACCCATCCCCCTCCCCCATCCAAAAAACGAAATAAATGAAGAAAGAAAGAAAGTTAGAAGAAAAAATAAACTTGTAACAATGCAGAATGTTCCTTAGAGACCATGATTTCAGGACAAAAGATAATTCGTAGCTCGGCTGTCTAAATTGATTGTACTAATTGAAACAGAGCATCCAATACAACTGAGATCAATAATTATAAATACATCCTTTCAGAATAAATCCGATAAATAAAGAAAACATTAGTTAATAGAGCTCTATGCCCAAACTCACGTGTCTTTTCCCCTCTTCCATTCCCCCCTTTTTTTGAGTCACCCCAATCCCAAATCACAGCAGATTATCTTTGCATGGGGGGGGGGGGGGGTATATACTACCAGTATCCGGTTCCCAAATTTTGTGAGGAAAAAACAAATTAACTTAATGTATGGCAATTTTATAAAAATGTGCATATTCGCGGCACCTCAATACCCAAATATGGGGATATTCCGTTTGGCTTCAATCCAATTTTGTAATTTTGCGATCGAGTGAAGTGGGGTAGAAAAAAACAAAATCACTTGATTGCGGAAAAATTATATCTATAAAAACATACTGTAGATAAGATTCCATTCAAGCACATTGCAACTGTCTTAATCAATTTTGCGAGTAGAGATCGAAAGGCAAGCAAGGAAAACAAATACTATTTGGTACGGGGCTATACCTCTTTTAAACATTTATTTAAGAATTTCCTTTTCGGTTTAATAAAAATTGGAGTGGACTATTAGGCTATTATTATTATTATTATTATATTTACCCTGCAGCGAGAAAAATACCGAATGACATCTTTTTTTAATCAAACATAAAATGTTATGGCAGTAAGTTGATTTGCCTCTTATTTAAAAAAATCGAACAGAATCTATCAATCAAAGCAGTGAAGAGTTCTACATTTTTGTTTGCCCAATATTTTATTGTTTCATTTGCTCTTAGACAACTCTTTTCATTTCTTCAAAGGAGCCTAGCAAGAACATGAAAAAAATATTCATATTTTCCTTTTGGTTTTGTCGTCATATTTTCTCTCTTCAATAGGTTGCTTCCACTGAAACCTAATATTTTGTAGATCCCTATGATATACAGAAATGAATAAAGACAGCACACAATGTGTATTTTTGGTTTACCCCGACCCCAACTCAAACCTGTAACAAGCTAGTGACTCGGACTGCTGAAATAATGTCCTTTGGCAAGACATTGATCTACATTTGCCACTCTCCACCCAGGTGTTAATGGGTAGGCATAGGCCTACCCGGTAGGATGCGAAAGTTATAATGTTTTTAGATGAGCAAGTGTGCGCTTGTAAAATGGCGACTGGCTGGAATGCTCCCCAGGGAGTGGAGAATGTGCATACATTGTGTGCGGGTAAGCCTGAATCCGATGACAGGGGTAATAGTCTGTAAAGCACTTTGAGAGGGCCGGAGGTCCTGAAATGCGCTGTATATACCGAACTATTATTATTATTATTATCTTAACAATGAATAAATGCATACTCTGTCAAGTGTTGCTCCTCCCGATGCCAGCTTTTGGAACACACTTTCATCGCACTGCAGGCCTATTATATTTATTACGTTTCATTATTTTTCAAATAGGCCGAGACATAATTAGAGAGCGTGCACACAGTGGTGTAATGAGAAAAAAAATGTACTGGGGTCAGAACAAAATCCGCATCATCGTCCAAGTAGCATAATGCAGGGGCGGTGGAGCGTCTTCCAAAGTAGGAGGGAGGGGGTACCAACAAAATAGGGCACTTTCTGGAAAAAAAGGGGCACCTACAAAGGGAAACATAAAAAACATACACCATTTTCAGACACTGGTATATACCCCCAACATCGTTTTGATTGTGATTACACTACGGATGACATCAATATTTGTTTCTTTCTTTACGTGGTACAAGATACTCTTTTGCAGTTGGTCGTTATGGTCTGAATATTAATTTTAGAGCGATCGAAGTGAGCGAGCAAAAATTTTAAGATTTGTGAGGTCCCAGTGCAAAAAATTACATCTTATGAAGAAGATAAAAAAGAAAGAAACCCCGTTGAGTATGAAGTACAATTTAGTGAAGAAAGACTAAACATTTTTTTAAGTAAAATAATTATAACATCTATAAATGCGAGCTAGCGTAGCGAGTCCGCTTTTAGGAAAATTAAAGAAAATGGGGCCTCAAGTCACCTTGAATTAAGGGTGCATGTTATGGAGAAAGGAAAAGTAGACAATTATCAAAAGGGGAAAAGGACACTTATGAGAAAAGAAAAGGTGCTCGTGTCAAAGTAAAAAGGGCAATAAACATTTAACAGAGATGAAAAAAGGTACTTGTGAGAATGGAAATTGGAAATCTGTTGAAGGAAAAGGGCACCTATCAGATTTTAATAGGGGCATTTATCAGATGCTAAAAGGGGCATTTTGAAAAGGAAAGGGGTTCTCATTACGAAAGAAAAAGTGCACTTATTAAAAAGGAAAAGTGGCACGAGTCAAAGTTTGAAAAAAGGGGAAAAATATCAAAGGTGAAAGGGAAATTCTTGCACCGAAAAGAGGTATTCACCAGAAATGAAAAGAGAGGAAAATGACGATTATTAGAAAAGAAAAGGGGCAGTCTGTTGTCCTATGTAAAAGGGGGGCACTTTGGGGGTATGAAGTGCGGCACTGGCATAATGAGCAAAAATTAGAAATAAACCCGGAAAATCATGTCATTTCAGCAACATTTGTTAATCACTGGTATCGAATTAGAAATAAACCATATATTATTAAGGGGGTCATATATTATTAAGGGGGTCAACTGCCCCCCCCCCCCCCATCAATGCGCCAGTGGATGCATATTGACAGAACTTTTAAGGGGCAGATCTGGCCGGTGTCCCCTTTTGAAACCAAAGCGGCATATCTTTATATTAGACAACTCCGAAAATACACCTTTTTTTTGGGGGGGGGGGCGGTCTAGTTAGTTAGATGAATTTGTAGGAGCAACCTAAAAATCTGTTTTCCTCCTTATTGCCTGGGGCAGTGCAGCAACTTCCCAAATTAATAGACTCTTTATATTACAAAAAAGAGCGACTCGTATAATTAATAATGCAGATTTCCGGGCACACACGAATAATCTTTTTCTGAAAAATAACATTTTGAAAATTAAAGACTTGTATATTTTACAGCTTGGACAGTTAATGTACAAGCTCAACACTAAACAATCACTTTTGCCTTTTAATGATATGTTCATAAGAAATGATTAGATTCATCTACCATTAAATAGAACATCTTTTGCACAAAAGACATTTGTTTTTACAGGTCCAAAACTGTGGAATTCTCTTTCGAATGATATTATACAGTGTAATTCGATACAAATTTTCAAAAGGAGACTTAAAAGCTTTCTTCTGAATAGTTACTAGGCTGTTGCATTCCCCAATCAAATATAATTTGTAGTGTGACTTTATGCAACTTTGATTGTTTCTTTTTATAAACATGTATGTATTTATCAATGTTTTGCGTTTAAAAGTGATTTTTTTTGTATTACTGAATCAGTTATTGTTATTGTTTTTTTTTCCTCATAAAATAATAATTCATTATAATTACTTTTACAGGGGGGCTTACACAAAGTGGCTTACACCCTACAAGCTCTGCTTTTTAGTCGGCCCTCCTTCCCTTTCAATTTCATGTTTATTTTGTTAATGTATTGTATTGTGCAAATTGATCTATATGTATATAAATATGTGAATATGTTAAAATGTACCATCATTGTAAATATGAACGATTGAAAGAGGAAAAATAAATGAATTGAATTGAATTGAATTGAATTGCCCATCTTTTTTATAAATCCTGGAAGCACTTATAAGTGCGTGTCGGTCCCATGCAAGTCATTTTGGAGTGTGATCACTACAGGGTGTCTAGTTGTCAAATTGGCTACAGAGTAATTTGCTACTTATTTCAACTACAAATAGATTAGTTGATTAATTTCGTAGGGGAAACTGGTGGAAATAAAACATTTATAAAGTAAAAATATGCTCTTAATTTCAATCAGTGATATTAAAAATGAAATAAATACATTATAATACTAATATGTAGCACTTAATATAAAAGTTGAATAACTAAAAAAGCTTTGTATTCATTGTTAAACTTTGTTAATTTTGTGAATGAAAAAGTCGATTCGCCCAACAACCTCTTGCCAACGAGAGGTCAATGCAAGGGTCAGCTTGTAAATAGAGAAAACTCTAATCCCAGCAGGAGAACCTAGACTAATATAATTTAAACTTTGAGAACAACAAATAGAGCAATATGGATGACTTTCAAACAGCTGAAGAGGTAAATATGGGGCAATGGCTACGCAAGTTTAAACGTTTTGTCGAAATGAAGGAGGGGAAAATGAATGCAATGTGTTGTTTGCGAAAGATTCGACGTGCGCCCGTTGCCTGTTTCTGTGCGATTCGTGTGTGGGTGGTTGTGAATTTTATTTGTGTATGCGGCAGTTGCTGAGCAATGTCGAGCCAAATTTAAATACCAATGGCAATGGCAATAGACCTCTAAACAGTAAATGTTGCGTTGTCTGAAAAGATTGATGTTTCTTGATAATACCTTGTGTTGTATCATGAATATTAAGGCTATGTTTTGTTGTGGAAACCACTCTTGTCATGATTTTTAAATATCCAGGGCCAGGCACACTTGCACTTGCAATTCGCATGCAGTCTAGTCGTGAACTTAACCATGTTAACTGTTGAACAAGGAGGGGGCCGGGGGAAAGATTCAAACTTTTTCAAAGAAAATGCCAAGGCCAGGCCCAAGGGCTGGGTAGAACTTGTAGTAATAATGTAATTGACAAAATGTACTTATCTTCTTGCTACTGCCAACTTAACTCCAGCAGTCCAGGAAGCTCCGACGTCGGCATCGACATCGGAGCTTCCTCTTCCTGTAATCCTAGACTGGAGTTTAATAGGGACTTTTAGATTTGCACGTCGACAGCTTTGACTGTAACGTCATTTTAAGGCACTGCGCATGCGTTACGTCGTCTCAGTCGGTGATCGAGAATGCGTCAACCTTGATTCTCCTAAATCTAGTACATACATAAATACATATTCAGAGACGCCAAGTTCAAAGATCGGCAATGCGTGACATTTTCATGATTCGGCGCGTGCGAGGGTATAGAATTTGAAAGCGATGATGATGTGTTGTAAATTCACATTCGTCATGCGTCACACAATCGGTTTGTTTAAATTATACAAAATCAGTCAACTTTACTGTTTTACAATACATTTTTTATACGCTACGGCTGATAAAACTTGAATTAACGGGTTAAAATTTTCAGAAAAAATGATAGACTTTCGTCAATGATGCTCGAACGAATTTGGTATCAACGTACAGGGAGTGAGGTAAATAACACTGTGATGTCGTTTCTGAACTGCATTTTGGGACGGGCTTTCAGTGAATTGGGGAGAAAGAAGTGGATAACAATCCGATAATTACATTATTACACCGATAGCGAATCTTTGTCGGCTTTTACCGTACGATCAAACAGCTGCAGCACAGCTCACACGCATGCATCACTGAAGTCAAACGAGGCATGACGTCATGCAATCGAAACCATGGCTAAGCAAACCCTTGTGTGTTAGCCGTTAAAATAAATCAAGAATTGCATTCATTTAATTACTACCGTACTTAATGACCCTTTCATTTTGTCAAATTTAACACGGACGGACATTGATTCATTGAAAACGATTTTAGAATCAAGTCCAAGATAGCGTAAACAAAATTATCCTAAAACACTGAATGAGAGGACTTTAATCCTTTAAAAACGAATGGTGTACATGTAGCTTATGGTGCCCCCATCATACACTTAATTTTGATACATGTAAGCGCAAGTAAAGCAGTGACACCATGCCAATGGAATTATTCAGACATGTCAAAAGTCATACCTGTTGGAACTTATCTTAATAAATCAATGAGACATAGTCAAAGATGTTTGAACAAATCTTTCACAGAACTATTTGACCCATATACATGTAACTAATGTAGCCCATGATGAAAAAACTACAATCATTACCTTCTCATGCTTTATTGATTTATTCTTCAATTTTCACTGTTCCACCTTTAAACAAATTAAAACTATCTTTCCCCTTTTCGAGGACTGTTGTTCTCACAACCTAATAAAATCGTTGGTCCCCATATGTATTTCATTTTGCTTTTGGAAGTTGTGGCTACCGGAATGCTGACAAATAGTTTTCTTTATATGCATCTTTTCTTACAGTATTTTGTAAAGACCAAATTAATAATCACTCATCTTGATTCAACTTTGAGAAAAACATATATCAGGGACTCAGGGTTACCGAAATCTATGTGGCTGAGCCACTGAAAAAAACAACTGTTTTTTCTAGAAATTTTGGGTGCTCAAGCTCTCCTAGCCTCCTTCTGCAGTCTCTGAATATCTTAATGACACCCTTCAAATATATACACCCTTCAAATATATATATACACCATCTGATGATCTCGTAATCTTCGATCAGCAACCGACACATTTCAACTTATCATTCCCAAATCTAGACTCTCAGCAGCTGAAAAATGTTTTGCAGTAGCTGCATCAAAGACTTGCAACAGCATCCCTCTTTCCATTTAGGAAATTAACTGTCTTGCCACCTTCAAAAGATCCCTCAAAACTTACCTTTTTCCCCAGTGATCTATGTGATCTACTTCATGTGAGACTGTACAATTTTTGTCTTCTTTTCATATATTTGTATTATTTTGTAAGCGCTATGGTACGTTTTTAGCGCTCCTAAATATTCAATATTATTATTGTTATATATATTTTTCTAATATTCTTATTACTTTTTTCACACCCAGACAACATTTGTTGTAGATGAAGTGAGTAACATTATCAAGGAAGCAGTGGAAGGGACGATCGGAGGCAGTGCATACCAACACAACAAGGTCAACCAATGGACATCCAATGTAGTAGAGCAGTGCCTAAATCAACTCACCAAACTAGGAAAGCCTTTCAAATATATTGGTAAGAATCCTGGCTTTAGATTTCAGGGTAGACTTAGTACCGGTATTCCATACTTTTTTGGGCCCAGCCGCCCAGGAAAAAATAATTTTGGTCAGAGTTTGTAAATTTTGATTCTGTTATGAAAGGATGAAAAGGAAGTTGTAACCTACATGTATAAGGAATGTAAAGGCTGTAAGGTCAATTTCAGGTCAAAACTTTAGACTGAGTTTTTCTAGAAATGTTCATCCAGACATCCACTGATCCTACATCCTTTTATTCATGCTGTATTCCAAAACAAACAGGGAAATTGAGGGAACTAATATTGTAGATGATCCAGTGTTAGTACATTATAGGCTGGTACATTATAAGCTAATGAGGTATACCGGTATGCATCATATTTGGTGTCAAATCTTAGAAATGATTAGATCACATCTTGGTATTGATCAGTACTATTTAAGTATTTTCATATTATTCCTGCATGTACTTCTTCCAATTTTACACATTTTAGGGAAGAATATGTTTATATAATGGCTACCGTAAATGTTTATTTGAATGAATAGTTTATGGTACTTATACATACATGTACAATGTACATTTACAAATGAATGAAAAACCAAAGCAAAATAAAGAAAAAGGAAGAAATGAAAAAGTAAAGTGTAAAAACTTCACATTTCTGTCTCTTTTATACAAGTAGCATTTTTACCGTGCCCAGTTGCCATTCATTTACAAATTAAAAAACTTGCAGCATGTGGGTTTCTTTTTTTTGGGGGGGGGGATGGGGTGGTTGACCATGTTACCTTTCAAGACAGACATTTATTATATAATTAAATAGGAAATCATTGCATTGAGGTTCTTAATTTACGTCTTGTTTGCTTTCCTCTTCTCAGTTACATGCGTGATCATGCAGAAGAACGGTGCAGGCCTCCACACAGCTAGTTCCTGTTTCTGGGATAACTCCACGGACGGCAGCTGCACGGTCAGATGGGAAAACAAGACCATGTACTGTATCGTTAGCGTCTTCGGATTGGCCATCTAAAGTTTATCACCCATGGCGGTCATCTGTTGACCGGTCTGTGACCAATGCAAGGCTTTGACCAATGGACAATTGAGTGCTTTAATACAGCGATGATTCCACTTCCTAATGTTGTCTTGAGTTGACGTACATGTATTGTATAATTCTATTAATGTACTTGTATCACTTTTGATTTCCACCTTGTTTCCTTCACTAGAGATTCATGAACTCCATTTATATCATTTTCAAAAAAGGTATTTGTTTTGCAGTATTATCTCGAGGTTAAATTTTATTTTTGTTTTTTCAGAAATGGCCAAAACTAGACGGCAAGTATTAGTATGCTTGAATAACACCAGAAGCATTCCAGATTCGATCATATTCAAAAGCAAAACATTGATATTAGATGTCAGTGTGTGATGTTTGGTTGCGTCTGCCCTCGGGTCAGACTTGCTTTTACGTGGAGCAACCATGATAAGTCAAGGAAAGTAGAGAAAAGTAGAGATAGTGGAAAGAAATGGATTTATTTATTATCAAGGTACATGTACTTGGTGATGCTTTCTTTAGAAGTCTCCCCTGTCCCTTGTCCCTCGTTGAAAGTCATGAAATCATCTGCTCATGCTCAGAGTGTGAAGGTTGTCCATTTTGCAGGAAGTTTCAAAGACCCTTCATGTTATCTGTAGTAGCAATATTCTTTCAGTTTCAAAATCTTAAAAATGTACATACATGTATACATGTACTTACAATAGCATGATACAAAGGGCACATTAATGGGAGGAGGAATGTGAGAAATGGCAAGTTTCTTTCTTGTTTCAATTTTAAAGTTTAAAATTGCTACCCATACCCGACCACCCCAAATAATGATGCATAACATTATTGATATCTCACCTTAGATGACAGCTTATTAAATAATATAGGACTCACAGTTTTGTTCACAGTTTAATGAGTCAACATATTACATATTACAGGCAAATTAAAGACCAGAATTTAATGTTGATACAAATTAATTTCAGTTATCTGAATTAATCATAACTTTATACATGTAAACATAAACAAGTATCATAGGTTGTAGAGCCTTTAGCAGTTTATGGATAGTTATTAATTGTACATAGCGTGTCCATGATGCAAAAATTATTATTAACTGTAATAATGTAAATGTACAAGACATGTGTAAATAATTTCTTCTTGAACATATTTTTGTTGGCATTATCATATTTTATTTCCTTTCTCTGCGATCCATAATTGCTACTTGTGTACATATGTTGCAGATCTAGGCAATCGCTCTTTGTAGCAGTGTAGTTAATTGGTCTGATGATATTAGCTTTGATTTCCTTTTAACTCGCACTTACTAAAGATGCCCCCTCCCTACCTCTCTGCCACTATGCACTTATGATTTAGGAGTTTAATGAAATTAATTTGCAGCTGTTCTATTTTCATCACCTTTATGAGTTATTTTCCACCGACTATGTCATCTAGACATAAATTACTCTGTACTTCACAGAGCAAGTTTCCTCTTCGTCATGCTGTGTGTACTATTTTGCATTGCATTTCTTTGGGATCATCAGCTGTAAAGCCAGCAAGGTGCAGATTCTTTACACCTTATATAGCCCCCTCATTGTCCAAATACAGCATGAAATAATTGCATGTTTTTATGTGTTGACATGTTATCAGTAATTTATGACAAGCATGTACATAAATATACTGTGATGGGAAGAAGGCGTTTTAAACCTATTTTATACTTTAAATGACTCTTTTGCTCTTTATTGTCAAATCATCCTCCCCTCTCCCCTCGGAAATGTATGTTTTGTTTTATAGATAACTTTATATCTTTGATGTGATGTGTGTTTATTGTATTAAAGGAAAATTCTATGCCATGAAATCATTCAGATGTTAATATTTGTAGTTATTTACAGTCGTCAACAAATCAAACAAATGTGGTATGGTCCATGATATATTACAAAACAGATGACTACATGTACACTGTTACCCATCAAGATGGAATAATTTTCTTGCTATTTTCATGAGTGGTTTATTCTTGATAGATGAATTTCTTCTTGATAGGAGTTTTTCTCATAACTTTATTGATCAATAAAGTTGTATGAAGATATAAAATTTATCAAGAATAAATCATATTGTCCCAAACTCCCAATCATTACCCCCCCCCCAAAAAAAAAAAAAAGAGGTAAGAAATTCCAACAGTGTAAAACTGCTGTATTGTTACACATATTGCAAACATAGGAAAGTACAGTAGAATCTTTAAAAAACCTTTGGATGATATATATTGCCTTGTCTATGTATCGGGGCTCGGGAGAACTACAATATAGGATACAAAGACTTGGAGATAAAACAATACCTTGTTTGAATGATTGTTGAGGAAATTTGAAAAAGAGGAAATAGACAGGAGACAGTTAGAAACAGGGGGGGGGGGGGGGGGACTCATACATAAAATGGTTGAGAGAGAGAAGAAGACAGAGACAGAGAGAGAAATGGTGAGGACAGATAAGTACATTTAATATGGTCAAGAGAGAAAGAGACATTGGAGAAGAGAGGGGGTGTGAGAGAATGGAGAATGAAATAAGGATTCAGGGCTGGATGGGAGGTAGCCTCTTGTCGATGCCCTCTCGCTGTTGGAGCGCAAGGGCATCGACAAGAGGCTAGATGGGAAGGGGAGAAAGTAACTTTTGGGAAAGATGAGAGTATGAAAGATGCATATACTGTAGAGGTGTAGAATTGAGAGACGGGGAGAGAGAGTCTACAGGTGTTTTTTTTTTTTTTGGGGGGGGGGGGGGGGTTCCTGATAAAAATATTTTGAGAAAAGCAGTGAATACAGGCATACTTTCCATTCTTGCAATTTACTCGTTGAGTGCAAGACAATTTTGTTTATAGATTGGTCATTTGCCTATAAAAAATGGATATTTTTATTTGTAACTTGTTAATGAGGGAATCAACATAAATTACAAGTACCATAATCCAATAAGAATTCACTCTCAATTAACATGTTACTGTCTCTGTACCAGTTATCAGCAAAAACACAAAGATGCAAAAGAAAGATGCAATAAACGCTAGACTATAATTTAAGACTTTTTTTTAATATACACGTACAAATTTGGTAAAGGTGAATCAATCAATCAATCTAATTCACAACATCAGTCTAGTCCCTGTCTGTGTTACACACACAAGACTCAACACTAATACAGTCAAACATGCTTCAGTTCAGTAACCACCTGTATAGAAAGACCAACTGTCTATAAAGACAACATTTGTTTCCCTTGAATAGTGTTTCTTATTGAAATGTGTACCAAAGGAACCTGTACATAAAGACCACCTGCCCATACAGACCCCTATTTTTGTCTCCCTTGACCAGTCTTTCTATACAGGTTTCATTGTACCACAGTCACACCATCAAATTGACTCCAAACTGAACGCTTCTTGGCTATATTGTCGGGGTAATGTAATATTTTGCTCAATCTGGTGTCGATCTCATTGGTTTGACTGGGGTACGGTATAAAAAATTCAACTTTGGACCCACATGGCAAAAAAGAAGAAGTGTGGAGTCCTGCTGTACACACAATATGATCATAAATACACCGAGTGAAACATACTACATGACATGTACATCACATGTACTTTACATGTTCACTTTACATGTTCACTGGCCAGTTGCAAGAAGTACCACCTGTATCATGTAGTGATGAACATTATCACCACATAACACCGTTTCTATATCATGCAGTGCTTTGGTCATGTATACACTTCCATGATACATACAGTGTACATGTACCAATCGTCCACTTTGTGGAAAAAAGAAACAGTGAGCGTATCAAATGTCCCACAAAATGTAAAAGCCTAGGAAATAAAATGGAATTATACCACGTCATTATCTTTTAAAAATCAATTTTCACCTCACTTATCTGATAACTCATCTATTTGGAGCCAGGAAGGCATTAACTCACATACTTTAACACAGAGTTAATGCCCCTCTAGTTCTCATCTTACAACATTTTATTTTTCTTCAGCATTCTTCCTTGGTCTTCTAACATTTATTTTAATGACCAGCAAATGGAATACACATAACAGGCCACTGCAAGAAAATGTAAATAAAGTTAATTCTGCATCACTCAAAGTTGCACAAGTTTAATTTCCATTAAGTTGAATGAATTTTTTGACCAAACTATGCAAACTATGTATTGTTTACAGTTTTACACTTCTCATGTCAGATTTTCCAGAAGTCAGACTATTTTTTGAGGTCCAAACGGATTCAATATATCCAGAGTTAACTGTAAATCACTTCATGTTGTTATTCAAACCAACTCTATAACAAACTCATAATGAATGAGTAATTCATTTGAAATGTCATTCTACATGAGAGATTAACTTCACGTCTTATAGTTATATACCTCAACATATGTCAGAAGAGATAGAAAACGGCCAGATTACTCTCATTGTAAACTTCAAATTTCTTGTAACATAGCTTTTGAATACAACTCTAATTCATTTCAGTGACCCAATCGTTATGATTATAGAAATGTCTAAATAATACATGTACATGTAGCTACACAATGACACAAAAAGCAACCCAGTATACACGCAAATGATGATTGCATGGCTTAGCTGAATAAAATCGCATCCCAGAATATGTGTACTAGCATACACATCAAATATGTAGAATCGTTTCTCTTTCTTTGGTAGAATATCATAACAAAGTTCTCACAAGTACTCAAGTGATTTCATATGGGCAAGTGATGGACATTCTGAAGTTTGCCAGCTACAATATAAGTGTACTAATTACTCTATCAATTGGGCAACACATTTTCACATTTCCAACACTTCATTATATTATATGAGACAAGATCAAAACTTAAAACAATGGGTTTTAAAAGAAATTTCACTCTTTAAAAAATAGTTAAAATACCCATGTATCCAGACATAAAAGTATCTTGGGAGGAAATGTCCACTCTTGCACAGCAGTCTAGCAATTGTAAGATTGACCAGCAGATTAAAATCCCACAATCTTGACAACCTTTAGTTTAAAGGCCATTAGGCCAGAAGGGATTAGACCACTCAGCGTGGTCACCGACAGGTGGCTATCTCATCAACTCAGCTCTCAATTAACATAAGAAAAAGAGGATCATGGGGGACCAACAGGCACCGATTGGGGAAGTTTTCTATATATAGAGGGAGCAAGTAGCTACAAGTAGTACAGTGGGGCTTTAAGGTAATCTACGAGTCATGGTGGGCCCTTTACCACCATGATCTTATGACTGCCTGTCTTTTTTTTCATAGGATGCTAAAACCAAGGGACTGATTATCGTTATAAAATTTGACAAATCATCTGTTCAAAGCCAGAAGGGCAGTAACTGTGTGTGTATTATAATTAATCAATGCCCTTCTGGCTCCAAACCGTCCAAATAAGGGAGTTTACAGATACAATCTGCGCATGGGCAGATAAAGGTCATTTGTACCAAAATGTTAAAACCCACAGAGATGAATACTGGATATGCGCTCATGAAAGTTATGTAACATTATTCATTTATGCACCAACGGTACATTCTATGATATGCAGATGGAAGTATTCTTTTCAAGAGGTTAAACAAAAGGTATTCATGAAGCACATCTAGGACTTTGGCAGTTATTATTCTAAGATGCTCAAAGTGGAACTTCTCCATGTGTAAAAGATCTGTGGATATTTGGGGTCATTTGTACCACTATCTGTAAACTCCCTTATTGTGATATTCCTCTGAGTGCTGCAGTGTTTTCCTGGCAACTTCTCAATGATTGTGAGGTAGGCTGCCACATCTGATCATCACTGAAGACTGAGCTGATGTACAAAACTACTAACTATCTAAATCTAATCTTGGAAGGTTGTTTGATTAATGTTTATTGTGCTCTCGTTGAAGTCTTGCATTGTATGCCTTTGAAACTGTATTCCAGGAGTCCATGTACCTATCCATGCACATTGCGATGCATTTCTGAGAGACAGAAGAGAGAAAGTATGAGAAACAAAGCGAATTTAAGTTAGAAAAGCAGGGATGAATTTTATTTCCTTTACTGTATCATTATTCTGTAACAAAGATATAAAACATACAGATATTAATCAAGTTACAAAAACTAATCTTGACAGCAAAAAGAAAAACTTGGGTCTTAAAGGTACTATGTCCCTTTTGCAGCCAACCTCAAATTCTGTAGAACTTTGCAGGAATTATGAATATGTCATGTATGTCCTATCTGTGAAATTTAAACGTTAGCAGTGCCCTCATATTCAAATTATGCAAGGAAACCCGTTTACTTGCTAGACTTCACTGTCAGACACTATTGAGTGACTGACTGGCTTTTTTCTTCTTTGGTAATAACATACATGAAAAAAAGTTGTAAAGGGTAGATGAGCATTTGTCTACATCAATAACCCACTTCTTGTGATGGCCAAGATTAAACTGATTGAATCTTTGCGCAGCATAAAACGTATGACCATTCGGTACAATTGTCTGAAAATCAAGACTATTACTTTTGGGCTCTATAGCCCTAAAGTCAATTTGATAACTAATAGTCGTTATTTTCCCACTTGAAGACATTTTTAAGCCCCAATTTTTTTAGGGAAGTTCTATATTAGTATTATCTTTCAAATGCAGTTGGAATTTAACTTTTTCATTTTTTGGGCCTGCAAATGGGACATAGTACCTTTAAGATTTATGCAGGTTTGACGCAATAAATTGCCGCAAAAAAAATAATGATGCATTTATGTCTTATATGTAAACAAATGGTAACTGCGCGCAACAAAGATCCTTGGCGCATTCATTGAGCTCTGTGTAATAAGTTAGGAATTGTGAAGCGTATAACACTTTATGCTATCGTTAAAAAACATCATATCTGAACGAGGCTTTAGCCTTACAATAGAGATAGTTTTTCTTTATATTCCTGCTTTCAATGTTAAATTGTCCTTTCTTCCAATCATGTTCACCCAGAGTGACAGGTTAAGCATAAAAAGATCACTTTTCTTGAGAATTTTTACAATGTTACAAGGCCCAGGGCTTTGTTTCATATTAAAACTTGTAACCTACAACAAAAGCAAAATTTCTATAACAATTTTCCACTGCCAATGAAATGCTTTGAGAACTGTAGCTTTTAACAGCTATTATTAAAGGTAATACAAAGTTTTGGTATGGGGTCATGAATTTTGTTCAAATGAACATATTGGAAGCATACGATCCTACAATATTCAGTGATCGTTGTCGCGGTCGAAATCAACTCTAAAGTTATGAAATTGTAAATAATAAACACTTTATGTTGAATAGCTCCCTCTCAAGGTCAAGATATTAATTAAGCTATAAAACAATGTTTATTGACTAAAATTGATTAGCTATTCTCGTTCGGAAATTATATACCACAACTACATAATCTGAGATTTTCATGGTCGCAGCTACCATTGTACGGCCGTAGGAGCTATTTGAAATTCATCAAAATGTACCGGGAGCACCGGTAAATCTTTATATTCAATTTTTCTCGAAAGCAGAAGTGTTTTAGGGGCTAAAATTTCTGGTGTTTTTAATACATCCACAGGGGCATCCAAATATATTAAAATTGTAAAGAATCACTATCCACCCATTTTTCAAAATTTCCCAAAACTTTGTAATAGAGGTCTACCTTTAAAAGAATATTATTGTTATTGATAACAAGTTTTATGAAACAGGGCCCAGACCTGTGTGACTGTAAAAGATGACGAGAGTTCATAGCATTTCATGAAAACAAAATCCAGATCCCCCCCTCCTCCAATTTTCTCTGCCGAATTAATTCCAGTCAACCTTAACCCAGTTAGAACATCTGCTAAATGTCTTTGGAAAAGTTTCAAAAATCCTCTCTCTCAGGACGTTTTTAAAAAAATCCCCTGATTTCAGCAATTTTTTGTGAAGTTCCTCACTTGTCCATGCCTCAAGAAAGGAGCTATTTAGAGAATTTTTTTAAGGTTTTCCCCTGACCATTTCGATAGCTGGGAATCTCTAAATTGCATCATTTTGAAAAGAGATAATGATATCTACCTGCTCTGAGCTATCTAGTGTTGTGCCTGGTTTATTCACACACTTCTTGAAGCATTTATCAGTCATTTTCTGTAAACATCAAAAGAAAAGGGGGAAAAACAGTGAATTGCATCATCAGATCAAAATAATTTCAATATCATAGATCTAGATCTAGACCCTAAATACATTATATCAATATCAATTATCATCATACATTTGTCATTTTGTGTCTTGCTGTTGCAAGATTAGTGTAAAAGACACAAGCAGGGAGTTCGCTAAATTCAGTGAACTCTATGCGTGTGCCTTCATTTACTAAACTAGAGTCTAATCGCTATTTGATACTTGATACTTGATGAAGTAATCCCTGAAGCAGCTTTTCCAAGCTATACTGGGATGGGATGTGTTGTGACAGCAGGTGCAGGTGCAGACAACAAAAGGGTGTACAATTTCTTTAATTTCTTTATACAGTAAAACAGTGACGTGCAAGTAAAAAATTATGCTGCTATATGGTTTACAGCATTCTGGAACCTACATGATGACAGGGAGGGCGATCATCTGGAAAGCAGCAACTGTTGGGGCAGTAACTGCTGTGGCTGGTAGTTGATTCCAGATGCGAATGGTGCGGGGGTAAAATGAGTACTTGTAGGAGTCTATTGTTGCCACAGAAACAGAGAGCTTGAGTGTGTGGTCTCTTCTGCTGATGTATGTAGCTTTAGTTATGAGGTGAGGAAGACAAATGTTGACTAGCTGGTGATGTATTTTAAAGAGCATGGTGCTTTGTGCTAGAAGACGACGTGTGTGCAGTTTATCCCATCCCAGCTGGGAAACAAGCCCTGTAGCTGACGTGGATCTTCGGTAGTCGCGGAAGACAAAACGAGCAGCTGTTTTCTGTACTCTTTCCAGACCTTCGGCAGCACCAGAAGTGTGGGGGTTCCAGGCTTCAGCGCCATACTCTAGCTGCGGTCGAACCAGGGCTGTGTACGCTCTTGACTTCACATCCTTTACCTTTACCTTTACCTTTACCGCAAATACTGGAAGAATGCTGAGACAGCAGTCGAGCTTCCAGGTCTATCTTCTTGGTCTATCTTCTTGTACTCATTCTCTTTAATAATAATTCTCTTTAAGGGAGGGAGAGGGGCAAGAGGTTGCATCTTGACTGGACAATGTACCATGTACATGTACAATGTCCCAGGAGCAAAGAAATTAAAGAAATCAGTTTGAGTATTGAGAGATATGACACTGTTCCTTCCAGCAACGATCAAGCCTGGATTTGAAGGTGTCTATGGTGGGAGCCTGAACTACTACTTCAGGCAGAGAGTTCCAGTCGTCAATCACTCTGTGACTAAATGTGTTCTTCCTTACATTTGTCCTACACCTCGGCTTTGCAAGCTTGAGACTATGCCCTCTTGTAGGTGTGTCTGCTAGTTGGAAGAAGTGGTCAGGGTTGAGTCTGTCATGCTCATAAATGATCTTGTACACCTGAATCATGTCTCCTCTCCTTCTCCTGTACTCAAGTGATGGCAAGTTCAGGCATTTAAGTCTCTCTATGTATAGGTAGGTGTTTCATTGTGGAGATCATCTTTGTTGCTCTCTTCTGTACTCTCTCCACAGCTTTTGCGTCTGAAATGTACCTTGGCGACCAGATTACATTTCCGTACTCAAGGAGGGGGCGCACTAGTCCCTTAAACAGCTTGGGAATGGTGGATGTGTCATGACACTGAAAGGCACGTCTGATGCTGATCAGGACCCTGTTGGCCTTGTTGATGGCATACGACACATGGCTGTGGAACTTCAGTTTGTCATCAACAAGTACCCCTAGATCCCTTGCCTCTCCAACTGTACTCAAGGCATGGTTCTCCGCAGCAACCCAAGGGTTTTGTTGGCCTTGTTCAGTAGGAGTTGCAGTGGAATTCCATCAAAGGTCCTTGGTTACAGTTACCCCGAGATACTTGTACTTGTCTATCCGGGGTATTATCTCGTTGGAAATCCGGTAGTCATGCTGTATTGGTGTTCTTTTCCTCATGATGGTAAGGGAGGCGCACTTTTTGACATTGCTATTAGTATTAAGTATTATTTTAAAGAGTAAAAAAAGGCAACGCAAATAGTCTAGATCTATCTGGAAAACCAAGGAAATTTTCACTAACGAAACTTGTTTTTGAAAGTTCCATTTGCATTCATTACTAAATTATGGAATCCTGTAGGGTAAATGATAAGGTATAATAATGTGCAGGGTATTCTGTAACTCCAGGAAGCTCCCGACGCCTTTGGCGTCGGCATCGGAGCTTCCTGGATCTGGAGTTGGGAACTCTGCAGTTGTTCCCAGCTCAGGTCCCACCCCATTCACCATTGTGTATTTTTTACAATTTTACAAAGTTTCAAAGTCATGTTTCATGATCGTTTAACACTTCTCACCTGTAATAATTCTTGTGCATTCGCTAATGCAATTTGTGTCCTTACTTCCTCCATTATCTGCCTTTTTTGGCGCTATCCATCTTCCCAGCCCCACCTGATGATCCGAAAGAATTCATGTCCATGATGATAATTTTGAAGTTCTGTACGTACAGACTCGACAACTCAGCTGCACACAGTTCACACGTGCAAATTGTAATTTCCACAGATTATTACTCAACTTAGATTGACTGAAGTTAAAAGGTTGATATTTTGAGCCTTTGCGTTATGCTGCCAATTTAAAGATAATAATAGCGATGTTACGTCAATATGATTTAACTTAAAAGTTAAAAGGACGTAGATAGATCTATATTTATATATTTTTTTGGTCCCCCAAAAAAATCGCAAAGATTAAGACAGCAGCTGAATAAGCGGGGGGGGGGGGGGGGGGGGGGGGGGTCGATGCTGATGATCATGATGATGGTCATGACGGAAATTTACGATGAGGATGATGATTAGGATGATAAAAGTGATCAAGACGGGATTGAGGAAAATGAAAAATGAAATGGGGGAGTAGTGAGCACTAACATTATTTATTTCTATTTTGCTCCCGGAAATGTGGACCTTGAGAAAAAGGGGAAGAAAAAAAAAAGGGGGGGGGGGCATTTTCATTGTTGGTTTATAAAAGGTAGAATTAACGTTACAATCTTTAAAAAAAAAACTGTTTTTGTCGGGGGCCGGGCCTGTCGCCCCCCCCCCCCTGGATCCGCGCCTGGGTGGCAACCCAGAGGGCAAATCAGTGGCGGATCCAGGGAGGGGGACCGGAGGCCCGGGCCCCCTCCCCTTGGGAAAAACATGTAAAAACACGTTAATTTTATCTTTATTTGGAAATGGGCTCCTTCCCCTGGTGCTCAAGGGAGGGTGGGGGGATGCGGTTTTTAAATTTTTGAGGGGGAAAAATAGTGCTCACTTGAGGGGGGGGAGAAATGCAAAGGACAAGGGAGCATAGTGACCGAGAGGGGCAAAGGTGACGGAAGTGACTACCCCCTCGTTTTTTTTTAAAAGTTTTATTGTATTTAAAAATTACATTCACTAATGATTAGCAAAACTATAGTATAAAAACAAGCAATATACTTTTTCACACTTCACTTTTACTTTGCCGGTAATTAGTGTGCAGTCTGAAGGGTTGTAAATATTTAGGAGGTAAATTTTAATAAGTAGGGACCTTGGGCATGGATGGAATTTTTATTTCCCACTCTAGGCCTCTTTCATGTACATGTTGAAATTGCAAATAATAGACTATTGTGGTAGTTAACTATTAAAACCAACCAATCTATTTCTATGACTCTTAATCTTGTAAACATACAATGTGAACTGTGCATACATGATACCACGGAAAAAGATTTTCTACAATATTTACTGCTACATTTGTAAGGATATCATGCGAGAGAGCGTATAGCGACCGAGAAGATTCTTTGCATTTTTATTAGTCTAAACGCTGTACTCTTGGGCCCTCATGAGCCTATAAAAGTGTGTTGCAGTCTTCAGTCCAGTATTTATTATACATTTTTCTTTTGAACTTTTCCGGGGGGGGGGGGGGTGGGGGGACAACCACCGCCCTAAACAAAAATGGGGGGGGGGGGGGTGTGGTGTCCCCCCGTCCCCGGGATCTTCGCCCCTGGTCCTTGTGCTATGCTTTGAATCAATCAGGCTCCTATGCGCGCGCATCGCAAAATGAATGAAAACATTATTTCTCATTTTGTTTACATTTTCGTCAGCAGGCGAACTGCTACTAATAATACTCCGTCAAAACATTTAGAATGTGCAGAGCAAACAACATGGACAATAAAATCATGTGATTCTCCTTCCTTTTGCGAGCTGCAACAAGTAATGAATTATTAGGCGGAATGTGAACAGTGACGCTACATTTCGCTAAAGAATTTCTTCCGAGTTATTCATTTTCTATTACAGTTGTCTGAATTAAAAGCGGCTGCGAGGGTGATGATATTTTCATCACTTCTTTGATTTTCATGTCGATTACCAACTAAATCGTGTATTTCGAAGGATCAATGACGATGGATACATTTAGACAAGGAGTTACTGAGATGATCACTGAACGGACGAATGAGAGCAGTGGAGAGGGACAAGAGAAACCAATCACTTTGGTTGTTGTTGAAGGTTTCACGTAAGTAAAATAATCTCGAATATAAAAGCAGGAAATCCAAAATAAACATGAATTATTTATAGTTTTCCTAATATTGACCATTGCAATTTTGAGAATTCAAGTTACTATCATTATATTATTGTTATTATTATTATTACTTTTGCTGTTATAATTTTTGTTATCATTGTTATTATTTTCATTGTTTATTATTATTATTTTTAAAATTATCATTAGTAGAAGTAGGGGGGTAGTAGTTGTAGTAGTTGTAGTAGTAGTAGTAGTAGTAGTAGTAGTAGTAGTAGTAGTAGTAGTAGTAGTAGTAGTAGTAGTATAAGTAGTAGAAGTAGTAGTAGTAGTGCTTTTATTATTATTATTATTGTTGTTGTTATTATTATACTCACTGCTATTATTATCATTATTATTATATTATTATCATTATCAAGAAAATTAAATAAAAATTTCATTTATATTTTCTATCGGATGACAGTTCAATAACAGGTACATAGTTCCTATTGATTTTTGTATGCTTGAGGATATTTCATGTTAATTACAAATCATAGTATTAACGAATTCATGTTTTACTCTGAGTCTGTTATAATGTACCTATAAGTTTTGCTTCGATTGCCTCATATCATCCTTTGAGGAGAAATTTGTTGATCAAATAATCGCGATTTATGAGCTTCGAAGTTTTAACAGCAACTTGATGGTTATTTACCTCACAATATTTCCTGCTGTAACTGAAGGGTCAGTTATCACTATTATTTCTTGGTCAGAAATTTGTCGGGAATGGGGGGGGGGGAGGGGGTACAAACTGTCCCTCTTGCCCTTGCCCTGAACCCCCCCCCCCCCCCCCTGTCTCGGCAACTTCCATTTACATGGAATAGGGGAATGTGATTTGAGGAAATGAAATGTTGGCATGTATACACGGTAGACCTTTTCATGTCGTGAACTAACTAACTAAAAAAATCAATTAAAAACAAAAAAAAATCATGGCTTTTCTGGATCTGAGTGGTGAATGGCCCTATATTATTTGCATAAGCCTACTTTTAAAGAGATACAGAGATACAAGGGGGCATGTTGCCCCGCCTGACAATTTTCCGACAAAGAAAAAACGAAAAACAGCAACGTTTTATGACTTAAATATGGGAAACAGGTTAGGAAACATTACAAGTCAAGAAACGCACGAAATACTATAAAAGTCATTTTGGTTGACCCCCTCGGTAACGTAAACCCTGCCCTCAAAAGTGAATCCCATATAGGGACTATCCATCTTAAAGTAATATGGATCGCATTAAATTGAGAAGTTTCCCCTCCTAGGGCCTAGGTCTGGATACGTCACTGATGGTTTGTTTTGTGTTCCCTCCTGTCTCATCATATTTGAATTGATTGAATTGAAATTTATTTCCATCATCACAACAATATATACAAAGATAAAATATGGAATTTCATAACATGTAACAATATCAAAATTACATATAAAATTGACATAACAGCATTCAAAATATAAATGGAAAATGGTGCATCCGTAAAAGCCAGTAAGGCTTGACAATTGAATGCACCAGGCGCAGAATTAATAATAACATATACTTGAAGAAGAAAAAAAAAATGTAAATTTTAAAGGCGTAGCTCACACAAGCTCCTCGCCTTTGGGGACTTGACAATTTTCTTTCCTCGTATAATTCTCACAATATCTTTTCTTATTTGTGTAATCTTTATGAAAAATGATTAAAAAAATTGTCAAAAGATTGAATAACATAGCTCTCGAGATTTAATTACTTTTCATCGTAAATATTGCTTACAAACTTCCTCCATTTCTTGCAGAAGTGATTTTAACTTCCCGATTCCCTTTTTGTCACGATCAGGATGTTTAATATTGCTTTAATCGCTATTGTCTGAAATTGTATTGTCTATAAATATCCACGAAGTAAAGCAGAAGTATAGACATTGTGGCCTGAAGGTAAAGTTTCGGCTATGGCATGTATGAGGTAATGATATCTTTTGTTGGAAAATAAATGAATTGAAATGTACACAAATTCTCGCCTGTTTACGAGATATCTGTTTTTCACAGTGGCCCGCACAGTGCAATACTTAACTGCTAGATAATGTACGCGATGGTTCAGAGGTATATAGTATAGTGGTCTCGTAGGCTAACCGAGAGGGCCCGGGTACTAAACCAAGTTGATGTGCTACTATCCTTTCGTAAGACATTATTCCTCATTATTAAGTCCCTCGGAGAGGAGTTAAAGCTGGCGGTCCGACATATATGCTTACTTACATTCATAGGCTATACATGTGTTCTTAGCTGTCGGGTCAAACAAACAAAACAACAATCTACACAAGCTTTGAAATGGCTCCAGGAACAATTTTATCATCGCACAGTGCATTTCAAGGAGTAAATTCTACCAGAAACTCACTTAATTTCATGT